>JAVIAB010000041.1:38610780-39130780 GCA_032433765.1 Megaustenia siamemsis | reverse complement strand
CAATGCAACAATACAACAATCAACAATACAACAATACAACAATACAATAATGCAACAATACAATAATGCAACAATACAACAATACAACAATGCAACAATACAACATTACAGCAATGTAACAATACAACAATGCAAAAATACAACAATACAACAATACAACAATACAATAATGCAACAATGCAACAATACAACAATACAACACATCAATGCAACAATACAACAACACTACAATGCAACAATGCAACAATACAACACATCAATGCAACAATGCAACAACACTACAATGCAACAATGCAACAATACAACACATCAATGCAACAATACAACAACACTACAATGCAACAATGCAACAATACAACACATCAATGCAACAATACAACAATACAACACATCAATGCAACAATACAACACTACAATGCAACAATGCAACAATACAACACATCAATGCAACAATGCAACAACACTACAATGCAACAATGCAACAATACAACACAACAATACAACAATACAACAATACAACAATACAATAATGCAACAATACAACACATCAATGCAACAATGCAACAACACTACAATGCAACAATGCCACAATAAGTTAGAGTTTTCATGACTGAATTAATGTAACATAATCACATGAGTGGGGTAGCAAGGAAGGAGACAAGAAAAGAAGATTCGCATCACGTCACGAGAATAGTGTACAGGGAGAGATAATAGTGTACAGGGAGAGATAATAGTGTACATGGAGAGATTATAGTGTACATGGAGAGATAATAGGGTACATGGAGAGATAATAGTGTACAGGGAGAGATAGTAGTGTACATGGAGAGATTATAGTGTACATGGAGAGATTATAGTGTACAGGGAGAGATAATAGTGTACAGGGAGAGATAATAGTATACAGGGAGAGATAATAGTGTACATGGAGAGATTAGCGTACAGGGAGAGAATAGTGTACAGGGAGAGAATAGTGTACAGGGAGAGAATAGTGTACAGGGAGAGATAATAGTGTACATGGAGAGATTAGCGTACAGGGATAGAATAGTGTACAGGGAGAGAATAGCGTACATGGAGAGGTTAGCGTACAGGGAGAGATTAGCGTACAGGCAGAGAATAACGTACAGGGAGAGAATAGTGTACAGGGAGAGAATAGTGTACAGGGAGAGAATAGTGTACATGGAGAGATAATAGTGTACAGGGAGAGATTAGCGTACAGGGAGAGAATAGCGTACAGGGAGAGAATAGTGTACAGGGAGAGAATTGTGTACACAGAGAGAATCGCGTACAGGGAGAGAATAGCGTACAGGGAGAGAATAGTGTACAGGGAGAGAATAGTGTGCAGGGAGAGATAATAGTGTACATGGAGAGATTAGCGCACATGGAGAGATTAGCGTACAGGGAGAGAATAGTGTACAGATAGAGAACAGCGTACAGGGAGAGATTAGCGTACAGGTAGAGATTAGCGTACAGGCAGAGAATAACGTACAGGGAGAGAATAGTGTACAGGGAGAGAATAGTGTACAGGGAGAGAATAGTGTACAGGGAGAGATAATAGTGTACATGGAGAGAATAGTGTACAGGGAGAGAATAGTGTACAGGAAGAGAATAGTGTACAGAGAGAGAATAGCGTACGGGGAGAGAATAGTGTACAGGAAGAGAATAGCGTACGGGGAGAGAATAGTGTACAGAGAGAGAATAGCGTACGGGGAGAGAATAGTGTACAGGAAGAGAATAGTGTACATGGAGAGAATAGCGTACGGGGAGTACAGTCTTAGTGGATTTTTTATTTAACCATATACAATTTTGGGTCATGTGGTCAGCACCACACCAAGGCGTTTTGTACGCAGAGAAACTAACAGCAACCAAATATGTCAATCGTCGATAAGGTAGCAGGATTGAACTTTGGAAAATTGAGAAACTTGAAAGTTGAATACATTACCAGTAAATTAAAATATTAAAGATTAATTACAACGAGAAAATGATGAGCTGCTTTTTAACGTTTTATTGACAGTAATAACTGTACATGAGAATGTGTGTCCATGTCTCTCACTTTTGTTGTCACATTCATTAGTTCTCTTCGATAGGTAAAGGTAAAGGTAAAGTACGAGACTTGAACCGGCGTCTTAGCACGCGAGATTCCACCCTATGTGCTCGGCCGCCTATCCAGAAATGTTCGGAAATTTCTAGATAGTGTCGCTTCAAGCATCGAAACTCAGATGCGAAGCGACATTCCTAACCTTCCCAGGGTAACACCCTGGTACCCATTTCTGCCAATGGCTGGGTCGACCCTGGGGGTATTTTTTTTTCCAACCACGAGAGAGAATTCACACTGCTCACAGCGGGAATCGAACACGGGTTGTCCGAACGTCGATAGTCCAGTCGGGTGGTTTTCCCAACTAGGCTACCGATACTTCCTTATACTTCCAAGGTCGCAAAACTTCAACACATATGGGAAAAAACTTATGCTAACATTGTCGTATGTAGAAGAGTTAGGAAGAATACTTATGCTAACTTTGTTGTATGTAGAAGCGTTAGGAAGAATACTTATGCTAACATTGTCGTATGTAGAAGAGTTAGGAAGAAAACTTATGCTAACATTGTCGCACATAAAAGAGTTAGAAAGAAAACTTATGCTAACATTGTTGTATGTAGAAGAGTTAGGAAGAATACTTATGCTAACTTTGTTGTATGTAGAAGCGTTAGGAAGAATACTTATGCTAACATTGTCGTATGTAGAAGAGTTAGGAAGAAAACTTATGCTAACATTGTCGCACATAAAAGAGTTAGAAAGAAAACTTATGCTAACATTGTCGCACGTAGAAGAGTTAGAAAGAAAACATTTGCTAACCTTGTCGTATGTAGAAGAGTTAGGAAGAAAACTTATGCTAACATTGTCGACGTAGAAGAGTTAGGAATAAAACATTTGCTAACCTTGTCGTATGTAGAAAAGATTGGGCAGAAAAAGACTTATGCTAACATTGTCTAACATTGCATACCAGCAAAATTTATATGAAGTAGGGACAATAGAACAACAGATAAGAAAATCAGTGGAGGCTGTAGAATTGTGGTGTTACAGAAGAATGTTGAGAACACCATAAACAGCTAAGAAGAAAATGTAAACGTTCTGAAATAGGCCAAAGCTAAAAGAGAGCTAATTTCTAATATTAGCAAGAAACAGTTATCATTTTTGGCCATGCCATGAGAAAAACAGTATTATGATAATAGGCAACATTGAGGGACGAAAAGATAGAGAAGCAAACAAAAAGAATATTAGACAGCTTAAGAGAGTGGCTTGGCAGAAGGTAAACAACAAAAATGATAAATAACTGTCAAGATTGAGAGTTGTGGAGAGACATGATCACCTACCCCAACAGGCAAGGTACCAAAGTAGATGTGACTATTTACATCGTGGATTCCGGTGTAGATGTGACTCTTTACTTCAAGGATTTCAATGTAGATGTGACTCTTTACTTCAAGGATTTCAATGTAGATGTGACTCTTTACTTCAAGGATTTCAATGTAGATGTGACTCTTTACTTCATAGATTTCAATGTAGAGGTGACTCTTTACTACATAGATTTCAATGTAGATGTGACTCTTTACTTCATAGATTTCAATGTAGATGTGACTCTTTACTTCATAGATTTCAATGTAGATGTGACTCTTTACTTCATAGATTTCAATGTAGATGTGACTATTTACTTCATAGATTTCAATGTAGATGTGATTTTTACTTCTTGGATTTCAATGTAGATGTGACTCTTTACTTCAAGGATTTCAATGTAGATGTGACTCTTTACTTCTTGTATTTCAATGTAGATGTGACTCTTTACTTCTTAGATTGCAATGTAGATGTGACTCTTTACTTCATAGATTTCAATGTAGATGTGACTCTTTACTTCATAGATTTCAATGTAGATGTGATTCTTTACTTCATGGATTTCAATGTAGATGTGACTCTTTACTTCTTGTATTTCAATGTAGATGTGACTCTTTACTTCATAGATTTCAATGTAGATGTGACTCTTTACTTCATAGATTTCAATGTAGATGTGATTCTTTACTTCATGGCTTTCAATGTAGATGTGACTCTTTTCTTCTTGGATTTCAATGTAGAATTAACTCTTTACTTCTTGGATTTCAATGTAGATGTGACTCTTTACTTCTTGGATTTCAATGTAGATGTGACTCTTTACTTCATAGATTTCAATGTAGATATGACTGTGTCGTTTGCATTTTCTTCTCTACTATTTCGTTCATTTCCTTTCCCACACACTTGTACATAGACATCATTAACTTCCACAGTATACAATTTCTTCACATTTTTCTACCTATAGTTATTTTTCTTTTTACTCCTCTTTCATGTAATTCTTTCATTTAGATTTTTACGGAAATATGATCTGAATTAGTATCTGTAACTTGGTGTGATTTGGTTTTCATGTTATTCTGAAACATAATCTATAAACACTACATAATTGATTTGGCTAGTCTTATACATGGCTACCAATCGACAACGTTTATTTTATTATTTGTGATGGAAGTGATGTCAAATATAAGGAAGAAATAAACAATTGAATAGAAATCCAAAAAGGCAATTTTTACAACATAAAAAAATATACTCACGCCTAGCAATTAAAACCTATCAATTAACACCTACCAATTAACACCTATCAATTAACACCTACCAATTAACACCTATCAATTAACACCTACCAATTAACACCTATCAATTAACACCTATCAATTAACACCTAGCAATTAACACCTATCAATTAACACCTAGCAATTAACACCTATCAATTAACACCTACCAATTAACACCTACCAATTAACACCTATCAATTAACACCTATCAATTAACACCTACCAATTAACACCTATCAATTAACACCTATCAATTAACACCTATCAATTAACACCTATCAATTAACACCTACCAATTAACACCTATCAATTAACACCTATCAATTAACACCTAGCAATTAACACCTAGCAATTAACACCTAGCAATTAACAATTGAGCTAAAACTACGAGTAGCGAAATGCTACATCCACTCAACATTCATGTGTGGTGCAGAAACATGGATAATAAATTAAATAAAAAAACAGAGGAAAATCGCAGTCTTCGAAATGTGGATGTATAGAAAAATGGAGAGAATTGAATGGAAGGAAAAGAAGACAAAAAAGGAAGTTCTGAAGCAGCTGAGAATGAAAAAAGAACTACTTAACACAATTTATAGAAGACAACTACAATATATGGGACATGGGAAGAGTCACAATACCTTGAGGTCATGTTGCGGGGGGAAGAGAAAGGTAGACGAGGCAGAGGCAGACCAAGGCTATTGTGGACTGATAACATCAGAAGATGGACAGGTGAACATATAACAAAGTGCACTATCAAGAATAGAGGCAGAGTAAAATGGCGCTCCATGGCAGCCTAACTTCAATGTTGGGGCGGCACTCAATGAATGAATATCATTGTCTAATTTTTCTTTACTTATAGTAGTAATTACATAGCAAGTTGTAATAGTCTTTTGCTTCTCTCCTTCTTCTATCCTTGAGAACATAGGGGGATGTGTCTGGCAAGAACGTCTATATTTTGTGTCTGATGAGTCTAGATGTGGAAAAGGGTCGGTGTTGAGCGTTTAGTGGAAAAGAAAACGGATGTATCTTTAATAAACACATTTACAGGAACAGTCAGTCCGCATGCGCTTCGAGAAATGATGCGACGGTAGTGGAACGGAGATGGGTAGACACTAAAACATATTCCACGAATAGAATAGGACATTTCAATATTTTTTTTTCGAGACTGTAAACAAAAAAATCTTAATTTACGACATTTTGCCATTTCTATGGTCTGCCGGAGGACGACTCAGACAGTGATTTCCTATCTAATAATCTTGTACTTACCTTCCCAAGCTAGCGTGCAAGTCCCACGTTACAATTAGAAGATTGGTTAAGTTCTTGAGTTTGAGTATTTCTCTAACACTCTAGTAATATTCATTGATTTGTGCTTAAGTTTAATATAGAGTTGATATGTATTTTTCTGTTTAATATATAGTCAATGTGTATAGTTCTGTTTAAAATAGCGTTGATGTGTATGGTTCTGTTTAATATAAAGTCGAAATATATGTTTCTATCTAATATAGAGTCGATGTGTATGTTTCTGTTTAAAATAGAGTCGATGTGTATCATCATCATCATCATGTGCAATACCGGTTGGCGTAGGCGATCATGTCCTTCCACAATCTTCTATCTATAGTGCATCGTATCAGTTCTGTTGTTGACTGTTTTCCATGCCATGAAACCAAGCTATCCAGTATTTTCTCTCTTTGTCGTCCGCGATCTCTCTTTCCTTTTATTTTGCCAGTTGTAACCAAGTATAAGTTATATTAAAGAACTGTATAATGATGAACGAACAGAAGTAAATATTAAGGATAATGGAGAAGGACCAGAAATACTCAGAGAAGAAGTGGAAGACGCCTTACGCAATATGAAAGCAGGCAAAGCTCCTGGACAGATAATATAACTATAGGTCGTTTCAAAATATTTTGAAGGTGTTTAAAATTCCATATCTCTGCAACCAATTGATTGATAATGCTGAAATTTTGCATATGGTCTTGTGATTTTTTGGTCCCAAGAAGTACATTCATTTCCTCACCAACAAACGTATAGTTTTAAATATTCTTTATTTGAAGTATACAAATTTAAGGCATTTTGGTCAAACCATATATTTGGAGGAATTACCGCTTCATATGAGTGAGCACCCACGGACTTGTCATCTTGAACGTAATGCGCGCCAATTTCCCTGTTTTAAGCACTAAAAAACACATAAAACGCGTCATAGTTATAATTTTATATCCGGTGCATCCCATTTCCTGTCGTTTTGTTGTGATTTATGTGCAACGGCGTATCCTAATTATTGGGTAATTTCGTTAAATTTGTGATCTGTTAGTCAATGGGTATAAAAGTAAAGTTCCTTACATTGCAATCAGTGGCAATAAAGGTGTATAAATATTTTTGCATAGAAGCTAAGCGTGGAAAACTGTATCGAAGCATCTCAAAGCCAGAAAAGAGAACTATTCACGCATTGGGTATAAGTAAACGCTTTTTCAAACAAGTGCTTAAAGCTAACGGAGTGTCTAGTTCAATCAAGACTAGGACGCTAGGAAGAAAGAAAGTAGTAGATAGTTTTGACAAGGAAGTGATTAGAAGAGCAATTTGTAAAATGTTCGATTCCAAAGAAACTGTGACTTTAAGAAAACTGAAAATTCGACTGAGAGCAGAAAATGACATTGTTGTGTCGAAAACAACATTATGGAGAACTGTTAGAAGCATCGGTTTTACGTTTAGAAAGTACGATAGTGGTAGAAATGTCATCTGCGAGAAGCCGCACTTAGTTTCTATGAGGAGTAAATATTTACGTGAAGTACGGGAAATGCGTAACCAAGGTTATGATATTGTATTTCTAGATGAATCTTGGATAAATTCTCACCACACAAGTGCAAAGGAATGGCAGTTATCAGATGGAAGTATTAAAAGATGTGTACCCACTGGAAAAGGACAGCGTATTATAATGGCACATGCAGGCAGCCGAAAAGAAGGGTTGGTGAGAAATGCAGAACTTATATTCACCTCTAATTATACTGACAACAGGGACTATCACACCGAGATGAATGGCCATATATTTAGAGAGTGGATTGAAAATACTCTTCTTCCAATTCTAGACAGACCATCCTGTCTGGTAATGGACAACGCGTCGTACCACAACGCTGTGGCAGAAGAAGACAAAATTCCTACATCTACCAGTACAAAAGGTGTTATAAAGATTTGGCTAAGAAAGGAAGAAATTCCATTTAACGAGGGATTTTTGAAACCTGAATTACTGTCACTTGTTGAGAAATCGCAAAAGACCAAAGTATTCCAAATAGACTAAATCATTCAACAGCATGGTCATACGTGCTTGAGACTGCCCCCTTATCATCCACAATTAAACCCCATTGAACTCGTTTGGGCAAAAATTAAAGGGCAGGTGGCAGCTGAGAATACAAGTTTTAAACTATGCGATATAAAAGGACTGACATATGCTGCTCTATCACAGATTGACAAAGATTTTTGGTGCAAATGTGAAGATCATGTCTTAAAAGAAGAAAATGACTATTGGAAAAAAGATGGACTATCGTTCGTTCAGCCCAGATTAGTAATCAATATGTTAGACTCCTCTGATTCAGAATAAATGAAATAATAATGGACGTTTTTATATGTCCGCATGATCAATCTTTAGCTAAAGTTGATAACGTTTTGAAAATGTAAAGATTCTTGATATGTGTACTGCAGGCATGCAAAGAAACTAAATCACTTTCATATGTCTTGTTTACGTAAAATAATGAAAGTCACATGGAAAGACATAAAACGAACAATGTAGCTCTTTACAGTGAAGAGGATCCCGTGCTTACATCGGACTCTTTAGTCACATGCGTACCCATAAACAATAACTTTGCTTGATATGTCATGCTCGTTATCGCTCGCAACGGATAATTAATTTTTTTAAATGTATTCTTTGTTGTATATTGTTTAAATAGTTTTCATTAATGGAACTGTTTATACGCTGATTTGTTTTAGACCGTCTGTAAAGGCTATAACATTGACATTCTCATAGTATTTTAAAGAAAGTAAACAATAGAAAGTAAACAGTTGATAAACGCCTCCAACTTTCAAGTTGTGTAGAGACGCCTATGCCGAGAAGCTGATTTCCATTAATGTACGGTAAATTATTTTCTCCAGGAGCAAAAAGATCCGTAAATTCACTGAGATCAAAGGAAAGTGCTGCTTCATGATGAAGCATACTTCCTACATCATTAAATTTTGTGAAATCGGTGGGACCTTGGTAAAACAAGGCCAGATGCAAAAAATCAAGTTTGTAAGTGCAGGGAAAGAGGAGATATTTCATGTTAATCGTGAACATTTAGATTTGAAACGACCAATAAATATGAGATTGAAGCCATGGGTGATTTTGGAATAGAAATAATAACAAAAATGTTGAATGCTATCTACAACCGCGGATATATACTAGACGACATGCTCAAATCAATATTCATAGCCCTACCAAAGAAATCAGGTGCGATTGAATGCGACGATCATCGCATAATAAGCCTTATGAGTCATAGGACTAAGATATTACTAAAAATCATCATGCGAAGAGTGCGAAACAAAATCAGTCCAGAAATTAGCGATGAACAGTGTGGTTTTGTTAGAGATAAAGGAACAAGCAATGCCATTTATATCATAAGATCTTTAGTAGAAAGAGCCATAGAGGTGAAAACAGATTTATATCTATGTTTCATAGATTACACCAAGGCATTTGACAAAGTAAAGCACCAAGAAATAATCAAAATTTTAGAAAGCATAAACGTAGACAGCAAAGATCTAAGAATAATAAAGAACATGTACTGGCAACAAACAGCGGCCATAAGAACTGGAAACCAATTGGGAATGTTTCAACAAATAAAACAGGGTGTTAGACAAGGTTGTGTGCTGTCACCAGATTTGTTTAATATTTATAGTGAGATTATTTTAATATCTATAAGGGGCATGCCTGGGATAACAAATGGAGGTCATAATATAAATAATCTAAGGTATGCTGATGATACAGTCTTAATCGCTAAGTGTGAAAATGAGTTACAAGAAATGTTGGACATTATAGTGAAAGAAAGCAAAAATAAAGGACTCAGCCTTAATAGCAAAAAGACAGAGGTAATGGTAACAACAAAGAAAAAGACATCACCTCTGTGCAAAATAAATACAAGTGGAACAATATTAAAACTGGTAAATGAATTTAACTAGTTGGGAACTTTGTTAACCTCAGACGGAAGATGTACAAAAGAGAAGAGATGCAGAATGGCTCAGACAAAATTCAATCCATTTTTGACAAAAGAAACAAGAAAAAGAGTTCTTAAATGTTACGTAGAGCCAGGCTTAACATATGGATGTGAATCATGGACAATAGGACAACAGACAAGAAAATCACTGGAGTCTGTAGAAATGTAGTTTTACAGAAGAATGTTGAGAGTACCATGGACAGCTAAGAAGAGTAATGAAGATGTTCTGAGAGAGGTCAAAGCAAAAAGAGAGCTAAATTCCAATATTAGGAAGAAACAATCATCATTTTTTTGCCATGTAATGAGAAGAGAACAATTGGAATATTTTGTAACAACTAGACAAATTGAGGGACGAAGAGATACAGAGAAGCAAAGAGAAAAAATAACAGACAGCTTAAGAGAATGGATTGGCAGAAGGTCAACAACAGAAATGATAAACAACTGTCGAGATCGAAAGTTGTGGAGAGACATGATCACCTACGCCAGCAGGCCCGGTACTTGATGAACCAAGTATTCCAACTTTCCTCTTCTCATGATGTGCCCGAAAAATGTTGATTGCTTCTTTCTGATGTTTTTTTAAGAGCTCCCTTTTTGTGTTGGCCTCTTTGAGAACTTCCTCACTGGTCTTTTTAGCTGTCCAGGGAACTTTCAACATTCTTCTGAGAAATCCCATCTCTGTGGCCTCTAATCGTCTTTTCATTTGTTTGTCTACTGTCCATGATCCACTTCCATAGGTCAGAATTAGTTCTATATAGCATCGATGAACTCTCTTTCTCATTTCTATTGACATAGATTTGTTGCATAAGATTTCATTTTCTGAAATTCTATTTTGGCCTGAGCTATTCTGCTTTTTATTTCTGTGGTGCATCTTCCATCCGATGTTATTATTGTGCCCAAGTTTTTGAAACATTGCACTTGTTTCAAATTTGTCCTGTTTATTTTTATGCTGCATGCTGGTGATGATTGTTTCTTCGATATGACAATTACATCTGTTTTCTTACTATTCAAACTGAGACCTTTCTTGTTGCTTTCGTTTACTATTATATCGATCATTTCCTATAGTTCATTCTCTGTCTCTGCTATTAAGACTGTGTCATCCGCACATCGCAAATTATTTATGTTGTGACCGTTGACTCGATGTATGTTTCTGTTTAAAATAGAGTCGATGTATATGTTTCTGTTTAATATAGAGTCGATGTGTATGTTTCTGTTTAAAATAGAGTCGTTGTATATGTTTCTGTTTAATATAGAGTCGATGTGTATGTTTCTGTTTAATATAGAGTCGATGTGTATGATTCTGTTTAATATAGAGTCGATGTGTCTGTTTCTGTTTAATATAGCGTCGATGTGTATGTTTCTGTTTAAAATAGAGTCGATGTGTATGTTTCTGTTTAATATAGAGCCGATGTGTATGTTTCTGTTTAATATAGAGTCGATGTGTATTTTTCTGTTTAATATAGCATCGATGTGTATGTTTCTGTTTAATATAGAGTCGATGTGTATGTTTCTGTTTAATATAGCGTCGATGTGTATGTTTCTGTTTAATATAGAGCCGATGTGCATGTTTCTGTTAAATATAGCGTCGATGCGAATGTTTCTGTTTAATATAGAGTCGATGTGTATGTTTCTATTTAGTATAGCGGCGATGTGTATGTTTCTGTTTAAAATAGAGTCGATGTGTATGTTTCTGTTTAATATAGAGTCGATGTGTATGTTTCTGTTTAATATAGCGGCGATGTGTATGCTTCTGTTTAATATAGAGTCGATGTGTATGTTTCTATTTAATATAGCGGCGATGTGTATGTTTCTGTTAAAAAAGAGTCGATGTGTATGTTTCTGTTTAATATAGAGTCGATGTGTATGTTTCTGTTTAATATAGAGTTGATGTGTATGTTTCTGTTTAATATAGAGTCGATGTGCATGTTTCTATTTAATATAGCGGCGATGTGTATATTTCTGTTTAAAATAGAGTCGATGTGTATGTTTCTGTTTAATATAGAGTCGATGTGTATGTTTCTGTTTAATATAGCGTCGATGTGTATGTTTCTGTTTAAAATAGATTCGATGTGTATGTTTCTGTTTAAAATAAATTCGATGTGTATGTTTCTGTTTAATATAGAGTCGATGTGTATGTTTCTATTTAATATAGGTTCGATGTGTATGTTTTTGTTTAGTATTGAGTCGATGTGTATGTTTTTTGTTTAATATAGAGCCGATGTGTATCTTTCTGTTTAATATAGCGTCGATGTGTATGTTTCTGTTTAATATAGCGTCGGTGAGTATGTTTCTGTTTAATATAGCGTCGATGTGTATGTTTCTACTTAATATAGAGTCGATGTGTATGTTTCTGTTTACTATAGAGTCGATGTGTATGTTTCTAAGATGGTTATGTTGAAGGATTTTGTTATCATTTTGATTACCACAATTTCCCTACTACACGCTTGATACTCACACATGCATCTCTGGAGTTGTTTGTCTTTCCTACTTTTAAATGTTGGATTCCATCTGAACTGGTATTGTGACTCGTGCAGAGTCCTGACAGTTCTTAATGATTCAGTGTTGGATTGTCTAACTTCTAGCGATCTACCTCAAGATCATCAAGTTATCTATCCTGGTTAAGAGGATTACTTGTGGCTGAGTGGTTACTGCAATTTTTGGAAATGTACCAGTCAAATACCAGTGGATAAAGAGATACAGCGAAGACGATGGCGCTGGATTGGACACACACTACGGAAGCCAACTGAGAGTATTACACGACAGGCCCTTTTTTGCAATCCCAAAGGAAAAAAGACAAAGAGAAAGACCAAGGAATTCTTGGAGAAGACAGATAGAAGCAGAGATTTAGATGATGGGGAAGACATGGAATGATCTTAAAAGAATGGCAAGAAACAGAACGGCTTGGAAAGTGTTTGTTGAAGACCTATGCTCCACAGGGAGCTGAAAGGTTGAAGAGTGGTTACTGCAATCGCTTTGTCGATCCTTAAAAAAAAAATTATCTACATCTGGGAATTAATCCCTGACCATCTGAAGTTGCGGCCACGCTAACCACTCAACTATTCACGCTCCACTAGTGGTATAAATCATCACATTTGAGATGCACTTTAATAGAATCAAATGACGTAACGGTTCTCTAGAGTACACTTCAAATATGAAGATTAGTCATCCAGTGGATACCATCACGCTGTGATATACACGGGAACGAACGCGCAGACAAATTAGCTCAAGAGGGAGGGAGATTACCACAAGAGAACCATCTGGTCAGCTACGATGAAGCCAAATCCACCATCAAAGGCCAGTATCACGAAAAATGGAAACGAGAACACCCAAAGTATAACGAGAGGGATGGATACCTCCAACTATCAAGGAGGGATCAAGTCATCATACTTCGCCTACGCACTGGCTACAATAGAATGAGAAACCACATGTTCAACAAACTCAAAATAGGTACTACCAGCCAATGCCACTGTACACTGGACAATATGACAATAAAACATGTTCTACAGGATTGCCCCCAGTACACAGACCTGAGAAAGACAATGTGGTCCACACCCACCTGCTGGAAGAGAAACTATACGGGGTAACCGAATCACTTAAACAGACAGCTGCCTTCATAAGAGTGTCCGGAATCCAACGCTGAATGAGCCATGATAGCAGAAGAAGAAGAAATAATATGAAGATATCGATCTATTATCACCTATATAAGTCGAGTGGCAAATACTGATACTGGTGTTTATGGACGTGCTTTGTCAGTTTACAATCTGACAAATAAATGTCCATTATTGGTCGCTTCATTGGATAGCAATTGGTCAGAAGATGGAATAAATCACTTTGGATGAGGTAAACCACGCTGGAAAGAGAGAAAACAGTAGGTGATTGGGCTGACTGTTAGTTAGAGACGCACCAATATGGACGCACCAAGATGGGCGCTTGTTTGCGTTTGAACAAAGCCCAACGGCCAAGATCTGAATTTGCAGAATTTCGTTCATTCTCAACGGTGGCCGTTATGGTTTAGCTTTTGCTAGCACAATGCCTGGAGTATAAGCTCGGACCACCATCTTATCGTGCTTTCTCCCTGCATCGCAGACTAAACGGACGTTGTCTAAATTAACCAAATTAGTAAATAACCTTGATAATAGCGAATAACAGCCACTGCTGTTGCTGCTGAGGTAACGCCAAATGAGATAGGTCCTGAGAAATGTTTGCCAAGTCCAAGGCTGATGTTCTTGGACATAATAACCTACTTTGACCGGTAGTAACGTTGCTACTACCGCTGATCGCCATTATTGTCATGCTCTTCACGATCGTTCTGTCCATCATTCACAAGTCCCGGTGGAAGAAGCTCAGTGGCCTGCCGATGCTGGAAGTTTCCGAGCTGAAACCGATCAACGATCCTAGGTGGAGCTCAGTGCGAGCTAGCGCCCATGTTCGTGTGGCTAGGCTGCTCTTTGCCTTGTCTCTGTCTTACATCACTCAGCCACTTGGTCAGACTGTACTATCAGAAGCGGACTCAAGATTCAGGGGACATGAAATTGACATTCTCTGAAGGTCTTATCCGGCTGATCTTCATGCACGTCGGCCACGCCCACCATGCCTGCAAGTTTTGGATCTTCGTGGTCGTCAGTAGAAACTTTACCAAGAACCTCAGACAAACTTTAGTGGAAGTTACCAAGTGTATATGTTAGTCGTAGCTCATATCTTGGTGGGTGTATGTGCTGGCATTGGCTCATATCTTGGTGTGTGTCTGGGCTGGTCATGGTTCATATCCTGGTGTGTGTCTGTGCTGGCCATGATTCATATCTTATTGTATACCCGTGCTAGCCATGGCTCATATCTTGGAGGGTGACTGTGCTGGCCATGGTTCATATCTTGGTGTATTTCCGTGCTAGCCATGGCTCATATCTTGATGTGTTTCTGTGCTAGTCATGGCTCATATCTTGGAGGGTGACTGTGCTGGCCATGGTTCATATCTTAGTGTGTTTCAGTGAAGCCATGGCACATATCTTAATGTGTTTCTGTGCTAGCCATGGCTCATATCTTGGTGTGTTTCTGTGCTAGCCATGGCTCACTTCTTAGCTTGTGTGTGTGTGCCCGCCATGGCTCATATCTTAGTGTGTCCGTGTTAATCATGTCTCATATCTTTGTGTGTGTGTCTGTGTTTAGTCATATCTCATATCTTAGTGTGTATCTGTCTTAGTCATGCATTATTTCTTTGTGAGCATGTCTATATTAGTCACATTTCATGGGGGGAGGGGGGGGAGAAGCGGTGCTAGTTGTACAGAGGTAGGGTCTCAATCTCTGGATTAAAAGAACCTGTGTTCGAATCCCACCACAAAAAGTTGGAATGGTTGTTTTCTTCGGCTTAGCCTGGGTCTATGGCTTGTGAGATGGCTTTGTGCCCAGCCTGGGTCTATGGCTTGTGAGATGGCTTTGTGCCCAGCCTGGGTCTATGGCTTGTGAGATGGCTTTGTGCCCAGCCTGGGTCTATGGCTTGTGAGATGGCTTTGTGCCCAGCCTGGGTCTATGGCTTGTGAGATGGCTTTGTGCCCAGCCTGGGTCTATGGCTTGTGAGATGGCTTTGTGCCCAGCCTGGGTCTATGGCTTGTGAGATGGCTTTGTGCCCAGCCTGGGTCTATGGCTTGTGAGATGGCTTTGTGCCCAGCCTGGGTCTATGGCTTGTGAGATGGCTTTGTGCCCAGCCTGGGTCTATGGCTTGTGAGATGGCTTTGTGCCCAGCCTGGGTCTATGGCTTGTGAGATGGCTTTGTGCCCAGCCTGGGTCTATGGCTTGTGAGATGGCTTTGTGCCCAGCCTGGGTCTATGGCTTGTGAGATGGCTTTGTGCCCAGCCTGGGTCTATGGCTTGTGAGATGGCTTTGTACCCAGCCTGGGTCTATGGCTTGTGAGATGGCTTTGTGCCCAGCCTGGGTCTATGGCTTGTGAGATCCTTGCTCATCCCTCTCGGTTGTGAGATCCTTGCTCATCCCTCTCGGTTGTGAGATCCTTGCTCATCCCTCTCGGTTGTGAGATCCTTGCTCATCCCTCTCGGTTGTGAGATCCTTGCTCATCCCTCTCGGTTGTGAGATCCTTGCTCATCCCTCTCGGTTGTGAGATCTTTGCTCATCCCTCTCGGTTGTGAGATCCTTGCTCATCCCTCTCGGTTGTGAGATCCTTGCTCATCCCTCTCGGTTGTGAGATCCTTGCTCATCCCTCTCGGTTGTGAGATCCTTGCTCATCCCTCTCGGTTGTGAGATCCTTGCTCATCCCTCTCGGTTGTGAGATCCTTGCTCATCCCTCTCGGTTGTGAGATCCTTGCTCATCCCTCTCGGTTGTGAGATCCTTGCTCATCCCTCTCGGTTGTGAGATCCTTGCTCATCCCTCTCGGTTGTGAGATCCTTGCTCATCCCTCTCGGTTGTGAGATCCTTGCTCATCCCTCTCGGTTGTGAGATCCTTGCTCATCCCTCTCGGTTGTGAGATCCTTGCTCATCCCTCTCGGTTGTGAGATCCTTGCTCATCCCTCTCGGTTGTGAGATCCTTGCTCATCCCTCTCGGTTGTGAGATCCTTGCTCATCCCTCTCGGTTGTGAGATCCTTGCTCATCCCTCTCGGTTGTGAGATCCTTGCTCATCCCTCTCGGTTGTGAGATCTTTGCTCATCCCTCTCGGTTGTGAGATCCTTGCTCATCCCTCTCGGTTGTGAGATCTTTGCTCATCCCTCTCGGTTGTGAGATCTTTGCTCATCCCTCTCGGTTGTGAGATCTTTGCTCATCCCTCTCGGTTGTGAGATCTTTGCTCATCCCTCTCGGTTGTGAGATCTTGGCTCATCCCTCTGGCTTGTGAAATCCTTGCTCACCCCTCTCGGTTGTAAAATCCTTGCACATCACTCTCGGTTGTGAAATCCTTGCTCATCCCTCTGGCTTGTGAAATCTTTGCTCATCCCTCTCGGTTGTGAGATCTTGGCTCATCCCTCTGGCTTGTGAAATCCTTGCTCACCCCTCTCGGTTGTAAAATCCTTGCACATCACTCTCGGTTGTGAAATCCTTGCTCATCCCTCTGGCTTGTGAAATCCTTGCTCACCCCTCTCGGTTGTAAAATCCTTGCACATCCCTCTCGGTTGTGAAATCCTTGCTCATCCCTCTGGCTTGTGAAATCCTTGCTCATCCCTCTCGGTTGTGAAATCTTTGCTCATCCCTCTCGGTTGTAAGATCTTTACTCATCCCTCTGGCTTGTGAAATCCTTGCTCATCCCTCTCGGTTGTGAGATCTTTGCTCATCCCTCTGGCTTGTGAAATCCTTGCTCATCCCTCTGGCTTGTGAAATCCTTGCTCATCACCTCTCGGTTAGCGGCGGGAAACCTGGAGGTCCAGTGCATATTATGCGCACGTTAATAAAACCATTGGTAGTTCTAAATCTAAAACAGTGTACCAGAAGTGGGTGATGTTACTGAAGAATTGATAGAGGGAAAGTCTACCCAAAAATAACGTCACTCGCGACGATAAAAATAAGAGATCCTCTAAAATCAAAGAATAGTTGCCTGAATGGCGAGGGACACCTGAGCATACTACGACTAGTGTGAAAAAAAACAGGAATAACTAATATGCAAACACAAATCAGTCCCTCGGGACTTTGCTGCTGATATAAAGGTGGCATAAACAAAAACATGTTTGTGTTTCGTTTTGTCTAGTCCCAACACTTTCTTTGTTGGTGACCCTTTGGTGTCGTTGTCTGTAGAGTTTATAGTACAACAGGACTCATCAGTCACTTCACAGTGGAGATATGTTAGAGCAACATATATAGTCTACAACATGCTTAAGCTCGATTCAACAATCTAGTGTGTATATTCTAGTACCACAAGAAATGTTTGACAACTGTTCACTAAATATTACATTCGGACATTGATCACACTCTTCTCTGCCATCACAGTCCTGTGTTATCTTACAGCGTCGAGAGAAAATATGTTTTTGCAGGGATTTGCCATTTTCTCGAACTAAAGATTATGTCTGCTGTATGCTCGTATTTGAAACATTTTAATTAAATCGTTGTGACAATACTATTTAAGTAATTGCTTATTCAAGGAGTGAGTCTCAACGGGGTCTTTTTTTTTCTCTCTCTCTCTCTTTCTTGGTGAACCTGGTTCTTGATGGAAAACTAAATGCTTACGTTAAAAACTCATACAGACATACATTAAAGGTTAACATTAAAACACACAATAAGTGTTAAAATAAAATATACAGACATATACTAAGTGTTTAAATTATACAATTACACAGACTTGATCACTAAATGTTACAATCAAAACACGGACAGATACGCATACCAAGTGTTAAAATTAAAATACACAGACACACAAATAAGTGTTACAACTAAGACACATAGAAAAAGGGAGAAGAGCGAGAGGCAGGCCCATATATATGTATACAGATGGACAGACAACACCAAAGAAACGCTACAACAGCATCAATCGGCAATGAGTGAAGCCGCCAAAAGGCGAGGACCAACACTTTCTACCTCTCTGGTGGACACCCGAACGGGTACAAGAGGAAGTGAAGAAAGGAAAGGAAATAAGATTTAAAAGCACACACATTAAGTGTTTCGGTTTCAAGATGACGCTCTCATATTTGCGTCAACGTCCACTGTTACGTTTTTTTTTTGCCGGAAAGATGGCTAATTCTACTGTATCTTTCCAATGGAGATAAGTGTATAGATAGGGAGTTCCACTGTTGGGATCTTCGCCGGTGATGCGGATTATGTGTATGTGATCTGAAATCCTCTATAGTGTGCGTAATCGTGTGTTCTGTGTTGAATGCAATATACGTCATCATTAGATTACCGGTCAATATGTCGGATAGGCGGCATGAACCGGTGAGGTATAGTCTGACGAGCGTTCCTTGTTGCAGTTTCCTCACATTCCAAGTCCGGCTTGCTGCCAGAGCTGCTGAGCTTAGTGCTCTGCGCACACCGTGAGCTCTGTGTTTCATCCGTTTTGTTTCGATATCCCGATTGCTTACGATGAATGATGATATCGTATGACAGGGAACAGATGGCTGTGTTCACTTTCTATGCAGTTTCGCCTTATTTCTTTTGGCGTGTGCTGAGACTGCTACGATGGGGACCACAGTTACCTTTCTTTGTTTGAGAGATGAGTTAGTAATTCGGATGATTCCACTGGCACGGGCGGTTGAGCAATTATGGATTTTTATTCGTTTGCAGTGATACCGGGGCCTTCGACTAACCATAACTTAAAAAGTCCAGTCCCAGATAATAAGGTTTTAAGCCCCACAAACAAAGAGCTGGCTAACATTCTGCACATTTTAACTGAACTAATTCAACGTTTAAAAAATCCATAAATTCATCAACTTTACATATTTTCCCGGCAGCGCTAAGTACATTCAAAAGTTTTACTTCTGGAGTGGGCTGAGTAGGGTAGAGGCAAGACATCGGCCCCTGGACTGGAAGGTCCCGGACTCAATCCCACCAATGAGAAAAGTTGTCAAAGATCAAGAAAACTGAATCCCTGGTTTTTTCGTGGCTTTACCCTCCCCTGGTTTTTGGGTTGTGATGTCCGATGTCTAGCCCTATCGGATAGGGTAATAAACAGGAGGTACCAAGTGCACTCTCGCACGTTAAAGAACCATGGGCAGTTACAAAGCGAAATGAGTCGGTCAAAAACGGTCGCTGATGGGCAACAATGTCAGCAAAATTCTACCACAACAATGGATGCTAGGTCGTGTGACGGAGTTCGTGCACGTGGGTCAGGGTTCTCCTTGGAGATTCTGGAGAGATATCGAGAGTAGCACCTAAGGTCGATACAGCAGTGGCTATTTAAAAGGACTACTGAGGTCAAAGGTTACATTCGATCCAGAGAGACGGCTTTTAAGTTCGCCAAGCCTTATATAGGCATCAGGGATTGTTTGTTCTTCTGTGAAAGAAGACTGATCTGGCATTCTGCTGACCATTTTATTTTTCTCTAAATGCATCATGAGCCAAAAAGACACGTGAACTAAACATAATGTTGCACCGTGATGTAAAAAAACGTGTGCACTAAACATAATTTTTGCACTGTGATTTTAAAAAATGCGCACTAATCATAATGTTGCACCATGATCCAAAAAGTCGTGTGCACTAAACATAATGTTGTTTAGTGATCCAAAAAGAGACACGTACACTAACATAATGCTCCTTTTCCTCCACGCTATGTGACTGTATTTTTTTATACTTCATTTCATTTTTTCCTCTAAAAAGATTAGAGTTATTGCCCTTTGACATGATAATTGCCCTTTTTTGGTTATGGAAGTCGAACCACCCCTCGAACTCTCGTTGATGACATTTCTAAAGGAAGCGTTACAGCCCGACAAAAGATACATATCAAAGTCGTTGTGTAATCGTTGACTTGTGTCACTGCACATTTATGAGACTTGGAGAAGCAAGAATTAAGCGTGGTACGGGTAGAATGATAAAACTAAAAACGGATCAAGTGAAAATATATAACCTGCCGTAATTATTAGCATACACATGCCTACTTTTCATCATCTGATAGAAAGGTCTAAGCACCTATAAGGCTGCTGTGAGTGCTGTTAAATATATTAGTTATTAATATTATACACGTCTATGCTATATATATACTTTTAAATGTACTTAGCGCTGCCTGGAAAATGTGTAAAGTTGATGTATTTATTTTGAATTAGTTCAGTTAAAATGTGCAGAATGTTAGCCAGCTCTTTGTTTGTGGGGCTTAAAACCTTATTATCTGGGACTGGACTTTTTAAGTTATGGTTATGGAAGGCCCCGGTATCGCTGCAAACGAATAAAAATCCATAATTGCTCAACCGCCCGTGCCAGTGGAATCATCCGAATTACAAACTCATCTCTCAAACAAAGAAAGGTAACTGTGGTCCCCATCGTAGCAGTCTCAGCACAAGCCAAAAGAAATAAGGCAAAACCGCATAGAAAGTGAACACAGCCATCTGTTCCCTGTCATACGATATCATCATTCAATATATATATATTGAATCGTTATTTTTATTTATAATTTTCATAACATTTTCGTCCACCTAGTACCCCGATAAAAAACACCTTCTTTACTGGTGCCCCGCCAAAAACACATTCTTTCCTGGTGTCAAAACACCTTCTTTCCTAGTGCTCTATTAAAAACACCTTTTTTGCTAGTGCTCCGCTAAAGAGACATTCTTTCTTGGTGCCCCTTTCAAAACACCTTCTTTCCTGGCGCCCCGTTAAAAACACTTTCTTTGCTGGTCCTCCGCTAAAAGCACCTTTATTCCTGGTACCCCGCTAAAAACACCTTCATTTTTGGTACCCCGCTAAAAACACATTCTTTCCTGGTACCCCGCTAAAAGCACCTTTTTTCCTGGTACCCCGCTAAAAACACCTTCTTTTTTGGTACCTCGCTAAAAACACCATCTTTTTGGTACCCCGCTAAAAACACCTTCTTTTTGGTACCCCGCTTAAAAACACCTTCTTTTTTGGTACCCCGCTAAAAGCACCTTCTTTCCTTGTACCCTGCTTAAAAACACCTTCTTTTTTGGTACCTCTCTAAAAGCACCTTCTTTCCTTCTACCCCGCTAAAAGCACCTTCTTTCCTTGTACCCCGCTAAAAGCACCTTCTTTCCTTGTACCCTGCTTAAAAACACCTTCTTTCCTGGTACTCCGCTAAAACACCTTCTTTTTTGGTACCCCGCTAAAAGCACCTTCTTTCCTTGTACCCCGCTAAAAGCACCTTCTTTCCTGGTACCCCACTAAAGCACCTTCTTTCCTGGTACCCCGCTAAAACACCTTCTTTCCTGGTATCCCGCTAAAAACACCTTCTTTCCTGGTACCCCGCTAAAAACACCTTCTTTCCTGGTATCCCGCTAAAAACACCTTCTCTCCTGGTACCCCGCTAAAAACACCTTCTTTCCTGGTGTCCCGCTAAAAACACCTTCCTTCCTGGTACCCCGCTAAAAACACCTTCTTTCCTGGTATCCCGCTAAAAACATCTTCTTTCCTGGTACCCCGCTAAAAACACCTTCTTTCCTGGTACCCCGCTAAAAACACCTTCTTTCCTGGTACCCCACTAAAAACACCTTCTTTCACAATGAATGATCAATGAAGAAGACGATACTCACAATATTTTCAGCAATACAATACTGTTATTTCGTTGAGAAAAATGTAACTATATTTCTTCTGTTAAACGAAAGCTGAAAATGAATAAGATTTTTATTTTTTTATATTAACAAGAAAACGTTGAATAAAATGTATACATTAAATATAAAAGTCATGTTAACAACAAGAAAACGTTAAATAAAATATGTAAATTAAATATAAAATTTCTGTTAACACTCACGTCAGTTGTAAAGAGAGGCCATGAAATAATTAGGCACAATTTGTCTCCGAGAGCTGTTTCACATACTTCACTCCAATTATGAAAGAATAGCCATCGTTATTCAGATTCCAGGAGGACATTGCGCTAGCCCTCATGTCAGGCTCGGTTATAGAGCTCAACGATGTGAGCGAGCAAACACGAGAAGCAATGGCAGCTGCCAACGTTAAAGCGTAGTTTCTTTTGTAAATAATAAAAATATAACACTTCCATGTTTTATGATTTTCTATTTTGAAGAGGTTTTGTGTCTATCCTCGAATGTTGTCTTTCTGACGTATATCATTCCAAACAATAAAAGGATCAAACGGAGGGTAAGGGAAGCGTGCAATGATCTGTCGATGTTATATTTGTCATAAGACTCACAAATGAGCATTTGGTAATTAGTCCAAACTAATGTTGGCCTGAATTGTCAAGATTTCTAACATAGAAATCTCTCAATAGATTTGTTATTAATGTTCTCATCCACACTGTACTATCTACATATATTGTATTAATTAAAAAATGAGTTATCGATGAATGGTCTCACTGAAATTGTCAATAATGTTCTCATCCACACTATACTGTCCACATATATTGTATTAATAAAAAAAATGAGCTATCAATGAATGGTCTCACTGGAATTGTCAATAATGTTCTTTACATTCGCACTATACTGTCAACATATATTGTATTAATAAAAAAAAATGAGCTATCAATGAATGGTCTCACTGGAATTGTCAATAATGTTCTTTACATTCGCACTATACTGTCAACATATATTGTATTATTTTTAAAAACTGAGTTATCGATGAATGGTCTCACTGGAATTGTCAATAATGTTCTTTACCTTCACACTATACTGTCGACATATATTGTTGTAATTAAAAAGAATGAGTTATCGATGAATGGTATCACTGGAATTGTCAATAATGTTCTTTACCTTCACACTATACTGCCCACATATGCAATACTTCGTCTGTCCCCTATATATCTTATCCCACTCTACGACATCTCTGTCTATTTTCGAGTACCTTACATTCTTCTAGTCAGTTCCTTGCGTCTCACTGTATGCACACACTGACCTGTTTTCTAAAACGTCTGTTACTGCGTGTTGTGTGCGCACATTTTCACTTGTGTGCGCGCGCAACACACACATACACACATACCCCAGCGCACTAACACTCTTACACATCCGATTTTACATGGAAGATTTTCTATTTTTAATTTTCCTTTTATTTCTTCTTCTCGTTTGAATTTTTTTAAAATATGTTTAATTATTTTTTATTTTAAATACATAATTTTGTGTGCGTTGTATGTTTGTTCCTGCTGAAGACCTATTGAGCCGAAACGCTGTTCTATTTTGTGTTGTCCTCCTGTTACATGAAGCTTTAACCACACCGTTTTTTGTTCTATTTTGTGTTGTCCTCCTGTTACATGAAGCTTTAACCACACCGTTTTTTTTTGTTCTTTTTTGTGTTGTCCTCCTGTTACATGAAGCTTTAACCACACCGTTTTTTGTTCTATTTTGTGTTGTCCTCCTGTTACATGAAGCTTTAACCACGCCGTTTTTTGTTCTATTTTGTGTTGTCCTCCTGTTACATGAAGCTTTAACCACACCGTTTTTTGTTCTATTTTGTGTTGTCCTCCTGTTACATGAAGCTTTAACCACACCGTTTTTTTTTGTTCTATTTTGTGTTGTCCTCCTGTTACATGAAACTTTAACCATACCGTTTTTTTGTTCTATTTTGTTCATTTCTCCCCTCCATAATTAGTTCCTCAACATTTCATTCACTCAGCGAATTAAAATACATGAACTAATACAACTGATCTATCAGTTATCTCAGTCAACATAGGTTGAGAGATACCGTATTTACTATTTTAGATAATCTGTGCATGTCTTCTTCTTCAACCTTTCAGCTCCTTGTGGAGCATAGGTCTTCAGCAAACACCTCACAAGCCGTTCTGTTTCTTGCCATTCTTTTAAGATTATTCCATGCCTTCCCCATCATCTTCATCGCTGCTTCCATTTGTCTTCTTCAAGAATATTTTGGCCTTCCTCTTTATCTTTTTCCTTGGGAATTCCAAAAAAGAGCTTGTTATGTAATACTCTCAGCTGCCTTCCGCAGTGTGTGCCCAATCTAGCGCCATCGTCTTCGCTGTATCTTTTTATCCACTGATATTTAACTGATACTTTTCCATAATTCTATGATGTGCATGTCTGCTATAGTAGAAAAGTTAAGTACCCCCGTCACGCCAAGTGGCGTATAGGGAATATGGTGTTAGTGATCCTAAATTTTTCAGACCTTCAGTACATGATTTTTGGGATAATGTGGTCGGTATTAAGCCCGTGCCGCTTTACTTTCCCAGAAAAAAAAGTCCGTTACCCATTAAAGGCTGGGTGAACCGGGAGCCGTCGATTGGGATCGAACCCTACCTCTTGTCCTTTGTAGTCCAGTTCACTAACCACTGAGCTATCGCGCCTCCTGCATGTCTGCAATGGACAGATAATAATTGGTTGTAGGCGTAGCCATATGTCAGGTGATGGATGTCAGTGAGCTTTCCTCTTATTATTTAACATCATGAATGAAGCGCGTGTTGTTCATCAACGACAGTAAACACACAGAACATAAAATATTTTAACAGCAGTAAAAAAAATATCGACAAACGTCGTTATCAAATACCCCGGGTAATTTTGGCTCTCTACAATTTTCTGTCTTTATAGTTCTATCTCTATCTATTGACCTTTCGAGCCGTAACCGGCCCATAGGGCGTAGACCAAGATACACCTTCTCCTATATGAATTTTTGTTCTAGCAGTTTTTTTTAAAGATATTTTATCAAATCTCGCCATCTGTCTCTGTTCTGTGCAAGCAGTTCTATCTCATTGAGGGAGCCGAATCCTGCTGCTCTTGCCTCTCTCATCAATGTTCTTCAGTGTCTCCCTGGGTCTTCCTCTTTTTCTTTTACCTGTTGTTTCCCATATGAGGGCTTGCTTTGCTATTCGATTATTATCTCTTCTCATCACATGTCCAACGTATGACCATCGTCTTTTCTTTATTACTGAAGATATTAGTGGTTGATTGGCGATTTCTCTAATTTCCTCGTTTGTTTTGAATTCGTTCCATCTATACCAAGTATTTTCCTTAGACATTTATTTTCGAATGCGTTCAACTTTGTTTCTATATCTCTTGTTGTTTTCCAGCTTTCACACGCATACGTAAGGGTTGATAGTACATTTGATTTGAATAGTCTAAGTTTTGTGTTTGTGCTAATGAGTTTTGATTTCCACAACTTTTCAAGGCTTCTGAAAGACATTGCTGCTTTAGCCAGTCTGATTCTAATTTCTTTGCTCGTATCCCCTTCTCGATCAATGTGACTTCCAAGATAGATAAAGTGATCGATCTCTTCTACTGGTTTGTTTTCCATGTATATTTTGTCACTTGTTGGAATTAAACTTTTCATGACTTTAGTCTTTTCATGATTGACCTCAAGCCCAATTTTGTTGGCTATTGATGATAGTTCATTTGTGTTTTCCTGCATCGTTTTTATCTGACTGCTGATGAGAACTATGTCATCAGCAAAGTCGAGGTCCTCCAAATGGTCTCCTTGTATCCATTCGATGCCTTTATTACCAGTGCAGCATTTCTTCATTATGAAGTCCATAACAATTCCAAATAACAAGGGCGATAAAATACATCCTTGTTTAACCCCAGTTTCTATTGGGAAACATTCGCTCATTCCTTCCTCTTTATAGTTGCTCTACAATTATTTGTATGACGCCCTAACAAACCATTCTCTGTAAGTGTCTCGTATCAGTTCCTGCCTGTTTCCATCAATTCCGTTTCCCGCCATGTTCTGTGAGAGATTTTACGAAATAAAGACTGTGATGGTCACAGTTGAACATCATTCTTGCTCTTTCCAGTGTGTGAACGTCACATCTTTGTGTGTGCATGTTTGGGTTAGTGATATCTCATATCTTTGTGTGTGCATGTTTGGGTTAGTGATATCTCACATCTTGTGTGTGCATATTTGTGTTAGTGATATCTCATATCTTTGTGTGTGCATGTTTATGTTAGTCATATCTCATATCTTTGTGTGTGCATGTTATGTTAGTGATATCTCACATCTTTGTGTGTGCATGTTTGGGTTAGTGATATCTCATATCTTTGTGTGTGCATGTTGGGTTAGTGATATCTCATATCTTTGTGTGTGCATGTTTGGGTTAGTGATATCTCATATCTTTGTGTGTGCATGTTTATGTTAGTCATATCTGTGTGCGTTATGTTAGTCATATCTCATATCTTTGTGTGTGCATCTTTGGGTTAGTGATATCTCATATCTTTGTGTGTGCATGTTTGGGTTAGTGATATCTCATATCTTTGTGTGTGCATGTTATGTTAGATATCTCATATCTTTGTGTGATTATGTTAGTCATATCTCATATCTTTGTGTGTGCATGTTTGGGTTAGTGATATCTCATATCTTTGTGTGTGCATGTTTGGGTTAGTGATATCTCATATCTTTGTGTGTGCATGTTTGGGTTAGTGATATCTCATATCTTTGTGTGTGCATGTTTGGGTTAGTGATATCTCATATCTTTGTGTGTGCATGTTTGGGTTAGTGATATCTCATATCTTTGTGTGTGCATGTTTGGGTTAGTGATATCTCACATCTTTGTGTGTGCATGTTTGGGTTAGTGATATCTCATATCTTTGTGTGCATGATTATGTTAGTCATATCTCATATCTTTGTGTGCATGATTATGTTAGTCATATCTCATATCTTTGTGTGCATGATTATGTTAGTCATATCTCATATCTTTGTGTGCATGATTATGTTAGTCATATCTCATATCTTTGTGTGCATGATTATGTTAGTCATATCTCATATCTTTGTGTGTGCATGTCTGTGTATGTCACATCTCATATCTTTGTGTGTGCATTTCTGTGTATGTCACATCTCATATCCTTGTGTGTGCATGGCTATGTTAGTAACATCTCATATCTTTGTGTGTGCATAGCTATGTCAGTAACATCTCATATCTTTGTGTGTGCATGCCTATGTTGGTCATATCTCATATCTTTGTGTGCATGTCTATGTTAGGCATGTGTCATATCTTTGTGTGTGCATGTCCATGTCAGACATATCTCATATCTTTATGTGCATGTCTATGTTAGTCATGTGTCATATATATTGATGTGTGTTAGTGTTAGTCAAGCCTCGTATCGCTGTGTGCGTGTCTGTGTTTGTCACATCTCATATCTTTGTGTGTGCATGTTTGTGTTAGTCACCTCTAGTGACTCGGGCAGATGGTGCTCGTAAACCTGGGAGGGCCGACCATCTAAGGACAGAATCCCCTACAGAAAAGACAATCTGCCGCCTTGCAGGCAGATTGGGGACAATCAAAGGCTAAGGAAAGCTAACCTGAATAAAATGCTGGCTGAAATCGGATGCACTGGGCCACTGGCGCAGAACACATTGCAATGTTTTAACGGGTGTTCAATCAGAGTGGATCTGGCAGACTCTAATTGTGACGTTCTGTCTGTGGGGGCGATCAACACACTTAACCTGGCAGCTGACTTCATGTGAGAGTCTGGAATCCTACTCTGATTGAGTCCTGATCGCAGAGAGAGAGAGAGAGAGAGAGAGAGAGAACATCCGTGAGCACATACACTTGAAATATTACGTTCGTGAGCCTGTACACTTGTTAAAAGACGTTCGTGAGCCTGTACACTTGATAGAAGACGTCCGTGAGCCCATACACTTGCTAGAGGACGTTCGTGAGCCCATACACTTGCTAGAGGACGTTCGTGAGCCCATACACTTGCAAGATGACGTTCGTGAGCCCATACACTTGCAAGATGACGTTCGTGAGCCCATACACTTGCAAGAAGACGTTCGTGAGCCCATACACTTGCAAGATGACGTTCGTGAGCCCATACACTTGCAAGAAGACGTTCGTGAGCCCATACACTTGCAAGATGACGTCCGTGAGCCCATACACTTGCAAGATGACGTCCGTGAGCCCATACACTTGCAAGATGACGTCCGTGAGCCCATACACTTGCAAGAAGACGTTCGTGAGCCCATACACTTGCAAGATGACGTTCGTGAGCCCATACACTTGCAAGAAGACGTTCGTGAGCCCATACACTTGCAAGATGACGTTCGTGAGCCCATACACTTGCAAGAAGACGTTCGTGAGCCCATACACTTGCAAGATGACGTTCGTGAGCCCATACACTTGCAAGATGACATTCGTGAGCCCATACACATGCAAGAAGACGTTCGTGAGCCCATACACTTGCAAGATGACGTCCGTGAGCCCATACACTTGCATGAAGTTGATTAGTAAAAAAAAAAGCCACAGAAACTGGATATATTGCAAATAAAAAAGGAAAAATGCTAACAGACAACAAATATATAATCAATAGATAGCAGGAATATATTATAACATAATTCTTTTATGACGAAAGAGAAAAAGAAATCAAATATAAATTGCCCGTCAAACAATAAAATTATAAAATCGGAATTGGAAAAATCTATACAAACAATGAAAAAGGGAAAAGCTGCAGGACCTGACAATATACAGATAGAGATGATACAGATACGAGAAGATTTTGGCATTGAAGTGATCACAGACACATGTGACGACATATACCATACAGGATACAAACCAAATGAACTAAAACCATCAGCTTTCATTGCATTGCCTAAAAAGAATGGTGCAGTTGAATGCAGTGATTTTAGATCAATAAGCTTAATGAGACATGTTACAAAAATCTTGGTAAAAGTTATGCAAGGAAGGATTCAGAATAAAATCTATATGGAATTAGAAGAACAACAATCTGGATTTAGGAAAAACAGTGGAACAGAAGAAGCCTTATTCTGCATGAAGAAATTAATTGAAAAGTACACAGAAGTAAACAAACCAATGTATGCCTGCTTCATAGACTACACCAAAGCTTTTGATAGAATACACTATAATCAACTTATAGACTGCCTAAAAGATATACAAATAGATGACGTAGACAGACGACTAATCTGTAATTTATACTGGGAGCAAACAACAATAGTAAAGTGTAATAAAGAAATCTCTACACCCATTTATATAAAAAGAGAAGTAAGACAGGGATCCTATCACCAAGCTTGTTCAATCTGATCAAATCTTTAAAACATCATAGAGATGACAAGCCTAAACATTAATGGAAAGATAATCAATAACTTAAGATATGCTGACGATACTGTATTACTTTCAGAAAATCCTAAAGATCTACGGCAATTACTAAATGAAATAAACATGACAAGCAAAAAATATGGATTAGATATGAATATCAAAAAGACTAAAACTATAATCATAAACAAAGAAAATGTTCAAAACCTACAAGTCAAGTGGATATCAAAGTTGAAGGAATAGACCTGGAGACAGTTCACAGCTACAACTACCTCTGACATACTATAACCAGTGATGGAAAATTTAAAATTGAATTAAACAAAAGAATAGGAATAGCAAAAAGTAATTTTAATGCCATGAAAATTATACTTACATCAAAAGAAATAACACTAGGGCTAAAACTAAGAATAGCAAAATGTTATATCTTCTCAAAATTCCTGTATGGTGCAGAAACGTGGACATTATGCAAGAAAACAGAACAGAAAATTAAAGCCTTTGAAATGTGGATTTACAGAAGAATAGGAAAAATTGAATGTAAAGAAAGGAAAGCAAATGTTGAAATCTTTCAAAAAAATGAAAAAGGAACTACTAACCACAATTCAAACAAGATAAATGAGATTGTTGGAGCATATTAAAAGACACAACAGCCTACTAAAAGTTATCTTGGAAGGAAAAATAAAAGGTAGAAGAGGCAGAAACAGACCAAGGCTAATATGGACGAGTAACATAAATGGATGGACTAGTCAGACTATGATAACTTGCCCATCAAAACAAGAGACAGAGCGGAATGGCGCTCCATGGTATCCAAGCTTCGATGCGGAGACGGCATTCAATGATGATGATGATGATAATAATCATATATCTTCTGACTGCCTTTTTTCTTAGTTTTGAGACGAGATCCAAGGGGTTCCCTAATGGTAAAGCGAAAACTAAGGAAATCCCATTAACAAAGTCTGTCGACAGTGAAGAACAGAAATTATACAAAATATTATAGGGTAGAATATGGTGGTGGTTGGTTGCGTTCGCCCGATGACTAAAGTATTCTAGAGTATCCTGGTAGACTAGAATATTCCTCTTCATCATCCGCCCTTACAAGGACGTAGTGGACGTGTCTGCGTTGTGTTGTGGTTTGCAGTATAACTGTTATATTTGCGCCTTTCGGCCCAACACATCCGACTTCAGCACGACATTTTTGAGTACCGGGTTATCTTCTCTCTTCGATCCTTGCACGCTTGGCCAGACTAGACAGGTTAGTCTGTTACTGGAGGCACCGCGTAGAGGTGGAGCAGGATCTGGATGGTTTAGGTTCACAGATCCTGGAGCAGGCCATCAGCTGTGGGTCGCTGACAACTTCCAGCTGCGGTGCTGGGAGGCGCGCTCTTCGCCTCCGGGTAGAATATATGATTGTGTAAGAGTGATGACTTGGAAGATACCTTATTTTTCTATTACAAACGTTTGTATTTTGCTGGAAAGTAAATTAAAATAAAAAGCTAATGATACCTTCTCAAGGCAGTTCCAGTTTGAAGACGGATGTAAGATTCCACAAAGTGCAAAACAATGTATTCGAACATGGAAGGAGAGACAAGAGTAAAAAAAAGAGACAGAAGGCGATTGATTTGCTCTTTGTTTTTACCATTCAGGAGGCACTTGCTCTTGTTTTTATCATTCAGGAGGCACTTGCTCTTTGTTTTTACCATTCAGGAGGCACTTGCTCTTTGTTTTTACCATTCAGGAGGCACTTGCTCTTTGTTTTTACCATTCAGGAGGCACTTGCTCTTTGTTTTTACCATTCAGGAGGCACTTGCTCTTTGTTTTTTTCAGGAGGCACTTGCTCTTTGTTTTATTATTCAGGAGGATCCTGCTCTTTGTAAGTCTAATAACTAGAATATTCGAAATGCTGAGGTTAGTTGCTGATTTTCCTCGCTTTCCACGCTGCGTTCAATAGATCAATGCCACGTCCCAAAAATAAAGGAATCCAAAAGCTCATCAGGTTTCATCAACGAGTTTTAGATGAAACTCATTACAACTGTCAACAACACAAGTGACGAGCGCCAAAAATAAACCTCCATAGATTCCACAAAGAGTACATTGCAAGCACAATTCTTGTTGTTGTTTTTATTTTTATTTTCTAAGCATGCAAGTAAAAATTGTAAAATTGAAGTCATCCTGTTAAGATCTGAACCTTCTAATAACAAATAATGATTGAAATAGAAATTAGTTTTCGTTTTGTTTTGTTTTCTTGATACAAACCAAACGTTTCTTCATTTTCATTCATGGCGATGTACTCTAGGCTGTACCAGTTGAATAGTGAGCTCCTCCATTCGAACATTTACTGTGGTCAGCAGCGGAACGACGCACAATTGACACATCACACACGTTTTTTTTTAATACGTCTTGAAAGGAGAAGACTGTAGATTTTATGTCTTGTCAGAATTCAGGTTTTGTCAGAATTCAGGTATTGTCAGATTTCTCAGACTGTTTGTTACCTTCAATGATGCCAAGATCTTCAAAATTTGGAATGTTTTTTTCTTCTTTGGGCCACATTCTTTTTCATTTACAGGTATCACCTTCTGAATTTGTCCTCGAAACTAATTTCCATTGTGTTTTGTTTTATACAACTGGCGTTATACAACTGACGTTATACAGCTGTTGTTATACGGCTGACGTTATACAGCTGAAGTTTTACAGCTGATGTTATACAATATGGAACTGATTAATGGGGAGATGTACCGAGTACCGATGTCAGGGGCCTTACGTGTATGATGCTTATAGAATACGTATATAGTAATGTCTATAGAACTAAAGAAGAGATTGTAGCCATGGGTGATTTTGGAATAGAAATAATAACAAAAATATTGAATCATAACTACAACAGCGGATATATACCAGACGACATGCTCAAATCAATATTCATAGCCCTACCAAAGAAATCGGGTGCGATTGAATGCGATGATCATCGCACAATAAGCCTTATGAGTCATATGACTAAGATATTACTAAGAATCATCATGCGAAGAGTGCGAAACAAAATCAGTCCAGAAATTAGTGATGAACAGTGAGGTTTTGTTAGAGATAAAGGAACAAGCAATGCCATTTATATCATAAGATCTTTAGTAGAAAGAGCCATAGAGGTGAAAACAGATCTATACCTATGTTTAATAGATTATACCAAAGCATTTGACAAAGTAAAGCACCAAGAAATAATCAACATTTTAGAAAGCATAAACGTAGACAGCAAAGATCTAAGAATAATAAAGAACATTTACTGGCAACAAACAGCGACCATAAGAACTGGAAACCAATTGGGAATGTTTCAACAAATAAAACAGGGTCTTAGACAAGGTTGTGTGCTGTCAACAGATTTGTTTAATATTTATAGTGAGATTATTTTAAGATTCATAAGGGGAATAATAATTGGAGGTCATAATATAAATAATCTAAGCTATGCTGATGATACAGTCTTAATCGCTAACAGTGAAAATGAGTTACAAAGAATGTCAGACATTAAGTGAAAGAAAGCAAAAATAAAGGACTCAGCCTTAATAGTAAAAAGACAGAAGTAATGGTAACAACAAAGAAAAAGACATCACCTCAGTGCACAATAAAGACAAGTGGAACAATATTAAAACAGTGTAAATGAATTTAAATATTTGGGAACTTTGTTAACCTCAGACGGAAAATGTACAAAAGAAGGTGGGATGCAGAATGGCTCAGGCAAAAGCAGCTTTCCAAAAAAATGAGGAAGATACTATGCAATCCATTTTTGACAATCGAAACAAGAAAAAGAGTTATTAAATGTTATGTTGAGTCAGTCTGTATACTGTATCATCAGCATACCTTGTAAAAAAGTAAAGTACCTCCGTCACGCCAAGTGGCGTATAGGTAATATGGTGTTAGTGACCATACATTTTACAGACCTTCGGGACATGATTTGTGGGGTAATGAGGTCAGTATTATTCCAGGCATGCCCCTTATGGATCTTTAAATAATCTCCCTATAAATATTAAACAAATCTGGTGACAGCACACAACCTTGTCTAACACTCTGTTTTATTGTTGAAACATTCCCAATTGGTTTCCAGTTCTTATGGCCGCTGTTTGTTGCCAGTACATATTCTTTATTATTCTTAGATCTTTGCTGTCTACGTTTATGCTTTCTAAAATGTTGATTATTTCTTGGTGCTTTACTTTGTCAAATGCCTTGGTGTAATCTATGAAACATAGGTATAGATCTGTTTTCATCTCTATGGCTCTTTCTACTAAAGATCTTAGATGATCATCGCATTCAATCGCACCAGATTTCTTTGGTAGGGCTATGAATATTGATTTAAGCATGTCGTCTGCTATATATCCGCTGTTGTAGATATCATTCAATATTTTGTTATTATTTATATTCCAAAATCACCCATGGCTTCAATCTCTTCTTTAGTTATATTATCTGGACCAGGAGCTTTGCCTGCTTTCATATTGCGCAAGGCGTCTTCCACTTCTTCTCTTAGTATTTCTGGTCCTTCTCCATTATCGTTAATATTTACTTCCGTTCGTTCATCATTATAAAGATCCTTAATGTATTATATCCATCGTTCCCTTATGTTTTCTTGATCAATCAACAGTTCTCCTTCCTTTGATCTTAGACATCCAGTTTTTTATTGCTTTTTCTTCCTGTTAATTCCTCAATTTGTTTGTATATAGCTTTAGCATCCCATTTTTGTTGCATTTCAATCTCTTTGCATCTCTCTTTTAGCCATGCTTCTTTTGCTTCATTGCATTTTTTTACTACAATTTCTTTATTTAATCTCTTATACTCATCTTTATTTTCTTTATTTCTTCTTCTTGTATCCATTAGCTGCAAAATGTCATCTGTCATCCATTTCTTTCTTGAATTTGTCCTCACTAGTGGTATGAACTCTTTTGATGTTTGTTGCATTGATTCTTTTAGCATTTCCCACTGTTAATCAATGCTTTGTATCTTCTCTATTGCATTGTACCGGTTCTCAATTATGATTTTATATTTGTCTACAGTAGGACAAAAAAAAAAGAAAATCACTCGAGTCTGTAGAAATATGGTTTTACAGAAGAATGTTAAGAATATCATGGACAGCTAAGAAGAGTAATGAAAACGTTCTGAAAGAGACCAAAGCAAAAAGAGAGCTAATTTTCAATATTAGGAAGAAACAATCATCATTGTTTGGCCTTGTAATGAGAAGAGAACAACTGGAATATATCGTAACAACTGGGAAAATTGAGGGACAAAGAGATAGAGGAAAGCAAAGAGAAAAGATGTCCGACAGCTTAAGAGAATGGCTTGGGAGAAGGTCAACAACAGAAATGATAAATAACTATCGAGATCGAAAGTTGTGGAGAGACATGATCACCGACGCCAGCAGGCCCCGTACTTGATGATGATGAATGTCTATAGACGAAAATGAAGTTAGTACCAATATTTCCTTAAAGTCGTTCAGCGCAGATATGGTCGGTATCACGTCAGGTCGTTCCACTTTGGTTGAGAAAATCTGAGCTATCTATTTTTAAAAAAAAACTGAGTGAACCCCGAGGTAATATCGGTGGTGGTGGAAGTTCGTCACATTCAACCCATGCTCTCCTGATCAATAAAGAAGAGCACTAACTACTTAAGCTCCACGAAAGGACACTTGTTTGGTGTGGGTCTTGCCTTCTTTTAGTGGGACCGCTCTTTGTATCCACTTCATTTTCACCATTTCCTAACTTCTCTACCTCTCTATGTACTCACTTCCAGCGCACCACTTCTCTGTTACTCCACTTCCCACAGACTACTCTATCTATCCACTTCTGGCCCACCGCCTCTCCTCCTAGACATTTTATACATAACTGTTTCTTTTTCATCCTCTTTATATCTCCTTTTCCGGTGCTTATTTCTTACTCTCCATACTCCTTGGACACTACTTCTCCCCTCCCCCGTTATTTTGATCTACTTCTCCATTCATCCAGTTCCAGCACATATAGTTCCAGCACATCCAGTTCCAGCACATCCAGTTCCAGCACATCTAGTTCCAGCACACCCAGTTCCAGCACATCCAGTTCCAGCACATCTAGTTCCATCGCATCTAGTTCCAGCGCATCTAGTTCCAGCACATCCAGTTCCAGCACATCTAGTTCCACCACATCTAGTTCCAGCACATCCAGTTCCAGCACATCCAGTTCAAGCACACCAGTTCCAGCACACCCAGTTCCAGCACATATAGTTCCAGCACACCCAGTTCCAGCACATCTAGTTCCAGCACACCCAGTTCCAGCACATCTAGTTCCAGCACATCCATCCAGCACATCTAGTTCCAGCACATCTAGTTCCAGCACACCAGTTCCAGCACATCTAGTTCCAGCACATCCAGTTCCAGCACATCCATTTCCAGCACATCCAGTTCCAGCACATCTAGTTCCAGCACATCCAGTTCCAGCACATCTAGTTCCAGCACATCCAGTTCCAGCACATCCAGTTCCATCACACCCAGTTCCAGCACATCCAGTTCCAGCACACCCAGTTCCAGCACACTACCTCCTTTATCATCTCCCAGTTCACTACATTGCCTTTTGGATCACTATTTCTTTGGTACGCCTTTACTACCTGCCCTGTTTTTCTCTTGTCCTATTCCCTAGACTTACTAGTGTTCCCTCTTTGATTTTCCTCCTTTTTTGTCCTAGTCCCTTTATTAGGTTACTGAACTCCTACATTTCCCCCCGTTCTTTGTTTGCTTTGGTCATGTCTCCCCGGGCTATTACATTGGCCACCAACTATCCCCTTTCCTTCGCCCATTGTTTACATGATAATAATCAATGTATGCAACAGAGATGGAAAGAATATTTTTAAGATCTGTTAAACATACCAACTACCAATAAGACAACAAAAACCACGCCAGAACTCACAAATACTGAACCCAACATCATGAAAGAGGAAACCGAAGAAGTAATCAAATATGCACCAAGAAATAAAGCACCGGGGATAGATAACATACCATAGAAATAATAGCAGCAGCAGGAGAAGCAGGAATGCAATGGCTGCACAGAATATTTAATGCAGCATGGTACCAACAACAAGCCTCAGAAGACTGGCAACAGGCAATCATCATACCAATATGGAAAAAGAAAGGTAGCAAAAGAGACTGCAATCAATATAGAGGTATCTCTCTTCTCAGCCATGTAGGAAAGCTATACGCCAAAATCTTGGAAAAAAGGCTGAGACCAATAATAGAACTACAGTTAAGCGATTCTCAAATGGGGTTCCGAAAAAAACAGAGGATGTACCGACGCACTATTCACACTAAAACAGCTTGCAGAAAAAACGACAGAACACAATCAAAACTTATACATAGTCTTCATTGACCAGGAAAAAGCATTCGACAGAGTAAACAGAGAACAACTGTGGGAGATACTAACAACATATGGAGTAAGCCATCATCTAACCAACCTTATTAAAAGCCTCTACCTCAACAGCAGCTGCAGGGTCAGAACAGCAGCAGGCTACACAGACCATTTCGAAGTTAGATCAGGTGTAAGACAGGAGTGCGTACTATCCCCCTACTGTTTATTACATACATGGACTATATATGCAAGCTAGCCAACCCATCAGAGACAGAGGAGATCAACGAGCTTCTATTTCCAGACCATCAGGCACTAATACATGAAACAATAGAAGACCTACAAGAACACTTAAACAAACTCAACATCTCAGGCACAAAATACAACATGAAAATCAACATCAACAAAACAGAAGTCATGAACGTCGCTAAAAATAAACAGAACATCAACGTAACTATAGAAGGCAGACAACTAAAACAAGTTGAGGAAATCAAATACCTAGAAAGTTTAATTACAAACGATAATTCTCAAACAGCAGAGATAGAATCAAGATGCAACAAAGCTTGTCAAATCATCGGACAGTTATCACCACTATTGTCCAACAAGAAAATAACTCTGGAGGCAAAACGAGCACTATACAATACAATCTTCATCCCAACGTTGTGCTACCAATGCCAGACCTGGACCCTAGATGCAAGAACAATAAAAAAAAAATAACCTCTACAGAGATTAAATGTGTTAGACGAATGACAGGATACAGTCTGAGAGATAAGATCAGAAATGAAGAACTGAGAAAAAAGCTAGGAATAGCCCCCGCCATAGAATATATAAGGAAACAACAGATACAATGGTTTGGCCACGTGACGAGGCAGAGGGAACAAAACACAACACAACGAGCTTTAATTAAACAAACATTGTGAGAATACCAGACCCAAGGGTCGACCACGAAAAAGATGGGTCGAAGGAATATTAGAAGCACTAGGAAACATAACAGCAGCAAAGGCGAACAGAAGAGCAAAAGACCGCAAATTATATCTCCCCTCGACGCAGAAAGGCAGATGAGGAAGGAAAGAAGAAGAAGAATTGTTTACATAGTTGTCTGGCCGGCTCATCTATCTCCCCCCCCCTTTTTTTTTTTACAGTTGTAATCTCACAACTCCTGTTCTTTGTCTCGCTTGACCACGCTTGATCATACCACGTGATGGTTTCCTGATTTAGGCCTGCGTGCACTAGTCATTTTGATGAATTCCACGATGCAGCCAGTACAGTCTTTTCAACTAAGTCATTTTTATGTACTTTTATAGATACTTTATTTACTTTTTATTATTCACGTTTTACTTGTTAGTTTCTAGCTCCTATCTTTCCCTATACCTACGATTTTGTATATCTCTACACTCATCCTACCTCCCCTCATGTAACACATCGCTCTTTTCTTTTACCTCACCATCCTATCTTTCATCTCTCCGTCCACCCCTCCCCTCACGTTGTCATCCCACATGTAGCTATAGGGATTTGTGCATCATCGTTTGTTATCGTTGTCCCCGTATTCTGAAGAAGGCCACAGGCCGAAACGTCATTATTGTGTCGTGTTTCTTCTTTGTAAAGCTGTCACCATAGCTTAGAGGGTTCAGCACACCCCACTACTGGCTCCTTGCTACCAACTTTACCGCAGCATTGCAATTATTTGCCACACCCCCCCCTTTCCTTTTGTTTAACGCCAGTATGTGTCTTTTATGTTGGAGAGAGTTCACGTTTTGTTGGTGGGCAGACTGAACTGGTGCTGCCCCGTGGGCACTTTTATTTGAAGGAGTAACCCTATTGGATATCTCACTTGGTGAAGGAGTAACCCTATTGGATATCTCACTTGGTGAAGGAGTAACCCTATTGGATATCTCACTTGGTGAAGGAGTAACCCTATTGGATATCTCACTTGGTGAAGGAGTAACCCTATTGGATATCTCACTTGGTGAAGGAGTAACCCTATTGGATATCTCACTTGGTGAAGGAGTAACCCTATTGGATATCTCACTTGGTGAAGGAGTAACCCTATTGGATATCTCACTTGGTGAAGGAGTAACCCTATTGGATATCTCACTTGGTGAAGGAGTAACCCTATAGGATATCTCACTTGGTGAAGGAGTGACCCTATTGGATATCTCACTTGGTGAAGGAGTAACCCTATGGATATCTCACTTGGTGAAGGAGTAACCCTATTGGATATCTCACTTGGTGAAGGAGTAACCCTATTGGATATCTCACTTGGTGAAGGAGTAACCCTATTGGATATCTCACTTGGTGAAGGAGTAACCCTATTGGATATCTCACTTGGTGAAGGAGTAACCCTATTGGATATCTCACTTGGTGAAGGAGTAACCCTATTGGATATCTCACTTGGTGAAGGAGTAACCCTATTGGATATCTCACTTGGTGAAGGAGTAACCCTATTGGATATCTCACTTGGTGAAGGAGTAACCCTATTGGATATCTCACTTGGTGAAGGAGTAACCCTATTGGATATCTCACTTGGTGAAGGAGTAACCCTATTGGATATCTCACTTGGTGAAGGAGTAACCCTATGGATATCTCACTTGGTGAAGGAGTAACCCTATTGGATATCTCACTTGGTGAAGGAGTAACCCTATTGGATATCTCACTGGTGAAGGAGTAACCCTATTGGATATCTCACTTGGTGAATGAGTAACCCTATTGGATATCTCACTTGGTGAAGGAGTAACCCTATTGGATATCTCACTTGGTGAAGGAGTAACCCTATTGGATATCTCACTTGGTGAAGGAGTAACCCTATTGGATATCTCACTTGGTGAAGGAGTAACCCTATTGGATATCTCACTTGGTGAAGGAGTAACCCTATTGGATATCTCACTTGGTGAAGGAGTAACCCTATTGGATATCTCACTTGGTGAAGGAGTAACCCTATTGGATATCTCACTTGGTGAAGGAGTAACCCTATTGGATATCTCACTTGGTGAAGGAGTAACCCTATTGGATATCTCACTTGGTGAAGGAGTAACCCTATTGGATATCTCACTTGGTGAAGGAGTAACCCTATTGGATATCTCACTTGGTGAAGGAGTAACCCTATTGGATATCTCACTTGGTGAAGGAGTAACCCTATTGGATACCTCACTTGGGGAATGAGTAACCCTATTGGATATCTCACTTGGTGAAGGAGTAACCCTATTGGATATCTCACTTGGGACTCGATATGGTGATTTGTGACGCAATTGACGATTGTTTCTTTGATATAGTTTGTACAATTGTAAAAAGCCTTGGCATTATGTATTGAGATAATGGTGTTGATAGTTATATATATGAAAGTCTTAGTCATTCACAGTACCCATTGCATTGAATCAAGCAGAGCAATGACTAAAGTCAAGATGACAAACAGCATCTCTTGTTCTTAGAAATAAAACACAGGCGTGCGTAAACAGTTTTGAGCATTAACTCATAATACAACGAAAAATGAGATATTAATTTAATTCGGATGATTACGCTGGCACGGGCGGTTGAGCAATTATGGATTTTAATTCGTTTGCAGTGATACCGAGGCCTTCCATAACCAATAATAATAACCAATAACAACGAAAAATAATTAGAAAATCACACCAGAAGAATCAATTTTTCCTCAACGCTGTTTATATTAAGGCAATCGAAGCGAAAGTAAAGCCTATCATGAAGACCACCTTCGGCACCACAAAACTTGGGCATTATTCATGTCGGTTTTCAATAATCTTCTAATCCACTATAATGGAGAATGAACAAAATAGTTTTCATTGACGTCGTTAGATGAACAATTGAAATCATTAACATGAACACTCTTCGACGTCAGCTGAAAGGTAACAGACACCTTTGGGAGTGCATCAAGTGCAGCGTATATTTTCCTCAAACATCAATAAATCGCGGCTTTGAATAAAGAACATTTCAAGGGAGCTAACCGAGAGGTTATTGTCTTCGTTGCTCCACTTGTTGCTAGGCGACGTCATATAGACAATATGGCGGAATAGTTTTTTTGTGTGTTTTTCCGTCTGTTTGTTCCTCCAATGCCATGACAAGATGGATCAAGTAATACCGACTGTCTATTTAATACGATCAATTTAATTATTTTTTTCTTGTTGAATCGTTTTACAGTATTTGTATAAATTAGAGATCCATAAATAATTTCTCTTATTATTATCATATATATTATATTATTTATTATATATTATTATTATTATATTATTCTTATTATATAATTATATATTATTATATTATATTATATATATATATATAGGCCTATATTTAATAATAATATAATTAATATAATAATAATGATATACTTACATATAAGTAATATAATTTATTATTATATGATTATTTATTGATTTATAATATAAAACATATTTATATTATTGATTAATATTAAATTATTACAATTTATGGTAATTTCCTAGATTGATCAGATATATTATTTCAGTTTGGAAGAGTGATGTCCCCTAAAATATGTCTGCCAAAATACAGTGGTTCTACGCATTCTTGGCGTTGGGGTCATTACGCTGGCATGTGTCACTCACACTGGCGTTTGGGTCAGAAGATCATAATTAGGCCGAGTGGCGTCGTTTTTGTCACGCGTTATAATATATTTATAAATATTTAACACTAAAGCTAAACCTAACCCCTGGACCCAACGCCCAATCAAACAGATACTCCGAAATGATTGCATGCCAGCGTAATGACCCCAACGCCAAGAATGCGTAGAACCACTGTATTTTGGCAGACATATTTTAGGGGACATCACTCTTCCAAACTGAAATAATATATCTGATCAAACTAGGAAATTCTATCTATCTATCTATTGACCTTTCGAGCCGTAACCGGCCCATAGGGCGTAGACCAAGATACACCTTCTCCTATATGAATTTTTGTTCTAGCAGTTTTCTTTTAAAGATATTTTATTAAATCTCGCCATCTGTCTCTGTTCTGTGCAAACAGTTCTATCTCATTGAGGGAGCCGATTCCTGCTGCTCTTGCCTCTCTCATCAATGTTCTTCTCAGTGTCTCCCTGGGTCTTCCTCTTTTTCTTTTACCTGTTGTTTCCCATATGAGGGCTTGCTTTGCTATTCGATTATTATCTCTTCTCATCACATGTCCAACGTATGACCATCGTCTTTTCTTTATTACTGAAGATATTAGTGGTTGATTGGCGATTTCTCTAATTTCCTCGTTTGTTTTGAATTCGTTCCATTCTATACCAAGTATTTTCCTTAGACATTTATTTTCGAATGCGTTCAACTTTGTTTCTATATCTCTTGTTGTTTTCCAGCTTTCACACGCATACGTAAGGGTTGATAGTACATTTGATTTGAATAGCCTAAGTTTTGTGTTTGTGCTAATGAGTTTTGATTTCCACAACTTTTCAAGGCTTCTGAAAGACATTGCTGCTTTAGCCAGTCTGATTCTAATTTCTTTGCTCGTATCCCCTTCTCGATCAATGTGACTTCCAAGATAGATAAAGTGATCGATCTCTTCTACTGGTTTGTTTTCCATGTATATTTTGTCACTTGTTGGAATTAAACTTTTCATGACTTTAGTCTTTTCATGATTGACCTCAAGCCCAATTTTGCTGGCTATTGATGATAGTTCATTTGTGTTTTCCTGCATCGTTTTTATCTGACTGCTGATGAGAACTATGTCATCAGCAAAGTCGAGGTCCTCCAAATGGTCTCCTTGTATCCATTCGATGCCTTTATTACCAGTGCAGCATTTCTTCATTATGAAGTCCATAACAATTCCAAATAACAAGGGCGATAAAATACATCCTTGTTTAACCCCAGTTTCTATTGGGAAACATTCGCTCAGTCCTTCCTCTGTTCGAACTGCACATGTGTAACCATCATACATGTCTTTGATAATATTTATGATTTTTGATGGTAAACCATATTGCTTCAGAATTTTCCACAAAGAATCTCTATGAATACTATCAAATGCTTTTTTGAAGTCGATGAAGTTAAGTACAAAAGGTTTTGCTTTTCAATATGTTCCTCCAATATAAGTCGTAGAGTGAAAATGTGGTCAAGACAGCTTCTCCCTTTCTAAACCCAGCCTGTTCTTCACGCATTACTGTATCTATTGAATCCTTTATTCTATTTAGGATGATTTTACATAATAACTTTGAGGCAACTGACAAAAGTGTCACGCCTCTCCAGTTGTTACAATCTCTAAGATTGCCCTTTTTGGGATCTTAACAATGATTCCTTTTTTCCATTTATGAGGCGTCTTCTCTGTTTTCCAAATGATGTTGAACATTTTTGGAGATGTATTAAATTATGGCTATCAATTGCCTTGAGGATCTCAGCTGTTAACTTATCCTCTCCAGCAGCCTTGTTATTGGTCATTAGCTTTAAGGTGGTTTCTATTTCACTCATGGTGAAGTCATCTAAATTTACATCTAATTCTGCTGCTGGTGTTTCAGCTTCAAAATCTATTAAACTGTGAGGTAGTGGACGGTTAAGAATTTCTTTGAAGTGTTCTGCCCAACGGGCTTTTATGTCTGCGCTTGTTGTTAGCATTAATCCAGATTTGTCTAGAATTGGTGTTCCACTGGATGTATAGGTGTTTGTCAGCATCTTTTGTACTGTATAGAGAGTTCTGCTGTCTCCTGTAATTGCAGCTGTCTCTGCTTTCTCTGCCAAGTTGTCTATATAAGCTCTTGTATCTCTTCTTGCCGAACTTTTCACTTTGTTGTCTAATTCTTTGTATGTTGCTTTTGCCAGAACCTTTCCAAGATCTGTCTTTACATTAGTCATGGCTCTCTTTGCTTCTCTTCTTTCTTTGATGTATTTCCATGTGGTGTCTGAGATCCAAGCTCGTTTTTCCATTTTCTTCAGTCCGGCACTTGCTTCTGCTGCTGTCATTAGTATTTTGCTCTGTGAGTCCCACATTTCATTGATATCTAAGTCTATTTCACCGAGTGCTGAATAACAATTACTTAGCTCTATGTTAAACTTTTCTTTATGGCTTCATCTTTCAGTTTATGACTATCAATTTTATGTGTAATTGACCTCTTCTGTTGGTTTCTAAATTTTAATCTTATTTTCCCAATGCACAGGTTGTGGTCACTATTAACATCAGCACCTCTGTAAGCTCTTACATCTATTAATGATGATCTGAATTGTTGTTTAATACATAGGTGGTCAATTTGATTTGATGTTCTATCGTCAGGAGATATCCATGTTGTTTTGTGAATATTTTTGTGTGGAAATAATGTCCCACCTATAACTAAATTTTCTATTAAACATAATTCTATTAATCTTTCTCCATTCTGACTTGTTGTATTACAGCCTTCTCTCCCCATCACATGTTCCACTCCTGCGTTATCTTGTCCTACTTTGGCGTTGAAGTCTCCCATTACAATTAAAAGATCGTGTTTTGGTATTTTGTTTATAAGTTGTTGCAGTTGGTTATAAAAAACGTCCTTAACTTCATTATCAGCTTCGTTAGTAGGCGCATAACATTGAATAATTGAAAGTCTTCCATGTTTTGTTTTGTATCGTGTTCGTATCAGACGGCTATTTACCGGTTCCCATTCTAATAAACTTCTTGCAGCTTTGTCTGTCATCATTATGCCTACTCCTTCACGGTGTTTTCCATCTTCCCTTCCAGAAAAAACTACTATTTTATTATCAATAGATCTCCTACCTGTTCCAAGCCAGCGCATTTCGCTTAATCTAAAATATCTAGATCGTATCTGTCCATCTCGCTCGCGACCTGTGCATGTTTCGTCGGAGCGGCCATTGTTCGCACATTCCAGAATCCTATTTTTGTTGTTGTTGGGGCCGAAAAAAACTATCATTATTATCTACTACTAATTTACACATTCTGTATCAGGTCTACGTTTCATTAACAACATCGTTTTTACGATAGCGGCTTGTTAAACCTCTGATCAACGGTTCAATACCAAGCCGGAGAAAAATAATTCCTCCATTTTGGAAACAACCGGAAACTGGCATTTTATATTATTATAGTCTTTAACCACTACATTTAGAAGTTACTTTAGAACTTAGACAGTGCTTTACAATTTACACTTTTATTAAAGTAAAATGTACTTTAATTTAGTGGTCAGCAGACCAAGCAAAAAAAAAATATGATGATCCGTAGTAGTTTGGTAAAATATAATAAATAATATTAGTGGCTCATCTGTTATCTTATTATTTTTATCATGTCTATTGTCTTAAGCTCAGCTGGATGCTGTTTTTACTTTTATTGAACAGCTTCTTTTATGGCTAAATCTGTCTATATTTGTATATTGAATAGACATATTCTACAGCAGAGTGAACAAAATGCATTTCAGTTTCTCTGATTTCATTTTTTGTGGTGCTTGGCCTATCTCTTCTCCTGCAGTTCCTGTCGTCTGATTAGGACATCATCGCTTCCTCACATGTTCCTGTGTCGTTTTTTATTTTAGTTTTCCATGTGCTACTATCTGATGTCAGACTTTCTGTTTCACTGACAATTGTCACAATTCACTCTCACTCAAGGAAGAGAGAGAAGTGAACACTGAGTTGGTGCAAATGATGAAACACAAATTGTTGACCCCATCATCATCATTATCGAGTGCCATCTCCGCAACAAAGGTTGGCTACCATGGTTACATTCTGCTCTGTCTCTTGCTTTGATGGTGCAGGTTGTCATAGGCTGACTTGTCCATCTTTTGATGTTACTCATCCATGTTAGTCTTGGTCTGCCTCTGCTTCTTTTACCTTGTATTTTCCCTTCCAGGATTACTTTTAGTAGGCTGTTGTGTCTTTTAACATGGCCCAAAAATCACATTTGTCTTGTTTGAATTGTGCTTAGTAGTTCTCTTTTCATTTTTAGTTGTTTTAATTTAAGGCTTCATCGTTTGTTTTCTTTTCCTTCCATCCAATTCTACCTATTCTTCTATATATCCACATTTCAAAAGCTTCAATTCTCTGTTCTGTTTTCTTGTCTAATGTCCATGTTCTGCACCATATAGGAAAATTGAGAAGATGTAACATTTTGCTATTCTTAGTTTTAGCCCTAGTGTTATTTGTTTTGATGTTAGTATGTTCTTCATGACATTAAAATTACTTTTTGCCATTCCGATTCTTTTGTTTATTTCAGTTGTACATTTTCCATCACTGGTTATAGTATGTCCAAGGTAGTTGTAGTTCTGAACTGTCTCCAGGTCTATTCCTTCAATTTTGATATCCATTTGTGGGTTTTGAGTATTTCCTTTGTTTATGATCATAGTTTTAGTCTTTTTGATATTCATATCTAAGCCATATTTTTGCTTGGACTATTGCTTATACTATTTATATATATATAGGATTATACTATTGACCTCCATACTGAAACCAATTTGCTAAAACTCCACATTGTGAAGTTTTGAAAACAGACTTCTTGGGAGATGCCAATAGTCAGTCCTTCACATTCTTATAATTTACTCTGACACTTCTGAATGACCTCCTGCATTCTTGTCCAACAAAGTTCCCTTGGTTTCCAGTTTCTTTGACAAGGCACAAGTGCCAGACTTGCTTGGTGGATATTGGCCTCCAAACTTTGTCAACAATCACTGTTGACATGGCTTTATTGATTATTTTGTTTCCCCGTAAGAGCAAATAATAAACAATTGCTCCTCTAGAGTAAACATATACATTTTCCAGCTGCCTGTGTAAACTCATGTGTATTGTTGGTGCTAGCATTATTGAGGAAATGTTTGGCCGTGAGTGAGACACATTATAAATGATTCTAGAATCTTTGAAACCTTTAAAGTCACTTCCAAATATTGTTCATATCCTAGCAACAAATGTGATGATATCATGATATGCTTAGCTTTTATAATAAAAAAATACAATTCTACAAATATAACCAAATGTTCATATCAACAGAAGAGGCTACCTCCTTTGAAGAAAGACTTAGATAAAGACAGTTTGAACAACTGGAAGATTACAAGGGAGAAAAGAATTATCCAGCTTCAGAAAAGTCGAGCCATGGCTGTAAGATTTCTCTCTCCTTTATACAATATTTTCACAGCACATATGTAGTAACTAAATTTATTTAAACTCTTATCAAGTCATGTTAACTATCTTTCTTAGTTACTTTATTCATCTCTATATGATTGTTAGTAAATTGCTCAAATATTAACCACCTAAATAGTAGTGGAAAGGACAGATGCTGTACAAATACACATGGTCCCCACTGTTTGTTGCTCCTGGGTGCAACAAAGTTCCTGGTGGTATAATTGGACAGGAAGGAGGTGAGCCCCTATAGATGAAGGACAGTAACCCACTGGTGCATGCACACGCCATGGTCCTCATCCCATCACCCTCACTCTTGAGTGAGTGCCCTTTTCTTCTCTCTTAATTCTACCTCCATAGGAACCCCCTGTGGACGGGGTGTAATTTGTAGTTCCTATATCGCTTTGAAACTGCCAGTCAGCAGACACAGAAGACCGATGGCATCAGTTTGATGGGAAGACCACCATGCTCTATCTCCAACAGGCCTGTTGTATATTGCACAGACACAACTGGCTCAGGATGTGATGACCCATTGTCAATACAAATCATCATCATTAAATACCATACCTGCTGCGTAGGTAATCATGTCTCCACAACTTTTAATTTTGACAGTTATTTATCATTTCTGTTGTTCACCTTCTGCCAAGCCATCCTCTTAAACTGTCTAGTATCTTTTCTCTTGGCTTCTCTCTATCTCTTTGTCCCTCAGTTTTTCCTCTTGTCACAAACTATTACAGCTGTTCCCCTCTCATTACGTGGCCAAAAAATTATGGTTGTTTCTTTCTAATATTGGAAATTAGCTCTCTTTTTGTTTTGGCCTCTTTCAGAAGGTTTCCATTACGCTTCTTAGCTGTCCGTGGTACTCGCAACATTCTTCTGTACAACCACATTTCTATAGACTCCAGTGATTTTCTTGTCTGTTGACCTATTGTATTCACATCCATATGTTAAAACTGGCTACATAACATTTAAGAATTATTTTTCTTGTTTCTTTTGTCAAAAATGAACTGCATAGTATCTTCCTCATTTTTTGGAAAGCTGCCTTTGCCTGAGCCATTCTGCATCTCACCTCTGTTGTACATCTACCATCTGAGTTTAACATTGTTCCCAGATATTTAAATTCATTTACCTGTTTTAATAGTTCCACTTGTCTTTATTTTGCATCATGGTGATGTCTTTTTCTTTGTTGCTACCATTATTTCTGTCTTTTTTGCTGTTATTGCTGAGTTCTTTATTTTTGCGTTCCTTCACTCTAATGTCTAACATTTTTGTAATTCATTTTTACTCTACTCTTAGCGATTAAAACTGTATCATCAGCATACCTAAGATTATTTATATTGTGACCTCCAATTGTTATTCCAAGCATGCCCCTTATGGATCTTAAAATAATCTCACTATACATATTAAATAAATCTGGTGACAGCACACAACTTTGCCTAACACCCTGTTTTATTTGTTGAAACATTCCCAACTGATTCCAGTTCTTATGGCCGATGTTTGTTGCCAGTACATGTTCTTTATTATTCTTAGAACTTTGCTATCAATGTTTATGCCTTCTAAAATTTTGATTATTTTTTGGTGCTTTATTTTGTCAAATGCTTTGGTATAATCTGTGAGACATAGGTATAGATCTGTTTTCACCTCTATGTCTCTTTCTACAATATCACACTGTTCATCACTAATTTCTGGACTGATTTTGTGCCGCACTCTTCGCATGATGATTCTTAGTAATATGTTAGTCATATGACTCATATAAGACTTATTGTACAATGATTATCACAGTCAATTGTAACAGATTTATGGGGTAGGGCTATGAATATTTATTTTAATAGATCGTCTCCTAAATACCGACTGTTATAGATATCATTTAATATTTTGTTATTATTTCTATTCCAAAATCACCCTTGGCTTCAATGACAGATGAAAATGACTGATCATTTTCCTGCTTTCATATTGCATAAGGTGTCTTACAATTTATCCTTAATATTTACTTCTGTTCATTCATTATCATAAAGATCTTTAATCTTTTCTGTCCATCGTTCCCTTATGCTTTCTTGTTAAATCAATTTCTCCTTCCTTTGATCTTAAACATCCAGTTTTTTCATTGCATTTTTCTTTGCGTCAGTTCTCAAATTTGTTTGTATATAGCTTTGGCATCTCCTTTTTGTTGCATTTCAATCTCTTTGCATCTCTGCTTTAGCCATACGTCTTTTGCTTCATTGCATTTTATTACAATTTCTTTATTTAATTTCTTATACTCATCTCTGTTATCCTTATTTCTTCTTCTTGTATCCATTAGCTGTAAAATGTTATCTGTCATTCATTTCCTTCTTGAATTTGTCCTTACTGGCAGTATAATCTCTTTTGATGTTTACTGCATTGATTCTTTTAGCATTTCCCACTGTTCATCATTGCTTTGTATCTTCTTTTTTGTATTGTACTGGTTCTGAGTTGCGATATTATATTTGTCTATATAAATGGTCTACATATAATACCCCTGAAAGAAGGGAGTAAATGCCAGTAGACAGTTGGTAGTGAGGAATGGGCTGGTGTGAGTCCTGCCTGACTCCACAGCCTGCAGGAAGGATCACATGGATGGCTGTTGTCACATTGACAAAGGAGAGTCACAGTGTACCATGAAGAGAAGTTGCACGATGATGAAGCAGGTGCAAATTTCATTCTAGGGTGAGAAGATAGTCCCCAGGGCTCCTCCTACCCCCCCCCCCCCCACCCCCAGATTGACAATGCCATGAACACAAATACAGAAATATCATGTGAACTTGGACATCACCTCAATCAACATGGTCAGCACCAGACAGTGATCAACCAGCCTGGATTGTCCGAAAAGTTAGCTACTTGAAGAAATACAAACAATACAGTCAAAGACTGGGAACATCTGGTTCAACAAACTAGGAATTTCAAACATCTTGGCAGAAGGAAGAGTGTAAGGACAGGACAGAGTGGAGAAATGAACAAACTAAATATACAACTCAATATTTCTAGCCTTAAGAAGAAAAATACAGAGTTGGGCAGAATCATGCACCAGCACCAGATTTATATCACACTATTACAAAATACACAAACATAACTAGCTTCACCGGCTACCCATGCAAATGCACCATCAACTGCAGGGGCATAGTCACCTATATTAGGAGTAGCATACAAGGAGATGTAGTTGCAAAGAATAATGCGGGATCAACAGATGTTCAGAAAGCCACAATTTGGTACAAATCCTGCAAGTATGTCATCTACATGTATAATGAATATAGCGCACCAGACCATCGGTGTGATATAACAGGACTGGATCAGGCTAACTTCCATAAAACTGTTTTAGCTGGAGACTTCAATGAGCCACAATAGGATACTCTGACTGGACAAACCACCCGACTGGACTACCGACGTTCGGACAACCCGTGTTCGGTTCCCGCTGGGAGCAGTGTGAATTGTACTCGTGGTTTGAAAAAAATTACCCCCACAGTCGACCCAGCCGTTGGTAGAAATGGGTACCAGGGGATTACCCTGGGAAGGTGAGGAATGTTGTCTCGCATCGTGAGTTTCGATGCTTGAAGCGACACTATTTAGAAATCTCTGAACATTTCTGGATAGGCGGCCGAGCACATATGGGTGGAACCTCGCGTGCTAAGACGCCGGTTCAAGTCTCATACTTTATCTTTACCTTTACTCTGACTTAAACTCTACAGGACAAAACTTACTGACGGGAGGTCAAAAAGTAATGCACACCACTTTTTTTCTCGGAAACTATTCGGGCAAAATGTGTGAAATTTTCACAGATTGTAGCTGAACATCCCCTTGACACTACCTATTTTTCAACATAATCTCCGTCCAAGCGTATTGCCTTACGCCAACGCGAAACTAGGTCATGAATGCCTCATTTGTACCACGTTTTGTCCTGCTCACGTAGCCATTTTTTAACTGCACGGATCACATCCTCATCATTGTCAAAGTGTTTCCCACGCAGGAATTTTTTGAGTGGTCCAAACAGATGGAAATCTGAGGGAGCCAGATCAGGGCTGTAAGGAGGATGGGGCAGTACAGTCCAACCAAATTTGTTGATTGCTTCCCGTGTTACCAGACTTGTGTGAGGGCGTGCATTGTCATGTTGAAGCAACACATCTGCAGATGGCTTATTATGCCGAACTCTGTGGAACCGATTTTTGAGTTTTGTCAGTGTATTGATGTAAGCTGTCGAGTTGATTGTCTCACCTCTTGTCATTACATCAACAAGAATCACACCATCAATGTCCCAGAAGACAGTGATCATCACCTTTCCGGCTGATGGAGATGTTTTGAATTTGTTTCTTTTTGGTGACTGTGGATGATGCCATTCCATTGACTGCATTTTTGTTTCAGGCTCATAATAATGTGCCCACGTTTCGTCACCGGTAACAATTTTTGACAAAAACATTTCTCCTTCAACACCGAAACGCTCCAACAATTCAGAACAGAATGTTTTCCTTTGAACTCTGTGATCATTTGTTAGGCACCAAGGAACCCGTTGAGCGCAAATCTTTGAATATCCGAGAGTTTTAAAAATTGCGATTGCACTTCCCTTGCTGACTGTAAGCTGTAATGCCAATTGCTGACTAGTGATACGCCTATCCTTACGAATAATGGCATCAGCCCGGTTTAACATGTCTGTGCTGGTAGCCGAGGCAACACGTCCAGAACGCGGTAAATCATGCAGCTCCACTCGTACACTTTCTGCAGCTTTAATTATCTGAACCCAGCGACTAACTGTGCTCCTATCGACTGCAGAACATTTGTACACTGCACACAGTCGTTTATGAATGTTTGCCACAGTTTCTTTCTCCGCAACCAGAAATTCTATGACAATTCGCTGTTTGTAATGGACATTGTTGACAAGCTCCATTTTAACGGTTCATAGATTGCGTAATATTTTTCAGAATGCTGTGCAATTTGGTGCACATAATTGGAACATGTCATATTCCAAGTGTGCAAAATTTCATATTCCTATCTTTATTATTAGCGAGAAAAAAATTGGTGTGCATTACTTTTTGGTAGAAGATCTTTGTCTACAAACTAACCTCACAGTTATGCAGGATACAGTCTACACTGATCCTGCTTCACTGAGTCCATCTTTCCATTAGAAGGCCTATTTTGACCATCTGCTCTACTGACCATGGAGAAGATAATAAAAACAGTAACTGGATAGCAAGAAATTAATGTTAAATATCACAACCATATCAAACACTGATTGCCACAAATCTCTTAAATTGTCAGGCTTTTCATTGCTGACAAATTTGGACAACTATTTGTCCAACTGTTTGTCCAACTCTTTATATTTTCTTATCATATATCATTGGAAGCCGCTATAGCTCAGTGGTTAGTGAACTGGACTACAAAGAACAAGACGGCCTCCAGTTTCACCCAGCCTGGAATGGGTACAGATCTTTTCTGGGAAAGTAATATGGCACGGGTGCAATACAAACCAGATTACCCCTAACATTATGTGCCGAAGGTCTATAAAAATTATGGTCACTAACACCATATTCCCTATATGCCAGTTGGCGTGATGGAGCTCTTTACTTTACTTTTATCATATATCATTATCATGCTTGTTTTCTTAGCATAGTCTTCAGGTTTCTATTGTTTTCATTATGGTATCCTTGTGAATTCAAGACAAACTTGTCTCTATAACGGTTATATCTTCATTAATTAATTCCTTATTCTCTTATTCATTATTTGATGATAATGGGATGATAATGAAAGAATACAGAACCAACATTGTGTTTGTCAACACAATGGTCTACTGTCAGTGCCAACCAAACATGGTGTTAGATTTTTTAACAATCAGTAAGATAAATTTGAAATGTGTCAGATGTTTTAAATGAAATAAAATGTGTCAGATGTTTTAAATGAAATAAAATGTTTCAGATGTTTTAAATGAAATAAAATGTGTCAGATGTTTTAAATGAAATAACATGTGTCAGATGTTTTAAATTAAGTTAAACATGTTAGATGTTTTAAAGTAAATGAAATGTGTCAGATTTTAAAAATTAAACAAAATGAAATATGTCAGATGTTTTATTAGAGCCAGCTTGAAAGACCTGATTAGAGGTGCAAAAATGAAGAAGACAGTTAGATATCCTTCTCACAGTAAAATATATAAATAAACAACAAAATAAGTAGTGAATCCTGTTATTAGCTTCCAATTCCAAATGTCAGCCAAAAATATGCATAAAGACAGTGTACTTAAATATTTAAAATTTGCAACAATTGTTAACAATCATTCTTCTTTTCACACACTTTATCTGCCAACAATTACTCTTGTCACTCATTTTATTTGCTTTTGGATGCATTTTATTTATTGGTGTTTTTGTTATCAAATCTTGTTATGTTCAGTATGCTGAGCCTCCAAAAGAAGTAGCAGATGCTTGCTACAATACTAAAAAGCGTTTGAAGGAGTTGAGGAAGAAAAATGAAAGGCGAGTTAAATATATGGTTTATATGACTCTTTCTTTTCTCTCATTCTTTTATGTGCTGCATTAATTTTCATTATTAGTCTTATCACTCTTGCTGCAATGATATATGTATATGGTATTTGGCATCTTGACAGATGTTTCATAGCAAGCAATCATGATAAGTCAGTAGTTTGGTCAAATATTAGTGTCTTATGCTGGATGCTGATTTGCTGAATAATTTCTCTCGTGGTTGAATCTGCCAATATTGGAGACAGATGAACAAGATGTATTCGTGGTGTTCGCCATACAATATTTTTGTTTAAATATGATTGTTTGCCATTCTTCTTACATGACCCAGCCACCTTAGTCTCGGACTCCTAAGTGTTGCCATGATGGATGGGAGTTTGGCTTGTTGAAAAGCTGTTTAATGTTTTCTCCTGCCCTGCATAGGTAGTCCAAGTTTCAGATCCGTATAGAAGTGTACTAAGCACACAAATTTGGTAAATTTGAATCTTAGTCCTGAGTGCTAATTTGGTGTTGGCCCATGTTGTGTCGTTAAGTTTACCAAATGTGGAAGCTACCTTTCTAATTTGGGAATTTATTTCGTCTTCAAGGGAGACTGTGGTTGTGTCTATAGAACCAAGCTAGGTGAACTTTCTCACAGATTCAAGGGATATGTTATTTAATGATATAGCTCCGGGACTGGCTACACCTTGTTGAAGCACCACAGTTTTCTGTATACTTATTGACAGGGAGAATAAATCACATGATCTAACTAGATTGTCAATCATTGTGATTGTCAATCATTGTCTGCAGTATGGATTCATTGTTGAGTAACCAGTGCTGCATCATCAGTGAATAGAAGCTCCTTGATTAGGGTCTCAGTTGTCTTAAATTTTGACCTCAGACGTGCAAGATTGATAAGGAGCTGTCAGATCTTGTATGGATGTAGATGCCTCCAGAGATGGTTTCAAACGTATTGTGTGGACAGTGAAAAATATTCTGAATAGGTTAGGAGCCAGGACACATCCCTGTTTGACTCCATGATTCATCTTAAAGGGCTAGGATGATCCACCATCAAACTGGATGGTAACAGACATATTGTTGTGAAATGACTTGATCATCTTGAGTTGTTTAGGCGGGCAGCCAACATTTTCCAGCATCCTGTGGATAGACCAGCTCTTGCTCCAATGATAACCATTTTCAAAAGTATTAAATTTGCTGATGTTGGCATCCTTTGCTAGTCAAAGTGTAGAGAATCTTGATTCAGACTTCAGCTCATCATAGTTAAGGAGTTAAAAATTTGATAAACTATGTCTTCTTTTAGTAGATATGTTTATAAGAAATTTGTTGCCAGTGTCCATGTTTTTCTGAGACCATCAGTATGTTTTATGGGTGATGTGGCAGCACCACACCAGAGTGAACCCAAAATCCACCACGTTGGTCTAGAAAAAAATTCCACATATCTATAAATAGAACCCAGAACTTTGTGATCAGTAGACAAGTGCTCTAACCACTCTGTCGTCATGATGTCTTCTTGTTCGTGTTCTTTAGACAAAAGAGATAGAATTTCTCTATCTTTGAGAATTGATAAACATAAAACCTATCTTTACTCACCAAGTGAAAAGTATATGGGGTTGTACAGAGAGAAGATTGTTCATGTTTATGATGATATCAGTGTCCTGGAACTGTATTCATTGCTATTCTCATCTCTTTCTTGGTCATGCAGGAAGACATCAGTTTGGAATTGTCTGAGAGCCATACTCTCTGCAACCTTAAGGTCCGTGGTCGCCAGGAAAAAAAATTTGATCACATGACAGGATTTTAACCAGCAAAGTTTTTATCATTGATTTTTTAGTTTTCCTTTTGTCTCTTGCAGAAATATCATCTTTTTATGATTATTTTTTGGGTCATTCTAGTTGATCGGAAGAAACTATAATGCTAATTTTAGTAACATTTGTGACTGTTTCTTCACTTCCTTTATACCCCTTCAGGCTTTGAGGGAAATAAAAAGTTCTATTTCTTGTCCTTCTGGCAGCATCTCAACCATTGTCAGTTGTTGTAGTGTTTCTCAGAATTTGCCAGTTCATCTTACTCTAGGTCTACCACTGACTCTTCTTCCATCTCCTCATTTAATATGATTTCAAATGTATAGAATCTTTTGGCATTCTTTTTAGAATGGCAAACAATTTGATTTGTTGATCTGTTTTAGAGGAATTACATTGGGTCTCATCACATATCTTGAAGATACTGACATTACAGATAGTGTTGGATTGCTTACCCACTGTTACCAAGGGTGGATGGGTGGGTGTTTGAGTGGATGGATCTATGGTTGGATGGACAGATGGATGGATGGTTGGATGGATTCATCAGGTCAAGGTTGGTGACACTCCACCATACAGCTTTTCCTTGTATGGTGCGTCGATGGCCACAAGAGTCTCTTCTCTATTCATCAAATGTTGGGCAGAATATTATATTCTGTGATTTGTGATTAAATATTGAAAATTTAACACCATAAAGTGTCAAACATGTATATCTTTCAGTTATTTTTTTATCATAAGCATTCACCTGCTAAATAATCAACACAACAAATTTATTAAAACTGGAAAAAAAATGTATCATTGTTATGTGGTGTCACAAACTGGAACCACTCCCACAATGAATCAGTTCAAAGAATGAGTCGAATGTAGCAGGAGGCAGTGGTCAATAAAAGCTGCAAAATTTATGAGATTAGAGCTAAAATTTCATTATGAGATGAAATCCTGACACAGTCAGCTTTCAGTTGCTGATCCTGCCGATATTAATGTACTATTTTACAGCACTGCGGACACATTTCACATGAATACAATTGGATATTTATAGGATAGTCACACCTCTGTAAGTCAATACAACTGGCGATCTGGATGACTGCTTTGAATCATTCACTCCTTGAAACATTAACACATTACACTTCCTGGCAATCTGTTCTAATAATAATGTTCACACACAAGTCCTCTTGTGGACTCTAACTAAATATACGGCTCTAACTTTTGATCTATACTGGACCTTTCTAACATCTTATCTGTCTTCACTGGTTGACATTTTTTGCTATCCTCGTACTGCAGCCTTCATGGTGGAATCCCTCTCTTCAACTGTGTCTTGTCTGGCATGGACTCAAACTGTCTGCTCTGTCTTTTATATGATGGCCACTCCATAGCCACCCACCTGCTATCATAATATTTTAACTCTTCTTTTTTTTATTTGCCCACACATTCCAGTGGACTATTGGCTTGCTAGAAATAGACTTACTGACCTCCTCTAAATGTCTATCCGCCCACACTGTCTGGTCTTCTAACCTTGACCTATTTTGATGTGAACTATTCAAGTACAACTTACATTTTCTCCTGCACTGCTACAACTGGAACAAATGCTTTTACTGTTATTATTTTTTTGTTATGATCATATTCGGTAGTGTGCTGAGGAAAGTTAATGAGCAATTTCTCCTTGATTTTCAGTCAAATCAAACCATTACCAAAGGAAGTGGAGATTGAGAGAGAAAAGCATATACGAATTATAGGACAGCTCAAGTATGATTTGTGTTTCTTGTATGGGAAAAAATGTGAAATTCTCTTTTTATTTTACATTTTGTTGTTACCAGTTGTTACCAGTATTTTACATTTTTCTTTTTTTTTATTATTTTACTTTCTGTCTATTATTATCAGTATTTTACATTCCTCCTTTTTATTTTACTTTCTATTATTACCAGTATTTTATATACCTCCTTTTTATTTTACCTTCTATTATTACCAGTATTTTACATTCTTTTAGTGCTATGTTTGTCTGATAATTACTCCTTTTCTTTCACTGCCCGTAACCCTAGATTACGATGTCAGTCTGTGACTGATTTTTTTATACCATATTAAACAATACAACCACTTAATTGTAACATTAAGAGTTCTAATAATATTAATTTCTTTGAACTTTTTGATACACAGCTATGTCTTTGTCTATGTCTATCACAAAGGGTTGATTGTTGTCAGCCAATGACTGCAGAAATTTCCCTGGTCACAGCGAAACAAAAAAAAATGTTTACAAATTTCTTGAAAATTGGTGAATTTTTTCACATTATATGTATATGTGTACATATGTGGAAACCTCTCTGAGTGTTAGAGGTAAGAGGAAGTGATAATTAGGAAGGTACATGGAGGGAGGTAATGTGTGAACGTGACAAAATGTCAAATTTTGAAAAATGTGTTTTTAATGTGGTAATTTTTATTTTGGTATCATTATCTAGGATTGAAAGGACCATAGATGGATGTATATGAATTGTGCTGCTAGTTAAAGCTAGCTGTGGTATGTCTTTAGATGATACACATTCATCTTCCAGGTTAACTGGTACCAGGTAGCTTCTAACCCTACTCCAGACTAGCTAGGAGACAAATAATAATAAATGAATATCATTATAGAGGGAAACTTCCGAGGCGATGATCAGCGAATCAATTCAGAGGAAGAGGTATGTTTACAGCACTCGGAAAAAATGACAAATAATCAACAACAGAAAAAAAACAAAGAACAATATATGGATCGAAGCAGGATCGAACCCGTACTAAGTGGCACAGCGTCTTGCCATGAAAAGCCAAATGCTAGGGAACACTGCCACTCAGCTAACTAAGCTATATTTAGTTAGCTGAGTGGTAGTGTTTCCTAGCGTTTGGCTGAATGCTTACAGACTCAGTGCTGTCTGACATCTCATTCCCTTCATCCATTCAAAGGCTCATCAATGTTCTATCTACAACTTACTCTGTCACTTTGCTAATCATTCTGTGGTTCTTCTTTTTTCACTCCTTATCTGCTTTTATTCTCTTTGTATCTATGTTTGTATAAGACAGAAGTAACTGTCACTACAACAAAAGAATACTTTTCTCTATATACACAGTTAAAGTAAATGTGACATTATTAAAACAGGTCAATGAATTGAAATACTTCAGAACAATGTTAACTTCTGATGATAGATGTATAACAGAGGTGAGATGCATAATAGCTGAGACAAAAGTGAACATTTTATGGAGTGAAAAAGTTGTGCAACCCATATTTGACAGTGGAGATAAGAAAAGGAGAGAATTCTTAATATTATGCAGAACTAGGCATGACATAAGGAAATTAATCCTGGACAATCAGAAAACAGACAAGAAAATCATAGGAGGCTACACATAAATGTTGAGAATGCCATGGAAAAGTAAAAAAAATAGTAAGGATATTCAAAAAGAGACAGAACTAAATTTTTAAAAAGCCAATTGCCAATATAAAAAAAAAAATCATAATTATTTTTGGCTTTGCAATCAGAAGAGAACATTTGGAAAATAATGTGACAACTGGAAAAATTGAGGGCAGAGAAGATGGAAGAGAAAAGAAAGAAAAAATGTCAGAAAATTTAAGAGAATTGTTTTTGTAGGCCATCAATAACAGAACAAATGTATAGACTGAAAGCTGTGGAGAGACATGGCAGCTTGTGCCAGCAGGCACTTGATGATAGCATGTTTTTATTTCTTGTTCACTGTATCTTCTCTCATACGATCTCTCTCTTTACTCTGTTCATCTACTTTCATTTCTATTCTCCCTCACTATGTATGTCTTATGCTTATTAATCTGCTCATTCTTCTTTCACTCAAGTTTTGATTCCTATATTGTCTTACAGAGCTGCTGAAGCAAGGAACAGAATACGAAGTATGAGACTCCGTTACGAGTCAAACAAGGTAACAGACATATGTGTTTATGCCTAATGCAGTTTCTGCTGTTATAAATATTTTCTAAAAAGGACAAATAATCATCTGTCAGAAGTTGAAGGAACAAATTTATCCACAGAAGCTCAAGGGAAAAAACTATCAGAAACTCTGCAAAGTCCTCAGCTACCCATAATATTTAAGCACTTAATTATTTATTTTCTTTTTAAGCATGGTTACTAATGTAATTATTTATTTGTTTAAGCACTTTAAATTAAATATTTATTTTAATCAGTAAAAGAATTGTCCTAGTCCATCTCAGTCTGTAGAGAGTGAGACCAATATCTAACTCTCTCAGATAATGGCAAAAAACAGAAGGTCCCCTGTGAACTCTACACATATTAAAGAACCCTTGGTAGTCATAAAGAGTAGACCAAGAATGACCACAGTCCAGGCAGTATTGTTAGGTCACAAAGAGTGGACCAAGAATGACCACAGCCCAGGCAGTATTGCTAAGTCACAAAGAGTTGATCAAGAATGACCACAGCCCAGGCAGTATTGTTAAGTCACAAAGAGTGGACCAAGAATGACCACAGCCCAGGCAGTATTGTTAAGTCACAAAGAGTAGACCAAGAATAACCACAGCCCAGGCAGTATTGTTAAGTCACAAAGAGTGGACCAAGAATGACCACAGCCCAGGCAGTATTGTTAAGTCACAAAGAGTGGACCAAGAATGACCACAGCCCAGGCAGTATTGTTAAGTCACAAAGAGTAGACCAAGAATGACCACAGCCCAGGCAGTATTGTTAAGTCACAAAGAGTAGACCAAGAATGACCACAGCCCAGGCAGTATTGTTAAGTCACAAAGAGTAGACCAAGAATGACCACAGCCCAGGCAGTAATGTTAAGTCACAAAGAGTAGACCAAGAATGACCACAGCCCAGGCAGTAATGTTAAGTCACAAAGAGTAGACCAAGAATGACCACAGCCCAGGCAGTATTGTTAAGTCACAAAGAGTAGACCAAGAATGACCACAGCCCAGGCAGTATTGTTAAGTCACAAAGAGTAGACCAAGAATGACCACAGCCCAGGCAGTATTGCTAAGTCACAAAGAGTTGATCAAGAATGCAAGAATGACCACAGCCCAGGCAGTAATGTTAAGTCACAAAGAGTAGACCAAGAATTACCACAGCCCAGGCAGTAATGTTAAGTCACAAAGAGTAGACCAAGAATGACCACAGCCCAGGCAGTATTGTTAAGTCACAAAGAGTAGACCAAGAATGACCACAGCCCAGGCAGTAATGTTAAGTCACAAAGAGTAGACCAAGAATGACCACAGTCCAGGCAGTAATGTTAAGTCACAAAGAGTAGACCAAGAATGACCACAGCCCAGGCAGTAATGTTAAGTCACAAAGAGTAGACCAAGAATGACCACAGCCCAGGCAGTAATGTTAAGTCACAAAGAGTAGACCAAGAATGACCACAGCCCAGGCAGTATTGCTAAGTCACAAAGAGTTGATCAAGAATGCAAGAATGACCACAGCCCAGGCAGTAATGTTAAGTCACAAAGAGTAGACCAAGAATGACCACAGCCCAGGCAGTATTGTTAAGTCACAAAGAGTGGACCAAGAATGACCACAGCCCAGGCAGTATTGCTAAGTCACAAAGAGTTGATCAAGAATGCAAGAATGACCACAGTCCAGGCAGTATTGCTAAGCAATAAAAAAAGATACCTGATTTCCTCTTCCCCCCCCCCATTTTCAATGTTTTTACTTGTGCTCCCCACCAAAGTTTTGTTCCTCAGAGCTGAAACCATCTTCAGTGCTTTTGCTAGCATGTGGTGGTGAATGTGATTACTGGCATCATCTGTAGTTACAATACTGGGGATTTGAAGATTACATAGTTGTTGAATGTGCATTGAAGACAAATCGACTAAATATAAAAGCTTAAAAACATCTAAGAACAGATGTATCCATTTTTGCTTTCTAATTTATGTCCCTGTTTGAGTAGGAATATATGTTAGAATATGTTGTTTTTTGTTTTTTGGTATTAACATGCTTTTTTACAAATAATATAAATGTGTTCACTGCTTTATTTTTCTTTGCTTTGTTTTCACTGTCATTCTTTATATTGCATCACGATATCCAGACCCAGGAGATTTCTCACCTCATAGCTTGCCAGCCTATTGCACTGAAGGCTGTGAGACTTCAAGCTCTAGTTCCACCCATTACGGAAGTCAAATTTAAAGCAGATCTGTTGGATAAGTTTGAGGTATGCATTACTGTCTTTGCTTACTGCATCCACCTTTTGGTATTCCACACCAAACTCAAACAACTTTATTACTTCTCAACTAACTTCATTACTGTCAGCCTCTTGTCAATCTCACCTAGCTACATTATAGTTAATCTCTAGCCTTTTTCAACTAACTTCATTACTACCAATCTCTAGACATTTACACATGGCTACATTACTGCCAATCTCTAGACATTTACACATGGCTACATTACTACCAATCTCTAGACATTTACACATGGCTACATTACTGCCAATCTCTAGACATTTACACATCGCTACATTACTGTCAATCTCTAGACATTTACACATCGCTACATTACTGCCAATCTCTAGACTTTTTCACATGGCTAAATTACTGCCAATCTCTAGACTTTTTCACATGGCTACATTACTGTCAATCTCTAGACTTTTTCACATGGCTAAATTACTGCCAATCTCTAGACTTTTTCATATGGCTACATTACTGCCAATCTCTAGACTTTTTCACATGGCTACATTACTGCCAATCTCTAGACTTTTTCACATGGCTAAATTACTGCCAATCTCTAGACTTTTTCACATGGCTACATTACTGCCAATCTCTAGACTTTTTCACGTGGCTACATTACTGCCAATCTCTAGACTTTTTCATATGGCTACATTACTGCCAATCTTTAGCAACATTTTCTTTCTTTCCTAAACTGTGATACTTGAAAATATATTATTTCACTTTATATATCCTAAATTATTTACTTTCTGCTGATTTGTTGTCCAGTTCAAGTTGAAAGATTAATTTTCTTCATTTTGCTGTAGAAGATTGATTGGTTGACTAACAAGTCACCATCGTGAAACATCCACTATTATTGAAACATAAATCTCGACTGTTAGATAGAAATGGCAAATCCTAATCAAGATCTAACAGTGTTTTAAACTTTTGGCTCAAAAATCATAACTAAAATTGGTTTCTGAAATGTCAGAAAAATATCATCTGTCATCAAGAGAAAGGTGAGCATATGTTGGATATGTGATGAGAAAAGACAGGAAAAGAATCTCAAAGCAATCCTCAGGTGGGAACCAGAGGGTAACAGAAAAAATGGTTGACTTAGTGAAGCACTAAAAATAAAACTGATGATCAGCAGGCATCAGCACCCCTGTTGAGAAGCTTGTCCAGAACAGCAATTTGTGGCCAGATACAAGTCCTGTGCAAAGTCTGACACTTGATAGTAAAGGTTCTCAGACTTAGGGAGTCTAGAATTTCTGTCCTATGTTCCCTCCTCAGATCTAAGAAACAATCGACAGATGTGGGAAGGGCACAGAACTTCGAGAAACACAGATCCACGTCACTTCTTCAGATGATGGAAATGGGATTTAAGATGGGCACAGCCAAAAATGAGAAACTTGGTGGCTGTGTAAAAAGACTTATCAACCAACATAGAACTGGAGTCGTCAGTCGCTGGACACTGTGGGACTTGCTGAGGAGGGGATCTGAGCACCTATGGACATGTTTGGAGTGCAATGATGATGACCCGCAAATAACTCAATAACTCAATAGAAAGATGGATAGGTAATGTTGCACTTCTCATAGTCTTGATTAAATATTTGTTTAGCATAATGTGGATCTAGATAGAAATAGTTCTGGATAATCTGTCATCAGTAGGCACAAACTTTAATTTGTAGATTCTTTAAATAATTTTTCATGCAAGATATTACAAATAACTTTTAATGCAAGATATTACAAATAATTTTTCATGCAAGATATTACAAATAATTTTGTTAAAACTATCTGCCACATACTAAAGCTCAGCTCTATTGTTATTTCTTCAGCAAAAATGAATCTACATGAGATATTTTATTTTACAGACTTTTACTTGCTTACTTGTTCACTTTACTTTCTTCTCTATATCTTCTGTAGTCTTTCAGTAATTCAGGGAGTACAGAAGATTTGTGTAAATGCTCTACAGTGTATCTCATGTATGCTACTTGTTGCATTATGATGTCTATCTATCCATCTATAGTCCTCTTCAGTTGAAGATGATACATAGGGCTAGACTCTAGAAGTTTGATGATCTTTACTATTAAGTATAAGATTTTGCACAGAACCTGCATTGTATCTTGCCATACATCCCTGTTGTGAGTGAGCCTCTCAACTTCAACAAAGAGAGCTATACCTGCTGTTGTTGCTTCTCATCTCAGTGTTCTTTTTAATGTTTCACTAGGTTAACCTGTTGTTTTTTTTTTACCCTCAGGTTTCCATTTGAGGGCCTGCTTTGATATTCTTTTGTTGTTTCTTTTCATCACATCACCAACATTTGACCACCTTTTTCTCTTTATTGTAGATACTTTTGGATGCTTTCTCATTTCTATTATTTCTGCACTAGTCTTCATGATGTCTTTCACCTTCCAGGTTAATCTTCTCTCTTCTTCCTATTGTTTTTTGAGTGTTAAAGTTCTCTGAGAGAAGCTGTCTGGTGATGATCATGTGCATGTGATTTTGTTTCTTCTTCTTATGATCCAACACTGATATTATTACAACTCCCTTTCCTTATATCCTCATTTCTCATTCTGTCTTTTATTGTAACATTCAGTGTTCTTCTTTGGCATCTTATCTCTGTTGTGATGATTAAAGAAGAATAACTATAGAAAAGAAAAGAAAATAACCAACAAAATCACGCACAAATGACAAATAAAACTGTAAAGTTCAAGCAGCAAAATGACATGCACAAATAATGCACATAGTTATTAATGTTATTTCAAAAATTGATGTGCATTTAAGACTGCTTGGTTTTATACCAGATGCCAAATTTATCATAACAAAATCTTTCAATAAAACATTAGTACCAAGCCTATTCACATCACATATTTGTTATTTGAAAACTATTAATCTTAAATATAACAATTTCAGTGTTCTACATTTAATCTGAAATATTAATGTTTCAGTGCATTAGGGTTAGTGTTAGAGCAGGAATGTGCTGGCAAGATGGGTGATTACATTGAGAGGATTAGGGTTAGTGTTAGAGCAGGAATGTGCTGGCAAGATGGGTGATTACATTGAGAGGATTAGGGTTAGTGTTAGAGCAGGAATGTGCTGGCAGGATGGGTGATTACATTGAGAGGATTAGGGTTAGTGTTAGAGCAGGAATGTGCTGGCAAGATGGGTGATTACATTGAGAGGATTAGGGTTAGTGTTAGAGCAGGAATGTGCTGGCAAGATGGGTGATTACATTGAGAGGATTAGGGTTAGTGTTAGAGCAGGAATGTGCTGGCAAGATGGGTGATTACATTGAGAGGATTAGGGTTAGGGTTAGAGCAGTAATGTGCTGGCAAGATGGGTGATTACATTGAGAGGATTAGGGTTAGTGTTAGCGCAGGAATGTGCTGGCAAGATGGGTGGTTACATTGAGAGGATTAGGGTTAGTGTTAGAGCAGGAATGTGCTGGAAAGATGGGTGATTACATTGAGAGGATTAGGGTTAGGGTTAGCGCAGGAATGTGCTGGCAAGATGGGTGATTACATTGAGAGGATTAGGGTTAGTGTTAGAGCAGGAATGTGCTGGCAAGATGGGTGATTACATTGAAAGGATTAGGGTTAGTGTTAGAGCAGGAATGTGCTGGCAAGATGGGTGATTACATTGAGAGGATTAGGGTTAGGGTTAGAGCAGGAATGTGCTGGCAAGATGGGTGATTACATTGAGAGGATTAGGGTTAGGGTTAGAGCAGGAATGTGCTGGCAAGATGGGTGATTACATTGAGAGGACTAGGGTTAGTGTTAGAGCAGGAATGTGCTGGCAAGATGGGTGATTACATTGAGAGGATTAGGGTTAGTGTTAGAGCAGGAATGTGCTGGCAAGATGGGTGATTACATTGAGAGGATTAGGGTTAGTGTTAGAGCAGGAATGTGCTGGCAAGATGGGTGATTACATTGAGAGAATTAGGGTTAGTGTTAGAGCAGGAATGTGCTGGCAAGATGGGTGATTACATTGAGAGGATTAGGGTTAGTGTTAGAGCAGGAATGTGCTGGCAAGATGGGTGATTACATTGAGAGGATTAGGGTTAGTGTTAGAGCAGGAATGTGCTGGCAAGATGGGTGATTACATTGAGAGGATTAGGGTTAGGGTTAGCGCAGGAATGTGCTGGCAAGATGGGTGATTACATTGGGAGGATTAGGGTTAGTGTTAGAGCAGGAATGTGCTGGCAAGATGGGTGATTACATTGAGAGGATTAGGGTTAGGGTTAGAGCAGGAATGTGCTGGCAAGATGGGTGATTACATTGAGAGGATTAGGGTTAGGGTTAGAGCAGGAATGTGCTGGCAGGATGGGTGATTACATTGAGAGGATTAGGGTTAGGGTTAGAGCAGGAATGTGCTGGCAGGATTGGTGATTACATTGAGAGGATTAGGGTTAGGGTTAGAGCAGTAATGTGCTGGCAAGATGGGTGATTACATTGAGAGGATTAGGGTTAGTGTTAGAGCAGGAATGTGCTGGCAAGATGGGTGATTACATTGAGAGGATTAGGGTTAGTGTTAGAGCAGTAATGTGCTGGCAAGATGGGTGATTACATTAAGAGGATTAGGGTTAGTGTTAGAGCAGGAATGTGCTGGCAAGATGGGTGATTACATTGAGAGGATTAGGGTTAGTGTTAGAGCAGGAATGTGCTGGCAAGATGGGTGATTACATTGAGAGGATTAGGGTTAGTGTTAAAGCAGGAATGTGCTGGCAAGATGGGTGATTACATTGAGAGGATTAGGGTTAGGGTTAGGGTTAGAGCAGTAATGTGCTGGCAAGATGGGTGATTACATTGAGAGGATTAGGGTTAGGGTTAGAGCAGTAATGTGCTGGCAAGATGCATGATTACATTGAGGGGATTAGGGTTAGGGTTAGAGCAGTAATGTGCTGGCAAGATGGGTGATTACATTGAGAGGATTAGGGTTAGGGTTAGAGCAGTAATGTGCTGGCAAGATGGGTGATTACATTGAGAGGATTAGGGTTAGAGCAGTAATGTGCTGGCAAGATGGGTGATTACATTGAGAGGATTAGGGTTAGGGTTAGAGCAGTGATGTGCTGGCAAGATGGGTGATTACATTGAGAGGATTAGGGTTAGGGTTATAGCAGTAATGTGCTGGCAAGATGGGTGATTACATTGAGAGGATTAGGGTTAGAGCAGTAATGTGCTGGCAAGATGGGTGATTACATTGAGAGGATTAGGGTTAGGGTTAGAGCAGTAATGTGCTGGCAAGATGGGTGATTACATTGAGAGGATTAGGGTTAGAGCAGTAATGTGCTGGCAAGATGGGTGATTACATTGAGAGGATTAGGGTTAGGGTTAGAGCAGTAATGTGCTGGCAAGATGGGTGATTACATTGAGAGGATTAGGGTTATAGCAGTAATGTGCTGGCAAGATGGGTGATTACATTGAGAGGATTAGGGTTAGGGTTAGAGCAGTAATGTGCTGGCAAGATGGGTGATTACATTGAGAGGATTAGGGTTAGGGTTATAGCAGTAATGTGCTGGCAAGATGGGTGATTACATTGAGAGGATTAGGGTTATAGCAGTAATGTGCTGGCAAGATGGGTGATTACATTGAGAGGATTAGGGTTAGGGTTATAGCAGTAATGTGCTGGCAAGATGGGTGATTACATTGAGAGGATGGCTGACACTGGGATAGTGTAGGTTAGATTGTTTCAAGTAGAAAGATCAGCCATCAGCAGTTTAGAAGAATGAAGTTAAATTAGATGCAGGTGATTAGAATTTTGGTCCACCCTGGACAGTTTTAAAGAATGTAGAGGTTATGATAGAGTTAATCAGTCAAGGGCAACTGGATAGCAGTTGTAAATTTCATACTAGGATGCATGAGTATGGTTATTATTGAGTTATTGAGTTATTTGCGGGTCATCATCATTGCACTCCGAACATGTCCATAGGTGCTCAGATCCCCTCCTCAGCAATTCCCTCAGTGTCCAGCGACTGACGACTCCAGTTCTATGTTGGTTGATAAGTCTTCTTACACGGCCACCAAGTTTCTCATTTCTGGCTGTGCCCATCTTAACTTCCATTTCCATCATCCGAAGAAGCGACGTTGATCTGTGTTTGTCGAAGTCCTGTGCTCTTCCCACATCTCGGAGTGCATTGATGACGTCCGCCCGATCCATCGGTTGCCCGTCCTCAACGACAGCGCAGCTAGCCAACCTGTCCGCTCTCTCATTTCCCCGTACTCCCGCATGTCCAGGGACATAGACAAAGGTGACCTTACGTATTTTGGATTTCTGCAACGACTCTACCCATTGCATGCGTACAAAGCCCGCCTCCACTTTTTTTATCATGCTCATCGAATCACTCAGTATACATGCGTGGATGTAGTCTTGTGACTCTAACCATTTGAATGCCTTGGTCACTGCCATCACCTCCATTGTCATGCTACTCGTGGTCATGGCGTATGCACCACTGTCTTCCTTGGCTATTCTGCCTGCCGAACGTGCTGTAAATGCCCATGCACTTTTTTCGTGTCGTCTTACAGATCCGTCTGTATAGATGACTGCATCTTTCTCATCGGTGTTATCGCAGATGAGACCGTTGACCTCAGCATTAACCACGACTGGGTTTTGTTGTTTTATTGTTGATTTTTAGTATGGTGGATTTGATAAGTCTTCTTACACGGCCACCAAGTTTCTCATTTCTGGCTTTTGAAACAATCTAACCTACACTATCCCAGTGTCAGCCATCCTCTCAATGTAATCACCCATCTTGCCAGCACATTACTGCTATAACCCTAAATCAAAAAACTGGAGTCACATAGGCTATAGTCACATGAGTATGGTGTTTTTGATTAGAAGTCTTGATATAATGCTTTGACAATTATGCTATATGCAGTTAAACCTGTCAGGCTGATTAGTCTGTTGCTAGGGATACCCCAAAGAGGTGGATTAGGATCTGCTAGTTATGGTTCACCAATCCTGACACAAGCCATGAGTTGCTGACCACTTTCAGCTCTGGTGCTCACCATCTATATGGGTTATGATGATAAAAGTGTTGACAGATGTGCTGTGTAGAAGCCATAATCACAAAAATGTTGACACATGTTCAGGGTGAAAGTCTTTATCACAACAAATGTTCATTTATATGCTGTATGTGTATATATGTATGTGATATGATATATATGTATATATAATTTTTTTTTCCCAACAGAGATTTAGGGTAGAACAACTTCTGGAAGACTACCTTGGTCTATATACCAGCAGGGTGAACTAAAATTTGCCCAGAACTAGTCAAACATTAAATATCTATATGATGGGAGGTAATTCATTTGGGTGTTTGACTGATTTAAGGTCTTTCATCCACCCATTGAGCCCAAGATCCCAAAGTCAAGTCATTTTGTGTTGTCCTTCATTACCATAAATTTGTAACAGTCATTTTCTCTGTTCTCCTTTCTACCAACTTCACTACTGTCCTGCATAAACAAACTAGCCACACCCCAAAGCATTAGGTTGTGAGTGAAAAATCCCTGCCTGGAAAGACTGATTTGAAGTTCAAATATATATATATATATATATATATATATATATACCAACTGTATCTATCACTTTAATCTCAAAGACCAAAGCATGTAAAAAATCAACAATAAAATGAGCAATGATAAATAATATATTATTGTGTTCCCCTTGCTATTAGTGTATTATTCCCACACTTATGTTATCAATGTCAGATATGCATACCTCTCATATTGTTAGGGTTTCCGTTAATTTGTAAGGGTTTTTCTAAAAAGTATACCTGTAAACCTTACAAAACAATTTGTAAGGGACCACAGTCCATTTAGTGTGACTTTTTTCTGCATTTTTATTATTAAAATAAATGTACACTTAGCATTTTACAATAATTAAATTTACATAGAAATGCAGAAATAGCTTTGCTTAAACATGAGCTATCCAATTAAATCGTAATTAACTTGAATTTTAAATGGACTAAAAATATTGAGGCCAACTAACTGCACTACATGGAAACATGTAACTAAGAAAAATGTAGTTTTGACGACAGTCACTTTTATGCTGTTATGGTCTAAATCATGAAGATACAGATCTTCGTTAATGGATGCTTGGAGGATGGCAATGGCAGGACAAAGTCACAACATAGAATAATGGAAAAGTACCAGTCAAATGCCAGAGGATAAAGAGATACAGTGAAGATGACGATGTTGAATAGAACACACACTGCAGAAGCCAACTGAAAATATTATACAGCATGCTCTTTTCTGGAATCCCCAAGGAAAAAGACAAAGAGGAAAACCAAAATATTCTTGGAGAAGACAGATGAAAGCAGAGATGAAAATGATGGGGAAGACATGGAATGAACTTAAAAGAATGGCAAGAAACAGAACAGCTTGGAAAGTGTTTGTTGAAGACCTATGCTCCACAGGGAGCTTAAAGGTAGATGGAGAGAGAGAGCTATGATCTAGTATAACTTATAAGACGTTCAGATGTTGAATTGTATCTTGCCACTTCGAATCCATTCATGGCTTTACCCATCCCCTGTCTCTGGGTAGTAAGATCCAATGTTTAGCCCTCTCAGATAACAAAAAAAATAGGAGGTCCCATATGCACTCTGCACAAGTTAAAGAACCCTTGGCAACTGGAAATCTAAAAGAGTGGGCCAGGAATGGCTGCTGTCCAGGGAGAATCAACCCAAAAACATCAAAACTCTTCACAATAAAAATGCTAGTGTGAAAAATAGGAACATGTAATAATCAGTTCCTTGAAACTTCACCAGAGATCAAAATTGGTGCATGCAAACAAAACTGAAACATGACAAGTAACTAACTGCACCCTGCTGTTTGAAATATCCAGTAATGTGATAAATCACTGATCCTGACACTGAAGTGACAGGCAATACTTTATTTCTATCTATCTATTGTCCTTTCGAGCCGAAGACGGCACATAGGGCAGAACCACAATCTCAAAAACAGAAACCTAGCGTGCCAAAGTGGCACATATTGCAGAGATCACTGCTCTAAAATATATGGCGCTGTTTCCACAACAATACTTTTTACAATGACAGCTTGTCAAGCCATCGATCAACCTCCTTAGTCGCCTCTTACGACATGCCTGGAAGGTCACAGTGTCACTATTCTTTATTTCCCTCATAATGAGGCCCCGGTAACACACAGAAGTACTTTATTTGCATGACAATAATTGACTTCTGAATTTCAAAGTGAAGTTAGATTATTTTATGAGTACCTTGAAGATGGAGTTATCTGCCTGTGCAGCGAAGGACCCTTGTGCACACGGCTGCCAGGGAAAAGTGGATTAACACGCAAAATTCAGTTCCTTGTCTCTAGAGACTTCATCAGAGGTAAAAGCAGGCGTACTAAAAAAAAAATTATTTTAGTTCATTACTACAACTGCAAATGTCAGTCTAGCACTGAGGTATCAGAAAGAAAAACAATCAGATAAAAAAAATACAGAAACCCTACAAGACTAGTAATTACTGCCTTGATACATCTGGCCTACTGTAAAAAACTATAATTTCCCACAATGCTTTACAACACATATGTAAATAAGTAAAGTTTCCCTCCACATCTTGCAAAGCATAATGAAGACTATGGTGTTAGTGGTTATATTTTTCCGTGAATGTGGCACATTTTTAAGTTAAGTGGTTGGTACCACACAAGATCACCATAAGTTCCCTTACAGATCTCTAACACTCATGCTAGTTAGACTCCATTATATTGAAATGAACAAACTATTTTATTTTCTATCCTTTTACGTGTCTCATTATCTAATTAATTCCATTTTAATATTTAAAAAAATGTTTTTACTTTTGTACACTAAATGTAGAAGTAAAAAACTTGTATAGGAAAATGAGACAAGAACAGTTTCTACATTTGGACCTATCTCAATTTCCATATGTTTGTCTTTCAGATTGAGTTATTTAAATATTTTTTTAACGTGTTTAACTTGAAAAGTTTGTTATGAAATATGTGATTAAATTTTAATTTGAAAACATACTTATTATGAATCTATGTTAGTCACAGAGCATGGTGACGTTGTCTTAATTTATGAAGCCATAGAATCAACTCTAGTGTATCTACACATCATTTGTCATTTTTATTTTATTTTTGTGAAACGTTTCTCGACTCTCCACAAGTACACCAGAACAAGTGATTTGTATGTGTATGTATGTGGCTATTGTATATGTGTTTTCAAGGTTTTGAGTTTCAAAGGGAAACAAGATAGACATAATTCCATGTATCCTGCAATATACTAAATTTGAGCTCAGTAAGGATAAAAACAGAAGTTAAGAAATGCACTAACAAGGGGAAGTAACTTTATGACTTGAAGAGCACAGAGAAGAGTTGTCAACCCACAGTTTAAGGATATCTTGTGCTACTCATGTCCAGGTAGTCAGTGACAACTGGCGAAAGCCAAGTTTCTTTGTTTCACAGACCAGCAGAGGCTCGCCAGACAACAAAGGACACAGACACAATGAGAGACTGAGAAGAACAATCAGTGAGATGATGTCATCACCTAGACAGTATTAGATAGATCCCATGTAGGGTTTTAGTAACACAAGATCCTGAGAGTTGTTTGGTTAAAATAGTTTAACTCTTTCCGTACGGAAGCTTTTTATTGACGCAACGGAAGAGATTTTAGAGACAAAATTGTTCATGGTTTAAGAATAAATCTACATATTTATATTTATCTAACATATAACATATTATATATGAATGTTTAGATAACTGAACAAGGTATTAGATTTCACCAATATCATGATGATACAAGACATGTAAAACGAATATGGTCTGATGGTGTTCACACTAATAAAATTTAGCGTGGCGCACTATGCGGCTGAACGTACGCAACCAAAATGGAAATGGCGCACCATGCAGCGGATCATACGGAAAGAGTTAATAATGTAGAGATTTTGGGCAGCCTCAGACAGGGCTGAACATTAGAATTTCGAATTGATAGATAGATTGAAAACTGAGTAGCGGTTTCTAGGAATAGTATTTCAGGTCAATCATTTGTATTGTGGTTGAGTGGAGAATATTGACATTGATGTTTATATAGCATGCAACATTTAAATAAATTCATGGAGAGCTGGACTGTTCAAGCCAGTCTCCTAAGATCTTTACAAGCTACCTGTGAGTTTGTTGTCTATTCATTGTTTTTCTGTCAAGTATTGTCCAGACATCAGACATCTCCAGAAATCAACAGGGCCAACCAAGAGTTAGTTGGGTGGCTTCTTTCCAACTACAAACACACTATAATAAATGGTGCCATCACCACCAACACTATTATAGCACAAGGAAAAATCATAGGATAAATTGGTCAAACAAAAGCAACAATTATGAACTCACTTGGTGCAGCCAAGAGGAAATGCAGACAATGATAAATGGTTGATGTTTAGGCTTAGTTGGTTATGGAAGGCCCCGGTATCACTGCAAACGAATTAAAATCCATAATTGCTCAACCGCCCATGCCAGTGGAATCATTGATTATGTGTTAGCTTGTAGCAAGAAGTGTCATTGCAGAGAAAAAGAATGTAGTAAGAACTGTCATTGCAGAGATAAAGACAATAACTGGGACATAAACTTGATTGGTCATGTGTGAGCCTGTAGCAAGAACTGTCATTGCAGAGATAAAGACAATAACTGGGAGATGAACTTGATTGATCATGTGTGAGCCTGTAGCAAGAACTGTCATTGCAGAGATAAAGACAATAACTGGAACATGAACTTGATTGATCATGTATGAGCCTGTAGCAAGAACTGTCATTGCAGAGATGAAGACAATAACTGGGAGATGAACTTGATTGATCATGTGTGAGCCTGTAGCAAGAACTGTCATTGCAGAGATGAAGACAATAACTGGGACATGAACTTGATTGATCATGTGTGAGCCTGTAGCAAGAACTGTCATTGCAGAGATGAAGACAATAACTGGGAGATGAACTTGATTGATCATGTGTGAGCCTGTAGCAAGAACTGTCATTGCAAAGATGAAGACAATAACTGGGAGATAACTTGATTGATCAATTGATCATGTGTGAGCCTGTAGCAAGAACTGTCATTGCAGAGATAAAGACAATAACTGGGAGATAACTTGATTGATCAATTGATCATGTGTGAGCCTGTAGCAAGAACTGTCATTGCAGAGATGAAGACAATAACTGGGAGATAACTTGATTGATCAATTGATCATGTGTGAGCCTGTAGCAAGAACTGTCATTGCAGAGATGAAGACAATAACTGGGAGATGAACTTGATTGACCATGTGTGAGCCTGTAGCAAAAACTATCATTGCAGAGATAAAGACAATAACTGGGAGATAATTTGATTGATCAATTGATCATGTGTGAACCTGTAGCAAGAACTGTCATTGCAGAGATAAAGACAATAACTGGGAGAAAATAACTCCCTGTGTAGCAATGAGGTATCTTCTTAACTTTCCAACCATGGATGACAGAATCAAGATCTGGAGAGCACGAGCATACCTGAAGATTAGTACAGATACAGAGCATCCATTGCACCACGTGCTCAACACAGTGAAAGGTGCCAGGCTAAAAAGAGGCAAATCATGGGTGGGCCGAGCAGAAGATGTCATCAAACAGGTCTGTGGGCTTACCAATATCAGCGTTGGTGAGGAGTGGATACCGGTGCCTACGTCATTCAAGGGGACTTTCTCGTGTATTGTCACACTCAACAGGAAAAGTAGGGAACAGAACCCAGTCGTGGTTAATGCCGAGGTCAACGGTCTCATCTGCGGTAACACCGATGAGAAAGATGCAGTCATCTATATAGACGGATCTGTAATACGACACCAAAGAAGTGCATGGGCATTTACAGCACGCTCGGCAGGCAGAATAGTCAAGGAGGACAGTGGTGCATACGTCATGACCATGAGTAGCATGACAATGGAGGCGATGGCAGTGACCAAGGCATTCAAATGGTTAGAGTCACAAGACTACACCCACACATGTATACTGAGTGATTCGATGAGCATGATTAAAAAAGTGGTGGCGGGCTCTGTATGCATGCAATGGGTAGAGTCATTGTAGAAATCCAAAATACGTAAGGCTACCTTTGTCTATGTCCCTTGACATGCGGGAGCACAGGGAAATGAAAGAGCGGACAGGTTGGCTAGCTGCGCTGCGCTGTCATTGAGGACGGGCAACCAATGGATCGGGCAGACATCATTAATGCCCTCCGAGATGTCGGAAGAGCACAGGACTTCGACAAACACAGATCCACGTCACTTCTTTGGATGATGGAAATGGGAGTTAAGATGGGCACAACCAGAAATGAGAAACTTAGTGGCCGTGTAAGAAGACTTATCAACCAACATAGAACTGGAGTCATCAGTCGCTGGACACTGAGGGAATTGCTGAGGAGGGGATCTGAGCACCTATGGACATGTTCGGAATGCAATGATGATGACCCACAAATAACTAAATAACTGGGAGATAACTTGATTGATCATGTGTGAGCCTGTAGCAAAAACTGTCATTGCAGAGATAAAGACAATAACTGGGAGATAACTTGACTGATCATGTATGAGCCTGTAGCAAGAACTGTCATTGCAGAGATAAAGACAATAACTGGGACATGAACTTGATTGATCATGTGTGAGCCTGTAGCAAAAACTGTCATTGCAGAGATAAAGACAATAACTGGGAGATAACTTGACTGATCATGTATGAGCCTGTAGCAAGAACTGTCATTGCAGAGATAAAGACAATAACTGGGACATGAACTTGATTGATCATGTGTGAGCCTGTAGCAAGAACTGTCATTGCAGAGATGAAGACAATAACTGGGACATGAACTTGATTGATCATGTGTGAGCCTGTAGCAAGAACTGTCATTGCAGAGATAAAGACAATAACTGGGACATGAACTTGATTTATCATGTGTGAGCCTGTAGCAAGAACTGTCTTTGCAGAGATAAAGACAATAACTGGGACATGAACTTGATTGATCATGTGTGAGCCTGTAGCAAGAACTGTCATTGCAGAGATAAAGACAATAACTGGAACATGAACTTGATTGATCATGTGTGAGCCTGTAGCAAGAACTGTCATTGCAGAGATAAAGACAATAACTGGGACATGAACTTGATTGATCATGTGTGAGCCTGTAGCAAGAACTGTCATTGCAGAGATAAAGACAATAACTGGGAGATGAACTTGATTGATCTTGTGTGAGCCTGTAGCAAGAACTGTCATTGCAGAGATAAAGACAATAACTGGGACATGAACTTGATTGATCATGTGTGAGCCTGTAGCAAGAACTGTCATTGCAGAGATAAAGACAATAACTGGGACATGAACTTGATTGATCATGTGTGAGCCTGTAGCAAGAACTGTCATTGCAAAGATAAAGATAATAACTGGGACATGAACTTGATTGATCATGTGTGAGCCTGTAGCAAGGACTGTCATTGCAGAGATAAAGACAATAACTGGGAGATGAACTTGATTGATCTTGTGTGAGCCTGTAGCAAGAACTGTCATTGCAGAGATAAAGACAATAACTGGGACATGAACTTGATTGATCATGTGTGAGCCTGTAGCAAGAACTGTCATTGCAGAGATAAAGACAATAACTGGGACATGAACTTGATTGATCATGTGTGAGCCTGTAGCAAGAGCTGTCATTGCAGAGATAAAGACAATAACTGGGACATGAACTTGATTGATCATGTGTGAGCCTGTAGCAAGAACTGTCATTGCAGAGATAAAGACAATAACTGGGACATGAACTTGATTGATCATGTGTGAGCCTGTAGCAAGAACTATCATTGCAGAGATAAAGACAATAACTGGGAGATGAACTTTATTGATCATGTGTGAGCCTGTTGCAAGAACTGTCATTGCAGAGATAAAGACAATAACTGGGACATGAACTTGATTGATCATGTGTGAGCCTGTAGCAAGAGCTGTCATTGCAGAGATAAAGACAATAACTGGGGCATGAACTTGATTGATCATGTGTGAGCCTGTAGCAAGAACTATCATTGCAGAGATAAAGACAATAACTGGGAGATGAACTTGATTAATCTTGTGTGAGCCTGTAGCAAGAGCTGTCATTGCAGAGATAAAGACAATAACTGGAACATGAACTTGATTGATCATGTGTGAGCCTGTAGCAAGAACTGTCTTTGCAGAGATAAAGACAATAACTGGGAGATGAACTTGATTGATCATGTGTGAGCCTGTAGCAAGAGCTGTCATTGCAGAGATAAAGACAATAACTGGAACATGAACTTGATTGATCATGTATGAGCCTGTAGCAAGAACTGTCTTTGCAGAGATAAAGACAATAACTGGGAGATGAACTTGATTGATCATGTGTGAGCCTGTAGCAAGAGCTGTCATTGCAGAGATAAAGACAATAACTGGGGCATGAACTTGATTGATCATGTGTGAGCCTGTAGCAAGAACTATCATTGCAGAGATAAAGACAATAACTGGGAGATGAACTTGATTGATCTTGTGTGAGCCTGTAGCAAGAGCTGTCATTGCAGAGATAAAGACAATAACTGGAACATGAACTTGATTGATCATGTGTGAGCCTGTAGCATGAACTGTCATTGCAGAGATAAAGACAATAACTGGGACATGAACTTGATTGATCATGTGTGAGCCTGTAGCAAGAACTGTCATTGCAGAGATAAAGACAATAACTGGGAGATGAACTTGATTGATCATGTGTGAGCCTGTAGCAAGAACTGTCATTGCAGAGATAAAGACAATAACTGGGACATGAACTTGATTGATCATGTGTGAGCCTGTAGCAAGAACTGTCATTGCAGAGATAAAGACAATAACTGGGACATGAACTTGATTGATCATGTGTGAGCCTGTAGCAAGAACTATCATTGCAGAGATAAAGACAATAACTGGGAGATAAACTTGATTGATCATGTGTGAGCCTGTAGCAAGAACTGTCATTGCAGAGATAAAGACAATAACTGCATGTTATATATGTAGCGTAGTATATGGAGTGTAGTATAATTTCTTGTGTTCACTTGATGACTAAAGGAATAGTTATTCCTCTTCAACATTCACCCTGTGTAGTGTTTTGGGGCTTTACACTAGATCTATAATTTGTGCCTTTTGACCCAACACATCTAACTTCAATATGGCATTATTTCGTACTGGGTTGCTTTCCCTCTCGATCCCTACTCACAAGGCCAGACTATAATGGTTAATCTGTTTCTAGGGGCACAGCAAAGTGGTGGGGCGGGATCTGGACAGTTCTGGTTCACCAATCCTGACACAAGTCATGAGTTGCTGGCAGCTTTCAGCTCTGTTGCTGTCAGGCTCAAACAACATTAGTGTCTCTGTGAGAACAGATATAGACTGTGGTTTAACTAATAATCAACATTAATGTCTCTGTGAGAACAGATATAGACTGTGGTTTAACTAATAATCAACATTAATGTCTCTGTGAGAACAGATATAGACTGTGGTTTAACTAATAATCAACATTAATGTCTCTATGAGAACAGATATAGACTGTGGTTTAACTAATAATCAACATTAATGTCTCTATGAGAACAGATATAGACTGTGGTTTAACTAATAATCAACATTAATGTCTCTATGAGAACAGATATAGACTGTGGTTTAACTAATAATCAACATTGTCTCTGAGAACAGATATAGACTGTGGTTTAACTAATAATCAACATTGTCTCTGAGAACAGATATAGACTGTGGTTTAACTAATAATCATAAATCACAAACAACAACAGCTAACAGAAATCACATAAATCAACAGCTAATAGAAATCACAAATAGCAACACCGATCAAAACAAATGAAGATCTTTATTAAGTATTTTTATCATTCTAAATAGGATTTATTTTCATTCACAAATCTTTCACACCTTTTATTGCTACTTTAATTCATTTGTTGAGAGAAACATTTATTATACAAATATACTCAGAGGTGAGTTACTTATGTATCTTTGTGTTAACAATTGCATTAACAATGATTTGACACAGGGTTTGCAATAGTACATATATTCTGTACATAATTCATTCCTCTGGAGCTAAATATGACACATACGGTAGAAATCATAACTCTCCATGTCTGGCAATTCAATGTTTCCTCTTTCCTCATTTGCCTTTCAGCATCGAGGAGAGATATTGTTTCCAGTCTCCTGGTCTTCTATTGGCCTCAGCTGCTGCATGTTTCCTAGTGTTCCTGATATTCCATCAATCAATCTTTTTTGTGGTTGACTGCTATGATTCACTGCTAGGTCTTGAAATTATTATTATGTACACAAGCCCATAATTTACTCCGCTCTGTTAATTATTCTTGTTTTCTTTTGCCACCCTATGTCCACATGAAGGTCTAGTACAGAAGTCTTCTTCTGTTGAATCTGAACACAAGACAAAATAAGTAAATAAAAGAGCCCTGTCACGCCAAGTGGCGTATAGGGAATATGGTGTTAGTGACCATAATTTTTATAGACCTTCGGCACATGATTCCGCTTTACTTTCCCAGAAAAAAAATCATGTACCCATTTAAAGCTGTGTGAACCTGGGAGCCATCGATCAGGATTGAACCCAACCACTTGTCCTTAGCAGTCCAGTTCACCAACCGCCGAGCTATTGCGGCTCCCACAAGACAATGAACTTCCAGTACATTTTCCATTCAAGGCTTGTTACAATATATAACAATATGTTTCTAATATTTACATCGATATATTACATTGAACATTTTTTCATATAAATTAAAGAGCAACATCTTTGATGATATGAGAACAGTTTTAAAAATAAGGGCCAAATAACAAGGTCTAAAAAACTGATGTCTTTTAGATGATAAGTAGGCTGTTATTAGAACCTAATGGTGACTTTTGGTTACGAGTTACTAATTCAAAAATAACGAATATGATAAAAAAAAATATTCTATCATCTGGTTATTTTCCACCAACACAGAGGTAAGTTCATAGGATATTCAAGAACTGAAATAATGAACAATGTTAGGAATAATAAGGTGATACTGATTTGCTAACTCAAAGTGAACAAGATCTACAGATTTAATCAAATAAGTACAAATAGAAAAAAAATGATTATGAAAATAAATTTTGAGAAACCAAAAACTTATGGACATTCAATATCAGAAAACTGTTTACCTGATAGAGGCAGCAAGGAAATGAGTATGGCCAAGTATGTTTTAAACACATTACAAAGTTCTAATATTCCCACAAAAGCAAACACCTTTAATTTGCACAAATACAAACACATTTAATTCTCACAAAAACAAACACATTTAATTCTCACAAAAACAAACACATTAAATTCAGACAAAAACAAACACATTAAATTCACACAAAAATAAACACATTTTAAGTGAGAATTGTCCAGGGTTACTACTATTATTCATTATTGTTGTGATTACAGAAGCATGAACAACAAACAATAAATTCACACAACTAAGCTAAGCTTCTTAAGATGTGTGCATAGTGGCACCAAATGGATAAGGAAATCAAAGAAATACTAGAATAACTAGAAAAGCAATGTGAAATAAATATAAAATTAAGCACATAAACTATGACAGACAGAAAAATGCATGAAGTCACAGGTAAGGACATAGAAGACAGCAGGGCTATAGATATAAAGATTAAATCAAAAGATGAAATAATGTTAGCTTGCATCAGCAAAGTTTCAACAAAGTTATGAAGCAGCAGTTCATGATTTGTTAGTTTCATTCTGATTTGGTGGCATCAGCTGAACTGCTGTGAGCTGTCAATTCAGGAAGACTGACTCTTCTGTTCATGTATGAATCCAGAGTCTTTTCATCTGACCATGCAGGGCTGTCTTTGTTTTGGTGGCTTGGTCCTTGTGAGTCATCCTTCATGTCATTGCTTTCTGTCTTGCACTCATCTTCGGTTTGCCTTTGCTGAAGTTCAGACAGCTTATTAGAGACTTGTTCAATGGTTGACTCTTCAATGCTGCTCTGTATTGCCCACTGCTTATGCGCAAAAGTGAAGTACAACAGTCCCAAAATGGATATGATGTGATAGTAGAAGTAAAGTGACCTGAAAGAAGAGTTAAATATATACAAGGTGCCTTCAATGAAAACCTGATTTCAAGCACATATAATCTTATATATAATCATATATATAACATATAGCCTTAACAATGGTTGGCATCAGCTGATCTTTAACAGTCAATGTCAGGTCTGGCAGAAAAAGGAATAAAACAACAGATTTATGTCGTAGGGTCTAACCTCTTTCCACCATTTGTTTTTGTCTTACTTTCATTCCATTTTTTGTGTCACTTCTTATATTTCTTACCAAATGCAACAATCTTCTGCCAGATTTTCCCTCTCTCCCACATTTCTTTATTTTCTTCCTAATTCTATAACCCAGGGTTCATTGAGGCACCACTGACATACTTCATCAACCTTCTCCACTGATCTCAATCTAAAGTCAATAGTCATCTACAATTCTTTCAGACTGCAAAAAAGAGGCTTATCTATCCTTTGTTGTTATCTGCCAATCTCTTTCTGTCTACCTCACCTTCTTTCACCTTTCATAGTTTCCAGCAGTATGGCCAGGCCAGATGATCGAGATACATGGTTAAACAATTTCATTTTATCTTGCTTCACAACAATAAAAAAAAATCATCTCATACGCTGATTGCCTGTTCTATCCTTTTTACAAAATTGTTCATTTGTAATCAAAGTAAGAGAAGACCAAAATCAAACAACAACCCTACATCTCCATTGCTTCTGCAGCTCTGCTGTAAGGGTCAACGTTGCAAGTGAATAGAAAAAACTGACATAAAATGTGTGTGCATCAGCTTCATCTTAGAACCAAGAGTGATATCTTAGCAAATAGGTTTTAACTTGACAAGGGCTACTGTAGTTTGTGCTATTCTTGTTAATATTCCAGGTTTTGACCTTTCATTTCTGGCAATTGATCTAAGTATTTCAATTTGTCAACTGTTTCTAGTTCTAGTCCATTTATTTTTATTTTTGCAACAATGCCCCCTGGGTTATTGGTCATGAGTTTTGTTGTCTCAGCTTTGATCTCCATGATGCTTGTCTTCGACAGGCTGGATGCAGCACACATTTTAACACTTGCTTTTTAAAACCACAACCTTAGTTTTATACAGCCGTGATGTCAAATACAGAATCCCCTACCACAAAGTCAGACTGGAATGTTTGTCTAGCCTGCTACTGCCACAAAAATTACAGATATAGTCTGGGACTATATCATTACTATTATGATCCGCTTAATTCACAACATTTAATCTCTCATATTAACATTTAATCTCTCATATTAACATTTAATCTCTCATATTAACATTTAATCTCTCATATTAACATTTAATCTCTCATATTAACATTTAATCTCTCATATTAACATTTAATCTCTCATATTAACATTTAATCTCTCATATTAACATTTAATCTCTCATATTAACATTTAATCTCTCATATTAACATTTAGAAACTATATTTCTTTATACAACAATACAATCTAATAATTTCTGTGGGTAAAAGTGAAAGTCATAATTTTTTTGAGCACATAAATTGTGTTAAAATTGTATTTGAAGCAGATCTAAGTTTTTGTGTTTGCGGTGTAGGTAAAAGTGAAAGTCATGAACACTGGGCTGTAAGGCAGAAATTGTTATTTTAGCAAATTTGCGAGGTGAACTGACACAAACAGACACATTGTCTGCTGCATTATATAAACATTAACTGTTTTTATAGCAAGGAGGCAGGATGGCTTGTGTAGACATCAGTCCTGAATGTAGGCTAGAAACACTGGATTTTCAGGCAGCGGAAGTACCTCATTTGCTTCATATAAGGCCTCATTTGTGTCATTGTGACTAGATAATTTCAGCTTAAGAGCATGCCCTGAACATTTGTGAGTAGATGATTTATCTATTCATTAACAAACAGTTAACGTTAATAAATTTCTGTTAAGCACAACTATTTTTAAATGTTATCATTTTTAACCATACTTCATTTTCCTTATAATTATTTTAAAACCATATTTCATTTTATTCTATGAAATAATGAATAAATAAGTAATGGGAAACATGGAGAGGCAACAGCACATACTTGTAAATGTTCAAGCAGATGTAGAACTCCAACATCAAAAATGGGAACGTTAGGTAACCATTAGCCAGACGAGTGGCAATAAATGTAATGACCTCATATGCGTAACATCCTAGACTGGTTTGCTGGAACCAAGGCCGAATGTGACGTCTTACCTGTTATTGTAAGAAACAACATTTGTGTATAAAATCTGTACATTACGATTTGTGTGGTAAAAATATTCTTTGACCTTCTGTGATGTCATCAGTGTAGTGATTATAAGTGCTACTCTTTGAATGAATGATTTTTAATTTACTACAGTCACAAAATCTGCTTCCCAAATGGTCATTTTGATATCCAGGAAGGCTTTACCTGCTTTTCCCAGAATCTGATACACACCATCATCTGCCAACGTTGTCTCAAAATATATAGTTGTTGTCTCAAAATATATAATGGCTAAACAGGTCAACGCCTTGGAGACAGAGTCTGTGGAAACTTATATAACGTCAAAAATGATTCTGGCACTCCTGTCTCCTCCCATTTCAGATTGCCAGGACATAATACCTCTGATGAGTTCCACGTTACGGGCATCATCTCTTGTTCCTCTGATATCCATAGCCGGTTTACGTTGGAGAACCGACTCATAGCCCGCTTTGGTATTCTCAAACCGAGATGATTAAACTCTTTTCTTTAATCTCTGGTCCCCTCTCCATTTCTTTCCTGTGTCCTATTCCACCCTGTGTTATATTTATTACCTCTCTTGCACTTATTCCCCCTTGCCACCCCTATCCTCTCTCTCTTTTGCTCTTCTTCTCATTTTCTTCATATCCTATGGGACACATCCTTTTATTTTTCAAATTTTCCATTGTCTGATTCCTTTGGTCAAGTTAAATCCTACCTGCCCAATTGTCTATTAATCTTTTAACCAGTCTCTATGTAAATCCTGGCCACCATCATTTTTTAGATCTGTATCGTTGTGTATTCTGACTCAGAATTTGTTGCTGAATGTCTATAGTTTGTTTGTTATACCTGATGATGGCTTTTGCCGACACTTAGTTTATCTTGTCTTTCTGTTAGTCTAGCTACTCAATACCATTTTATGCTTATTCTTGTTCATTCCGTAAGGTGTTGATTGTAGATACATCTGCTTTTCCCACTATGCATTCTGGATTGCCCAGATCCCTCATTCTCTCAATATATACAATGATGTCCCACCAATTCTCCTCCTTTTCTCTTAAGAAGTGAAGAACAAACTTCACAATGTCTTCTTTACCCAGGGTAATGCCACACTCAATGTCAGAGCTACCGGCGAGCTTATCGGCTATTTCATTGCCATGTACACTGGTATGCCATGGACAGTACATCCAGTTAAAGCACACATTGTAGAGCCACTATTCTCATGCTGGACACCATAATGCTGCACATGCCAGATTCCCTAGCCACTTCTCTGCCATATTGGTACACCACAAAACCCCAACTGCTGTGATGTCCATGGGATACAGAACCATCCATGTAGATGATGGGGTAATGAGGTGATGACACATTTTTTATGGATTCCTGTATTACAACCTCGATAGCTTAGTAAGCCAGGTTGCGACACTACCTGCAGAGCTGAATGATTACTTTGGTTAGCCTTTTTTTTCCCCAATGTTACTTCTGCCCAATCCTTGTCAGCCCTAATGCCACGCAGATCACATACTCTCCTTTCAGACTCTTCCGCTTTGGCAATCCAGTGTGGAGTCTCTGTCTGCACGTGTAATTCTTCTTTACAGCTCTTAAATGTAGTCCCTCCATGCACGTGTAATTCTGCTTTACAGCTCTTGCATGGAGTCTCAGCACACGTGTAATTCTGCTTTACAGCTCTTGCATGAAGTCTCAGCACACGTGTAATTCTGCTTTACAGCTCTTGCATGGAGTCTCAGCACATGTGTAATTCTGCTTTACAGCTCTTGCATGGAGTCTCAGCACACGTGTAATTCTGCTTTACAGCTCTTGCATGGAGTCTCAGCACATGTGTAATTCTGCTTTACAGCTCTTGCATGGAGTCTCAGCACACGCGTAATTCTGCTTTACAGCTCTTGCATGGAGTCTCAGCACATGTGTAATTCTGCTTTACAGCTCTTGCATGGAGTCTCAGCACATGTGTAATTCTGCTTTACAGCTCTTGCATGGAGTCTCAGCACATGTGTAATTCTGCTTTACAGCTCTTGCATGGAGTCTCAGTACATGTGTAATTCTGCTTTACAGCTCTTGCATGGAGTCTGAGCACACGTGTAATTCTGCTTTACAGCTCTTGCATGGAGTCTCAGCACACGTGTAATTCTGCTTTACAGCTCTTACATGGAGTCTGAGCACACGTGTAATTCTGCTTTACAGCTCTTGCATGGAGTCTCAGCACACGTGTAATTCTGCTTTACAGTTCTTGCATGGAGTCTCTTCACACATGTGTAATTATGCTTTACAGCTCTTGCATGGGGTCTCTCCGCACGTGTAATTCTTCTTTACAGCTCTTGCATGGAGTCTCTCCACACATGTGTAATTCTTCTTTACAGCTCTTGCATGGAGTCTCTCCAACACATGTAACTATGCTTTAGGTTCCTTCACACACGTGGTAATACTGTCTTACAGGTCTTACATGGAGTCTCACCACACATGTGTAATTCTGCTTTACAGCTCTTACATGGAGTCTCACCACACATGTGTAATTCTGCATTACAGCTGTTACATGGAGTCTCACCACACATGTATAATTCTGCATTACAGCTCTTGCATTAAGTTCCTTCACACACGTGTAATTCTGCTTTACAGCTCTTACATGGAGTCTCACCACACACGTGTAATTCTGTCTTACAGCTCTTACATGGAGTCTCACCACACATGTGTAATTCTGTCTTACAGCTCTTACATGGAGTCTCACCACACACGTGTAATTCTGTCTTACAGCTCTTACATGGAGTCTCACCACACACGTGTAATTCTGTCTTACAGCTCTTACATGGAGTCTCACTACACACGTGTAATTCTGTCTTACAGCTCTTACATGGAGTCTCACCACACATGTGTAATTCTGTCTTACAGCTCTTACATGGAGTCTCACCACACATGTGTAATTCTGTCTTACAGCTCTTACATGGAGTCTCACCACACACGTGTAATTCTGTCTTACAGCTCTTACATGGAGTCTCACCACACACGTGTAATTCTGTCTTACAGCTCTTACATGGAGTCTCACCACACATGTGTAATTCTGTCTTACAGCTCTTACATGGAGTCTCACCACACACGTGTAATTCTGTCTTACAGCTCTTACATGGAGTCTCACCACACACGTGTAATTCTGTCTTACAGCTCTTACATGGAGTCTCACCACACACGTGTAATTCTGTCTTACAGCTCTTACATGGAGTCTCACCACACACGTGTAATTCTGTCTTACAGCTCTTACATGGAGTCTCACCACACATGTGTAATTCTGTCTTACAGCTCTTACATGGAGTCTCACCACACACGTGTAATTCTGTCTTACAGCTCTTACATGGAGTCTCACCACACACGTGTAATTCTGTCTTACAGCTCTTACATGGAGTCTCACCACACACGTGTAATTCTGTCTTACAGCTCTTACATGGAGTCTCACCACACACGTGTAATTCTGTCTTACAGCTCTTACATGGAGTCTCACCACACACGTGTAATTCTGTCTTACAGCTCTTACATGGAGTCTCACCACACATGTGTAATTCTGTCTTACAGCTCTTACATGGAGTCTCACCACACACGTGTAATTCTGTCTTACAGCTCTTACATGGAGTCTCACCACACATGTGTAATTCTGTCTTACAGCTCTTACATGGAGTCTCACCACACACGTGTAATTCTGTCTTACAGCTCTTACATGGAGTCTCACCACACATGTGTAATTCTGTCTTACAGCTCTTACATGGAGTCTCACCACACACGTGTAATTCTGTCTTACAGCTCTTACATGGAGTCTCACCACACACGTGTAATTCTGTCTTACAGCTCTTACATGGAGTCTCACTACACACGTGTAATTCTCTCTTACAGCTCTTACATGGAGTCTCACTACACACATGTAATTCTGTCTTACAGCTCTTACACTTTTATCATTCACTACTGTGGCTTTGGTAAAGTAATGATGTCAGGAGAGTCTTCAAATTATTAAATAAAACAAATGAAGCTTAACTTAGATTATAACACCGTCGTAAAATTTATGAACTCAAAATATGTTTTTTTTAAACTCAACAGTTTGCCACAAGCAAACACTTCCTCCCTCCTTATACCTTCCTAATTATTGTTGCTGGTGACCCCTGAGTGTTTGATTTGTTTCTTTTCATGTTGGATTTTTTTTTAAAAACTCAACAAACTCTTTATAAAATCTATGAAGAAAGCAGCTGCTTTTTTTTTCCAAATAAATTTCCCTATTTTCAAGAAATTCTTTTCATCATTTTCTTTTTTCTTTTCCTCATGGGGGGGGGGGGGAAATCTCTTTGTCTGTTGGCAAGACAAGAAATAGGCAGCGAATGATGCTAAGAAGAAGCCAAACCATACAACTCAAATGACGGGATGACAGCCGACATGTGAATAGACAACTAACACTTTCGGTAGCCACGGCACCATGCATTCAAATTTCAGGCCATAAATCAAACATAAGCCAGGAAATTATTACCACATCTGATTCCCATGTCTCTCCTAGTGTAAACACACAGCGATGTAGCAAAAGTTCATAGAAAATACTATTTTTCGAATTCCAAATGTAACATTTAGAGTTCATAAATTTTACAAAGGTGTAAAAATGTGATTCGTGAATAGGTCACATAATCAAGGGTTTATTACCTGCCGAGAAGTCATTGTAAAAAGTGCACCAGACCCAAAAGTCAAGTAGTAGCCTGGATAAAAGCCATGCCAGATAGCACTGCATGCAAACACAGCCAGAGTGTTACCTGAGGGAGAACGTTCATAGACAACTCTACGGAGCCAAACCACTGTTGTTATGTTCCAGCTTTCAATATTTTTCTTGAGGCTTGTGCAAAACTAAAAGAGGTATATCAGTGTAATTTACAATGTCTGTGTCAGCTGTAACTGATTTAGTTTTAAATAAACTGTGCGCTTCTAACTTATGCTTGTTTTATGATGTATGCAAGCAAGCAAAGGTAAAAGTTTCACTCACTTCTGTTTTCAATGAAACAAAAAGAAATAACTTTTGCTCAGTACAGAAATATGTTATGATCATTTTTTGTTAAACTCTCTACCCATGTCAGATTACAACTCCTTTCTCGTCCATTATTACCCCCATGGTTCATGATGACCTGTCACATAAAGAGTGCTGTTTCATTCTCTAGTTGCTTCTTTAAATATTATTTTCCATCAGTCAATCATTTTGTTGTAAATCTCCAGTTGATTATTTGTCCATATCTCCAATTTAAAACAACTGCATTGTCTGCAGAGTTAATGCTGCCCATATTCACATCAACATTACCTCAATAATTAAAACATCAACTTTATTTAACTCTTTCTGTACGTTTTGACACACTGTGTGCCATGCCGATTTCAGCCGCATACATTTCGCCACGTGAAACTAGTGCATCACTCTCAATCTGATTAGTGTGAACCGTCATCAAACCATACTCTTTTTACATGTCTTGTATCACCTTAGTAATGGTAAAATCTAATATCTTGTTCAATTATCTAAAGATTCATATATAATATGCTATGTGTTAGATAAATATAAATATGTAGATAAAACCATTAATTATTCTATTCATTATGATTCATAAAACCATGAAAAATATTGTCTCAGAAATCTCCTTTGTTGCACAGATAAAAAAGATTCTGTATGGAAAGAGTTAACCTCATTTACTCCAGCAACAACAGTGGTTAGTGGACTACAAAGGATAAGAAGTCGGGTTCGATCCTGATTGACGGCTTCTGGATTCACCCAGTCTTAAAAGGGTACAGGATTTTTTCTGGGAAAGTAAAGTAGCACAGGCGTAATACCAACCACATTGCACCAAAAATCATGTGCCGAAGGTCTATAAAAATTATGGTCACTAACACCATATTCCCTATACGTCACTTGGAGTGACGGGGCTCTTTACTTTTTTTTACTCCAGCAACAACTAAAATAGCTTACATTAACTTCACTTCAACACCTGAAATATCTATAACATCTGCACCATCTACCTTAATTAACTTGTACTAACAACGCCTAAAATATTAACATTATTTAACTTTACTTACTTTGACACTAAAATATTAATATTATTTAACTTTACTTAGACACTAAAATATTAACATTATTTAACTTTACTTACTTTAACACTAAAATATTAACATTATTTAAGTTTACTTACTTTAACACTAAAATATTAACATTATTTAACTTCACTTACTTTGACACTAAAATATTAACATTATTTAAGTTTACTTTGACACTAAAACATTAACATTATTTAACTTTACTTACTTAGACACTAAAACATTAACATTATTTAACTTCACTTACTTTGACACTAAAAATATGGACTAGATATGAATATCAAAAAGACTAAAACTATGATCATAAACAAAGAAAATACTCAAAACCCACAAGTGGATATCAAAATTGAAGGAATAGACCTGGAGACAGTTCAGAACTGTAACTACCTTGGACATACTATAACCAGTGATGGAAAATGTACAACTGAAATAAACAAAAGAATAGGAATGGCAAAAAGTAATTTTAATGTCACGAAGGACATACTAACATCAAAACAAATAACACCAGAGCTAAAACTAAGAATAGCAAAATGTTACATCTTCTCAATATTCCTATATGGTGCTGAAACATGGACATTAGACAAAAAAACAGAACAGAGAATTGAAGCCTTTGAAATGTGGATATATAGAAGAATAGGTAGAATTGGATGGAAGGAAAAGAAAACAAATGACAAAGTCTTAAAACAACTAAAAATGAAAAGAGAACTTCTGAACACAATTAGAACAAGACAAATGCGATTCTTAGGCCATGTTAAAAGACACAACAGCCTACTGAAAGTGATCCTGGAGGGGAAAATACAAGGTAAAAGAGGCAGAGGCAGACCAAGATTAACATGGACGAGTAACATCAAAAGATGGACAAATCAACCGATGACAACCTGCACCATCAAAGCAAGAGATAGAGCAAAATGGCGCTCCATGGTAGCCAACCTTCGTTGCGGAGACGGCACTCAATGATGATGATGACTTTGACACTAAAACATTAACATTATTTAATTTTACTTACTTTGACACTAAAACTTTAACATTATTTAACTTCACTTACTTTGACACTAAAACTTTAACATTATTTAACTTCACTTACTTTGACACTAAAACATTAACATTATTTAACTTTACTTACTTTGACACTAAAACATTAACATTATTTAACTTCACTTACTTTGACACTAAAACATTAACATTATTTAACTTTACTTAGACACTAAAATATTAACATTACTGAAACTCATTTACTTCAAAAACAACTAAAATATCATTATATAACATCACTCATTCTTTCTAAACAAGTATTAAAGAAGCAAATGGGAAATTTAAGATTAAATTTAAACATAATTTAAACAAAAGTAAATTAAATCAGACAGGTAAGACTCATTATAAAAAACAAATATGTAACAATGGATACAAAAAGTGTAGTATTCAACTCAGTATCTTGCCAATATGTAACAAATGTGGGCATTAACAGCAAAAGAGAAAAGAATGATTGTAACTAGTGAAATGAAATGTCTACGAAGAATACTAATGTGACAATAAGAGATCAAATATGGAATGAAGAGATCAGAAAAAGACAGGGACTAACACCAGTTAACACATTCACTACTGAGGGGTTTAATATGCCGGTGTTGCACATTTTTCAGAATTTCTTTTTTTAATTGAAATAACAACGATAAAATAAATGAAAATTGATCTAGGACACACATTTTGTTAGAAAAATTTATTCACAAAATCGGAAAAGCAGGTAATAAGAGAATTATAAGATTTTAGCTGGAACAATTGCGAAGACATTGATAATTAAAAGTCACATGTTGCTGCTTTTGTGCTTGCGCATCGACTACAGGAGCAACATTTTGTGGCTCGTGATACGGAACGTGTTAAGAGCTTCATCCAGAGACAACAAATGAAACTGCGTGGGCATGAAACGCAGTTACCAATAAATAGCACTCCACAACAAGTATTAATAACTAGATGTAGCAACAAAGAGGTAGAGGAAGAGCCTCCTCTCCCAAAAGATAGACAAGTGATATATGTGACAAAACCCTATGTTTGAGGCTGACCAAAGAACACTGTCAGGAATGCTCCTTTTTCTCTTGAAGCTGAAAGGTTAAAGGGAATAGAGAACAAGGCAAGACAAGACTCAATCTAGCAACAACTGAAACATCTACACTTTACTTACTTCAACATTGATGATGTCAACATTGTATGTGAGATCCCAAACAGCATTTCCCTGATTGTCATAGCCAGAGAAACCAAAACCAGCTGCATTGTTGATAGCATCCGCTGGAATATTTCACAAAACATATCTGTTGTTTATAAAAATAATTAAAATAAAGTAACATATTACAATAGGTGGGTTTATTATTTAGTTTTATTTTGTTATTTTTTATTAAATTTTTATTTAATCTCAACAATGATACATATAACTGCTGTTCACACCTTCAATGATACGCAAAGATTAAAAATGTAATCTTTGCAAATAAATTAGGGGGAAATATTCATTGCAGCAGCATTTATGTCTGATACAGGGCTGAGTGAATGATTCCAGATTGAAACCAAGGAGAAGCAAGGACATGTTTTATCTCCCTTGTTATTTGGAATTACCATCGACTTCATATGCTGAAATGCTGTATAGGTAACAAAAGCAATTCACAGACACGTAATCTCAAAAGCAGGACCTTGATTTTGTGGACGACATAGTTCTTATCAGTAGCAATGTGAACATGATGCAAGAAAAAACAAATACACTGTCATCAACGGCTTGTAAAATATACCTGAGATCATCCAAGAAGGCAAAAATAAAGAAAAATCAAATTCATCCAGAAGAAATAATATACCCGGAAGGAAAAGCAGTGGAAGAAGTAGACCACCTTTTATATCTTGGAAGCTGTATAGATCAAGGAGACACAAAGAAAGAAATTAGAATAAGAATAATGAAGGTAGTAATGACTTTCAGAAACCTTGATAAAATATGGAAATCAAAATTGTTTTACCCATCAATATTTATGGAAGCAAGATCTGGAAAACAATTAAGAAATAGAAAATAAGCTGGATGCATTTGAAAACAAATGCCTCAGGAAAATACTTTCTATACCATGGAATTAATTTAAGAGGTTAAGGCAAAGAAATGCAAATGAATGCATAAAAATGCAAAGCTGCAGTAAAGCTGCAGTAAAGTGTGTCGTCCACTAATCACGTAAAGCTTCTAACATACCATTTTTTTTCTATTTTTTAATTTTTCCAATGAATTTAAGACTAGTGCAGTGACAAAGCATCCAAAAATATCTATAATCAAGAGAAGAAGGTCAGATATGTTGGCCATGTAATGAGAAAGACAACATGAGAATCTCAAAGCGTGTCCTCAAAAAAAAACAGGGGGTAAAATAAAAAGTCACGACCTATAGAAATACTAAAAAGAACAACAGCAGGTGTCAGCTCCCTCACCATGGTTGAACAACTTGTCCAGAAAAGTGATGTGTGATCAAATACAATGCAGGTTCTCTCCAAGGTCTGATTGTTAATAACAAAGACCACAAAGAGTCTAGTATTTCTGCACTTTGTGCCATCTTTGGCTAGAAAGGACAAATGAATAGAATAGAATTTGTGCATATTGTCTAAAGTTTAGTTTAGATTAGCCAACAGATAAAAAAAAGGCAAATTTCGGGGTAACATATTTTCCAACAAACAAGGAGTTCAAAATTGACTAAGCTAAACCAAACTAAACTTGTCAACAGATTATCTTCATTGTATAATGGACAACTCCATAGCAGATTCTCTCTCAGCACATTCCCCAGCATGAGGCATGCCTGCAACACACTAGCAAAAGCACTGAAGATGGTTTCAGCTCAGGTGTGCAAACTCTGTAGCACCAACAAAGATTCTGACCCCAACCTGCTTATCTTATTTTACAACATGCATGGCAGCTGACAGGGACTTTATTCTTTTCTCCGCTGACCAAGGACACAGGTGATACTGTCTTTGCCCCAGCAAAATACCAACTTTTTAGGCTAAGACAAAGGTTTGTATTGTAATGTCCTGGATGGAGCCATATTATTTTTTCTATTCTCCCTTAGGGAGCCGCTATAGCTCAGTGGTTAGTGAACTAGACTACCACGGACAAGGGGTAGGGTTCGATCCCAACCGACGGCTTCCGGGTTCACCCAGCCTTAAATGGGTACCGGATTTTTTTCTGGGAAAGTAAAGCAGCACGGGCGTAATACTGACCACATTACCCCAAAAATCATGTGCTGAAGGTCTGTAAAATATAGGGTCACTAACACCATATTTCCCTATACGCCACTTGGCGTGACGGGGGTACTTTACTTTACTTTTACTCTCCCTTACAATTAAATAAACCAGAGTCTAGAATCAATTAATTGTGAATGTATAGAGATAAAAATAGAAAAGATAAAAATGATGTCTAATAGCAACAGTGCCAAGGAAACAAATATCACATTATTAAAAAATAGTGCAGTTAGAAATTGTGGAACAATTCAAATATATAGGATTTATCATTACTAACAATGGTTTTAAAATTAAAGCTAGAAGAGGGCAAAAATGAGTGAATTAGATATTTAAAAATTTGACGGGATGTCACTGAATCAATCTAAAATATGAGATCAGCTTATTGCACACATTTACATCATCAATAATCTTAACTCTTTCCGTACATTCTGCCGTATGGTGCGCCAAATCCATTTCGGTTGCGTACATTCAGCCGCGTAGTGTGTTGTGATCAATTTGTTTTGTGTCAACCGTCAACAAACGGTATTCCTATATTTTAGATTTTAGATTGACTATTTTTTATAGATTCCTTCACCGGAGGGTTCCATCCTTCTTCCCCACGAGGTTCAAGTTGAAAGACGTACTCTAACGTGTGATTTTTTAATTTGGATTTAGTGTTTATCGTAAAAAAAAAGTGTAAACAAAAATCAGCTGATGGAAATGGCTTCCAGTAGCCGTGATTGTAATGCTAAAAGTCAGTTTATGACGGCTGAAGAAGCTTGTCAATTAATTTTTCTTGATGATTTCGATGATAGTTCAGACACTGTAAGTGTTGATAACAACAATGGTGATGACAGTGATCCAGATATGGATTTTTTAGCACAAAGCGTGCACAGACTCATTTTTTTCTGTTCAGGATGTGAAATTAAACCACATCTTCATCCAAATGCATGCTTCAAGGCATTCGTGGATAATAAATGGTGAAAGTGTTTTTTGTGTAATTGAAAAAAAATGTGTCAATATTGTGTATATAGTGATTTTTGTGTGTGTAGTCAAACAAAAGTGTCAATATTGTGTACATAGTGATTTTTGTGTGTGTAGTCAAACAAAAGTGTCAATATTGTGTACATAGTAATTTTTGTGTGTGTAGTCAAACAAAAGTGTCAATATTGTGTACATAGTAATTTTTGTGTGTGTAGTCAAACAAAAGTGTCAATATTGTGTACATAGTAATTTTTGTGTGTGTAGTCAAACAAAAGTGTCAATATTGTGTACATAGTGATTTTTGTGTGTGTAGTAAAACAAAAGTGTCAATATTGTGTACATAGTGATTTGTGTGTGTGTAGTCAAACAAAAGTGTCAATATTGTGTACATAGTGATTTTTGTGTGTGTAGTCAATCAAAAGTGTCAATATTGTGTATATAGTGATTTTTGTGTGTGTATTCAAACAAAAGTGTCAATATTGTGTACATAGTGATTTTTGTGTGTGTAGTCAAACAAAAGTGTCAATATTGTGTACATAGTAATTTGTGTGTGTGTAGTCAAACAAAAGTGTCAATATTGTGTACATAGTGATTTTTGTGTGTGTAGTCAAACAAAAGTGTCAATATTGTGTACATAGTGATTTGTGTGTGTGTAGTCAAACAAAAGTGTCAATATTGTGTACATAGTGATTTGTGTGTGTGTAGTCAAACAAAAGTGTCAATATTGTGTACATAGTAATTTTTGTGTGTGTAGTCAAACAAGTGTCAATATTGTGTACATAGTAATTTTTTTGTGTGTAGTCAAACAAAAGTGTCAATATTGTGTACATAGTGATTTTTGTGTGTGTAGTCAAACAAAAGTATCAATATTGTGTACATAGTGATTTGTGTGTGTGTAGTCAAACAAAAGTGTCAATATTGTGTACATAGTAATTTTTTCCCCAAAAAATTTGAAATTTCATTGTTGTTACTTGTTGTGATTGTGGATGACAAAATATCAGTTATTGTTGATGCTACATCAACCAAACTTTCATGGCTGCTTAGAGACGTATTGATATTTGTTTTTTTCACAAAATAATTCATATTGGATTACTATGACCAGATCTACATCATGGTAAGTTGTTAATTGTGGTTTGAATTTGATGTTTCAATTTTTTTTTTGTTGGTCGTTTATCTCCAATTTTTCTATTTACATGTCTTGTATCATCTTGGCATTGGTGGAATCTGATTCCTTGTTCAATTATCTAAAAATTAATATATAACATGTTATGTGTTAGATAAATATAAAGCATGTAGATTGATGTTTTAAAACCATAAGGTCCGTAAAAAATGTTGTCTCTGAAATCTCTTCCATTGCGTTGATAAAAAGCTTCCGTATGGAAAGAGTTAAGTGATTGCAAAACCTACATGCTGAATCTGCGACAATGAAAGCTATGAAGATGTGGTATTACTGTAAGGACCTGTATTTTGTTGCATCTGTTTTCTATTTCAGCCACTATTTCTTGTTTTCTGTTCCATGATATTTCCAAAATCTATCGCCTTTTTCAATTCACTTATTGCAATTTGTTTCAATACACTTATTTTAATTAATTTCAACTCATAAGTTTTAAGCTTATTGAAATCAAATGTTTGCTGTTAGAAAAGTCAGAACTTGCCGTGAAGTAGATACCAGCACACTATGGCACCCCCAGATATGAGAAAGCAGATGAACCTACAAAAACAATAGGGAGCCTTCAACAGTCCAACCAACCCCAGAATCTCAAAGAAATAAAAACAATCCTGAAACAAGCTTGTAAATGGAAAGGAGGGAGTTCTATATGAAAAATACGAGAACATAAGAGTTTAAACAAACTCAGCAGACTAAGATATCCAGATTCAGAACATGCCACTCAGAAAACATGCAAGAGGGACTCAGTGACTGCAACATGTGACTCGGGAGTATCCCAGGGCTGCAGTACTCTAGAACACAAAAAAGGCCCACATAAACAATTCTGCAGGACACACTATGGGTAACTGGTGAAGACCTCAAATGCACTGTCTTGTTTGTGACTCATGATGGTCTAAACATCTAAATATAGCAGCAGCTGATCGCTGAATAAGAATTCTTATCAATTCACTAGTTCCACTTCCTTTAAAAAATTATCCTTATCCCACAGCTGATGTCTAACAGGCTAATGACTAAAGGGCAGGGACAGAGGTCAGTCATTCAGTCCCTTGGGACTTATTTCAGTAGAAAGCAGGTGTACACAAACAAACAACAACTTTACCGAAGACCCAGGCAAAATAATATTTATGTTTGGCTACTGTCGTGACACCTAGGATGTAGACCATCTTGTTGATGAATGTCATGCTGTAAAACTCTGGAGCTGAAATAATACAAGAAGACATACTGTTATACAAATAAGCATAGTCTTATTCACCGGTAAAGTTACCATTATCTTTCTCTTTTCTTTTTTGCTGATCACTGACAACTTAGTAACCATCATGTCCAGAGCATCCTCCATTGTCATCTTCAATGAAGTGACAGACGATTATCACTAGTTAAGAAAGACTATCATTCATGACTTCATGAAGGTGAAGTATCTACTTTGGTTTCATGGCTATTCTTGTATACATGACTATCATCATAGTACTCAGACTGTGTCCATTAGTAATGACATCTCCTTATTGATCACTCTCATCATAATCCTTCGTCAGTGCTCATTAGTAATGACATCTCCTTATTGATCACTCTCATCATAATCCTTCGTCAGTGCTCATTAGTAATGACATCTCCTTATTGATCACTCTCATCATAATCCTTCGTCAGTGCTCATTAGTAATGACATCTCCTTATTGATCACTCTCATCATAATCCTTCGTCAGTGCTCATTAGTAATGACATCTCCTTATTGATCACTCTCATCATAACCCTTCGTCAGTGCTCATTAGTAATGACATCTCCTTATTGATCACTCTCATCATAATCCTTCGTCAGTGTTCATTAGTAATGACATCTCCTTATTGATCACTCTCATCATAATCCTTCGTCAGTGCTCATTAGTAATGACATCTCCTTATTGATCACTCTCATCATAATCCTTCGTCAGTGCTCATTAGTAATGAAACTGCTTTATTGATCACCATCATCAAAACATTTACCTCTGTTTATTATCATAGATTTAATCTTTGTAATATTTATATCCAATGCATATTTGCTGTGTTTTGTTTATTTCTTTAATTAGCTGTTGTGGCTATCCTGGACATCTTATCAGAGTTACAAAACTGTTTCCATGTCTTTGGTTATTAATTATATTTCCTTTGATGTTTTAACCAGGCAATTTGAGATTGTCTTTAAAGATATTCTTAGTGTATAAATTGAACAGACATAAAAACAGATGAGAGAAAATATCCATTAGATTAATACATATCAAGCATCTTGCTTCCTGCAAAGAAGGAAGTGATATGGAGCTGTTACAACAGCTTGTTACAGATACATCAGAGAAGTTATAGACTTTTCTCTTCCCCTACAAACTATTGAAAGCAAGACATAATGCAAAATTAAAACCAAGTACAAAACCAAACCCAATGTTTTATAAGTGGCGCCATGAGGACAACACCAACAAGCTCTTGTAAAATACAAACTTCGAACCATTTAATCTTAGAAGCGGACATACTGTAATACAAACATGTGAGACATTATAAGATTGGACAAAACAGAAGAGTGCAGAAAAATGACACAGGATTGCTTGCAAAGGCAACACATAAAAAGTCTTTCCTAAGAGCTGCAAATAAAACCAGCTATAGACATCATTTAGCCATAGACAGATAGTAAACACAACCATCAGTTACTCTCCACCCCTATTGACAATCATTTACTCCCACAGTTGGGACTAAACTGTTGGGACTCCCATGGATACAAGGATCTCTTACCTCCACAACTCAAGGCCATAGCAATGGACATTGATGTGTATCCACAAGATTCAATCCACGTCTACACTGATGGATCAAGAATCAAAGTCTCACTGGATGCAGGAAAGTTACACGGTTATGACGTATCCTCCACACAGCAGAAATAGCAGCAATAGAAAAGGCTCAAAGACAATACTCACAGACTTTGATAATGATACCGTTTCACCAGAGAACATCATGGACTCAAAGCCAGCACTGGAAGAAGTGAAAAAGGTTTATCATCTGATATCTCTAACATTTCAATACTAACAAACCTGCTGCTCACTTCCTATGGTATCAAAAACCACACTTCTGATTCCTGGTCATGTTTGTTCTAGGCAATTAACAAACAAAGAGATTGTTAGAGCATGTGCAGACCTGCAATCTCCAACCGTCTGGTATCACCACAGAGACATATCTCTTCATCATTTCAAAGCTGTACATTGCATTGTTTTTCTAATCACTCTGTTATTTGATCCCAGTACACTTTCTCTGCCTTCCTCTTCTCAATCTTATATGCTATCATTAGGCTACCATGTCTTCAGTCATTTATTTTCCTCTGGGCTGAAGGTGACACATAATGTGGAAGTCACAGTTCCCCACAATTGATGATTTACTGCTGGTTCTAGTAGGTCTTGGTTGTTGCTTTGTCTCATGGTTGAGATTTCCCTAGGAATTGTTCTGCAAAGTGAATCTCTAGGTCCACCTTGTTTTCTTTTACTAGATGGCTTCCACATGAATGCCTGATGGGGAAGACTTTCTTCATTCATTCTCAGGACATTACCAGTGATCCAGTGCCTTCTTCTTATAAAGCTCAACATGTATGCTTGTTCAGATTTGTCTCTTATCAATTAGTTTCAAATGTAATCTCTCCAGGTTATGTTTGAGATCCTATGTAGACAATTATTTTCAAAGGCATAACATTTTTTATCTAAAGTCTGAGTGGATTTCTAATTTTCACGTCCATATGTTAGTACTGGTATAACACAGGAGTTGAACAATCAAAATATAGTTAGTTTACTGTATACTTTGAATCTCCAGATATTCATCAGTTAAATGACCATGTATGCATTCACCTATCTTTCACAAGTATGTGTTCAATTAATTGAGCTTGTTTTCTTTTTGGTAAATAAGATCATAGTGAAGTTGATGACAAAATGAATTATTCTGGTTGTTTGACAAACTGGCAAATCAACTTTCTTTACTCTGCTATTGACTCCATCAAAATTAATTATAAAGTATAATTAAACAGTCATACCACAGTAAAAAAAAGACATTTTTTTGCACCATTATTATCTAAATTATATTTAATTTTATTATTTTAGGCTCTCCTATTTATGCAATTGACTTGGCAGAAGGTCAGCACCAGCGTCAAGAGTTTATAGTAACAAAATGGAACAACCAATATATATAGTAGACCAAGAAGATGATGGATTGAGGAAGTGTATGACATAATAAAAGAATACAATATAACTATATACCAAGCCACAAAAAGTGCCATTGATAGAAAACACATCATTGACTCAAGCCTGCAATATCTACCAGCAAAAAGCAGAACAGGAAAAAAGAAAGAAGAAAGAAAGATGGTCAACAATAGAAATGATAAATAACTGGCGGGATCGAGAGTTGTGGTGAAACATGATCACCTACATCAGCAGGCATGATACTTGATGATGATGATATATGCAATTAATAATTTTTTATGTTTTTGCTTCCAGGACCAACGGTCTGCGATTGGTCAAATAATGAATCTGTTATACTATCTTATCTAAACTCCATCTATTTTCATATAAATTGTGCATAAATGTTACACAGTGTGTGCAATACAAATCCCCGTTGCTTACATTTTAAAAGTAATTTGCATTTTTGTGAACAGAATCCACAGTCAGACCTCTTATTCAAATATATTTTAATATAGTAATCATTTTGATAATTTGTGTTGGGGAAATCAAATACATGGTTTCGTCATGGCTTTACCCTGCCCTAGCACTAGATATTGGATCTCCTATCTAGTACTATTGAAAAACAGTGAACAACCGGAGGTCCAGCGTGTTCTGCAATTATTAAAGAAGTATGGGATTCGGAAATTTTAAAAAAAGTTGGCCAAAAAATGTTACTGCCCAGCAAAATTAATAGGAAAAAAATCTACCCAAAACATTAAAACTCTCGACAACAAAAATATGAGAGTACCTCTAAAGTCTGAGAATATCTGCCTGTAAGGTGGGGGACACCTGAGCATACAACTGCTGGTGTGGTAAATAGGAAAAAGTGATATTCACACAAAATTCAGTCCCTGAGGACTTTGCTTGAGACATAAAGCTGGTGAATGCAAACAGACAACAACTGTTTTAGTTCTTCCCTCTATGATCACCACTGTAATATTTTACATTCTATATATTTTCAGCTGGAAGTGATCTTTGCTCTATACATCAATTTACATACAATGATAAGAGTAAAAGCTGGAGCTGGATAAGTTGAGATATGAGATCTAGAAACCATAACAAGAGTCTGTGAACTTGGACTTTAATGGAAAAAAACAGAGGCAGGCCAAGAACAACCTGGTCAAGTATACAACATACATAAATATAAGTGGAATACAAAAAAGTTTGACCTCTGTTTTATCCATCATAGACTAATGACCAGAATATGAAGATATCACCAGTAATGATCATCAAAAGATACAGAGATTTTTTCTCCCTTTTTTTAATAAACTTACTATTTAATTTCTCTGGAGGGTAAAACATGTGAGGTAGGATCAACAGGCTCACACAAAAGGCTGAGGCAATAGCCAACTTTGTAAACACAATTGCCTGTTGAGTAAATACATGTGGAGTCATTACTTGACAGCGCAACACATTTTTAGTGAAAAATTAATGAATCAAAGCAGTGGTGATGGCACTGTAAATGATCATTGTGATTATAATATTACTTAAAATAATGACTGCTATTATAATAGTATTGATGAATATGACTGAGATTATAACATTACTGAAAAGAATTAATACAAATAACTTGATGCAAGCAAATAGCAAAGTGATGATGATGGTGATAAAAAGCAAGTGAAACTATCATTTTAAATAAAAATAAACAGTGATGATCTTATATATAAAGGTCATTGAAAATAGACCAAGACTTTTACTTCTACTGTCAGCTTTTCAAAGTATTGTCTGTGTGTGTCTACACACTGTCAGTTTTTCAAAATATTGTCTATGTTTGTCTACACACTGTCAGTTTTTCAAAATATTGTCTGTGTGTGTCTACACACTGTCAGTTTTTCAAAGTATTGTCTGTGTGTGTCTACACACTGTCAGTTTTTCAAAATATTGTCTATGTGTGTCTACACACTGTCAGTTTTTCAAAATATTGTCTATGTGTGTCTACACACTGTCAGTTTTTCAAAGTATTGTCTGTGTGTGTCTACACACTGTCAGTTTTTCAAAATATTGTCTATGTTTGTCTACACACTGTCAGTTTTTCAAAATATTGTCTGTGTGTGTCTACACACTGTCAGTTTTTCAAAATATTGTCTGTGTGTGTCTTCACGCAGTCAGTTTTTCAAAATATTGTCTGTTTGTGTCTACACACTGCCAGTTTTTCAAAATATTGTGCTAAGGCAGTTGTTGTATATAAAACTAAAAGTTCTAGAGGAACGCATGTACTCTGAAAACACTGGGAGAATTGTACGGATTGCAATGGCGACTATGTTAAAAAATGATACATTTGTGAGCCAATTTTCATTGAATAAGTTGATTTGACAAATATTTTAGGTTTTCATTTGTCATGTCACTGTATGTATATAATATATCGTGTTCATGTACTCTACCCTCATCGTTTGCAGTCCAACTTGAGGGAAAATGAAGTGTAGTAGACAGTGCTCTTTGGCTTGCCACACAATGAACCAAGATAACGTTATTAAAGTAATTGTAAAGACAAAATAACAATAACAACATTGATAATGGTAATGATGAAATTCATACTGAGACTGTGTTAAAGACAACATAACCATTCTCAACAGCAAATGGAGGACCAATTCAAATGATAATAGATTAAAGCATAAATTAATCTTAACAGCTCTATATCACAATTTTGTCTATCAATTTGGCTCTTGTCCTTCTTCCATGCCTTCCTTCATCCCATAACCTTGGCACTACTGAAAGACTCCATCAACCTTCTCCATTGTTCTCCATCTACAGCCATCTTACATGCCTGTCTCATCTATTCTCTCATCTCATAACCTTGGCACTACAGAAAGAATTCATCAACCTTCTCCACTGTTCTCCATCTACAGCCATCTTACATGCCTGTCTCATCTATTCTCTCATCCCATCACCTTGGCACTACAGACAGATCAACGTTCTATATTGTTCTCCACCTACAGTTATCTTCCATGCCACTATGTTAAACTATCTTGGGCTATTTCTCGCTATTATCCTGTCTTATCCAAATATTTTTTCAGTTTTCTTCTTCTCATTTTTTGCACACCTCATAGTAGATTGTGTCACACTGAGTTTTGTACCATGCAGTCCAATGCATTCATTTTTCTATCTATCTATCGTCCTTTCGAGCCGAAGACGGCACATAGGGCAGAACCACAATCTCAAAAACAAAAACCTTGCGTGCCAAAATGGCACATATTGCAGAGATCACTGCTTCTAAAATCTATGGTCTGTTTCCATAACAATGCTTTTAACAATGACAGCTTGTCAAGCCATCGACCAACCTCCTTAGTCGCCTCTTACGACATTCCTGGAAGGTCACAGTGTCACTATTCTTTACATCCCACATAATGAGACCCCGGTAACACACGGGAGGTAACACACGATTCATTTTTAGTGCACATTTATTCAGGACTTTAGTCTTTGGTTTTCTTAATTTTTCTTGTAAGTCAGCAGTTGTTTGTAATCTAAACTGTCTCTTCAAGGAAAGGATCTTACTAGACTAACATGCTTTTCCTGTATGTACTTACATTACATACCTACAAAGCAACTGCAATTTGTAAAAGATATCAATTACAGACAGTATTATACCATTCAGATGTGGTACAACTGTTTTATAGTGACACAACTTTGAGATTTATCCAGTCTCTAAAACTGGGCACCAGAGAAATAATTCTTGGAAAGCAGAGAAGCTGAGCAGATAACAAACACATTGTCCATAAAATGGGCACTAACAACACATTCATCATTGGCATTACCCCATTTGTTAATCTACCAGGGGATCTAACTAAGAAGAGTATATAATGCAGCCTCAGTGACTAGGTGGTAAGTGCACTCACTGCATGATCAGAAGAGATAGGGTTCAATTCCCAGGAGTGGCTAATTTTTTACTGTCCAACAAGGCCCCCGAGTTCACCCATTCTCTAAAAATTGATACCAGAGACTTTTCTGGAAAATAAATGTGGTCTGTGTTATACTGACGTAAAATGTGCCATTGCTCACTTTTAAATATAGTCACTAACACTAAATAACACGGAAAACCTTTACTTTACTTTATTGTATTACTATATTCTGTCCAAAAGAAAAATATATACACAACATTATTGATAATTGCAATCGTATATATATGGTGATGTATGATAATTATAAAAATGAATAATATACAAACATCAATAATTAATGTAGAATCATTTCCTCTAAAGAAACACATTTATTCCAAATAATATTACCACAGTGACAACAGCTACTTTAAAAACAATGACAAAAATAAAAAGAGCAAATAAAAACCTACATTGAGACCATCTGCAGGGTGTCTTTTTTTAAGGCCAGGCTGTTAAACAAATAAATAATCATATTTATGAACATACATTTTTCATAAAGTTATAACAACAATAGAGGGAAACAGCCATTAAAGGTATTAGGAGAACATTGTGTTAACATGTATAATAACTATCAGTACGTTTATGGGAGGGTGTTCTCAGACTGTCTTCATTTGCCATCTCTGAGGCTTACTTTCAGAGGCTGGACAAACACTGTGAGTAAAATGTGCCACATTTAGGAACGAAACTCAGAAATACCTTGTCAGTAGATGAGCACTCTGTTAACTTAGCCAATGATGGGGACATCTCATTCATGACTTTGATAACAATTAAGTGAATATGTTGTTTGTTCACACTTTTTTGATTCATGATTTTTTTTTTTTTGCATTATATAGATGACTTCAACAACACATCGTTCAGAAATCTAAATTTGGGATAATGATATTTGTGAATATTCTAAAGTTGCACAACACATTCTCCAGTCTTGCTGCAACCTGTACACTTCAGGTTGGGACAAATTCTTCTCTAAATGACATTTTTGGAGAAGCTGTGGACCACTACAAAGTCAACTTATTAAACCAGCATCAAAATTTATATTCCCCAACAAGAAGACAAACAATAAAAGAAGAAGACAAACATTTCCAAAATTTAATAAAAAAGATCAAGCAGGAAATTTGAAGTAAAGTTTTGGGCCCAGCATTACGAAGTGAAAAGAAAAGATATCCAATATTGTTTGTCCCTTGCTAACAACATCCAATCTTCCTAAGTTCTTTATTTCAAATAAATCAAAATCATTAAATGCCTAAAGTGAAAGATTATATATCTGTTGTAAAACTTGTACTATATTTGTGTATTATCTAAAGAATTGCATTTCTTCTCATATAATTCCACATGTGAGAACATCTCCACTTCAGCAGTGTCTCCTTGACCCTGAAGTACTGCCAAAACAGTTGACTGTATGTTCTAAGAGTCTTCAGCATCCAAATGCTTAGAGGAAATAGTGTATTCATGGTTCTACAACATCAATTAAATCATTGAAGTATTACTGTTTCATTTTTTGTTTTACAAAATAACAAATATCTCATAACAAAAACAAATGTATTCACTCTAAATATTTTAACAAAATATTGGTTCAAATTATACAGGAGTTAATGACAACAAAAGAGTGAATAGGCTGGCCTCAGTGGAAATAACACCTCTTGTGGAAATAATAGATATGCACAAAGATGGCACCATGAAGACCTTTAATGGTTTTATACTGGAAATCAACACATCTATCAGTTATTGATGCACTTTTGTAACAGCAACATTTTAGAAAATAACAGTGGACAAACAAGAATGACAACCTGCAGAGGAGGCATGTGACCGACAACCTTGATCATGACAACCTGCAGAGGAGGCATGTGACCGACCAACCTTGATCATGACAACCTGCAGAGGAGGCATGTGACCGACCAACCTTGATCATGACATCCTAATGTTGCATTTTGAGCTGGCAAGGTAATCAAACATCCAGATTATATTGGAGAAATATCAGAACAAATTTGGCTTCAGAAACTGAAGGCAGAAGAAGCAAAGAAACAAATAGACTGCTGTCACTGTTGTACATTGTTGCCACTGTTGTTACTGATGTACATTAATGCCTCTGTTATAGATTGATGTCACTGTTGTACACTGATGCCTCTGTTATAGATTGCTGTCACTGTTGCACATTGCTGTCTCTGTTATAGATTCTTGTCACTGTTGCACGCTGATGCCTCTGTTACAGAGTGCTATTACTGTTTTCCTTTGCTGCCTCTGTTATAGATTGCTGTCACTGTTGTACACTGATGCTTCTATTATAGACTGCTGTCACTGTTACACACTGATATTCTTGTTACAGATTGCTGTCAATGTTGTACACTGATGCCTATGTTATAGATTACTGTCACAGTTGCACACTGCTGCCTCTGTTATAGATTGCTGTCAGTGGTGTACACTGCTGTCACTGTTGCACACTGTCACTGTTGCACACTGCTGTCTCTGTTATAGATTGACTGTCACTGATGTACACTGTGGTAAATACTATAGATTGCTGTCATTATTGTACACTGCTATCTCTGTTATAGATTGCTGTCACTGTTGTACATTGCTGTCTACGTTATAGATTGATACCACTGTTGTACATTGCTGCCTACGTTGTAGATTGATGTCACTGTTGTACATTGCTGCCTACGTTATAGATTGATGTCACTGTTGTACATTGCTGCCTACGTTATAGATTGATGTCACTGTTGTACATTGCTGCCTATGTTATAGATTGATGTCACTGTTGTACATTGCTGCCTACGTTATAGATTGATGTCACTGTTGTACATTGCTGCCTACGTTATAGATTGATGTCACTGTTGTACATTGCTGCCTATGTTATAGATTGATATCACTGTTGTACATTGCTGCCTACGTTATAGATTGATGTCACTGTTGTACATTGCTGCCTATGTTATAGATTGATGTCACTGTTGTACATTGCTGCCTACGTTATAGATTGATGTCACTGTTGTACATTGCTGCCTACATTATAGATTGATGTCACTGTTGTACATTGCTGCCTACGTTATAGATTGATGTCACTGTTGTACATTGCTGCCTACGTTATAGATTGATGTCACTGTTGTACACTGCTGCCTACGTTATAGATTGATGTCACTGTTGTACACTGCTGCCTACGTTATAGATTGATGTCACTGTTGTACACTGCTGCCTACGTTATAGATTGCTGTCACTGTTGTACATTGCTGCCTACGTTATAGAATGATGTCACTGTTGTACATTGCTGCCTACGTTATAGATTGATGTCACTGTTGTACATTGCTGCCTACGTTATAGATTGATGTCACTGTTGTACAAAGTGTAGACAAAAAGAGTAACCAGTACTAAACTAAATGTGATAGAAGACTGCATTACAAGACAGATTTAACTCACTATTTCATGAAAACCAGATGAAGGCTAACCTAACAAGGTGCCTCATAGTGACTAGAGGATGACATAACTAACACACTGCTCAATGCCTACTTAAAAGGACAGGTCTAACATAACAAATAACTGTACCTATTACTAGATACAACAGAAGTAAGAGGCAGGCATATGTTGCCCTTTTGGTGAGAAGAGATAACTAGAAAATTGCAAAGAAAACAATCAAATGGGAAACAATGAGCAAAGGAAAGAAGAGGCCAACCTAGAGAGGCACTAAACAGAACACTCAGGCAAAGCAACAACAGTGGGCATCAGCCTCATTGTTCAAGTTGAGAGACTCATTGTGAACTAGTAGAAATGGTGAGATATCAAATGGGTTATCCTGCGCAAACTTCTGACCCTTCATAGCATAGTTCATAAGACATGAGGAGTCAATTATTTCTGCCCTTTACCGTCAAACGGACAAAAGATAGAAGTAACACAATAGCAGAAATTGAAAGATGTAACACAGTAACAAATGACTGCATGTTATAATAGATGCAACATTGTGGTAGATGACTGCCTGTTATGATAGATGTAACACTGTGGTAGATGACTGCCTGTTATGATAGATGCAACACTGTGGTAGATGACTGCCTGTTATGATAGATGCAACACTATGGTAGATGACTGCATGTTATGATAGATGCAACACTATGGTAGATGACTGCCTGTTATGATAGATGCAACACTATGGTAGATGACTGCCTGTTATGATAGATGCAACACTATGGTAGATGACTGCATGTTATGATAGATGTAACACTATGGTAGATGACTGCCTGTTATGATAGATGCAACACTATGGTAGATGACTGTCTGTTATGATAGATGCAACACTATGGTAGATGACTGCCTGTTATGATAGATGCAACACTATGGTAGATGACTGCCTGTTATGATAGATGCAACACTGTGGTAGATGACTGCCTGTTATGATAGATGCAACACTGTGGTAGATGACTGCCTGTTATGATAGATGCAACACTGTGGTAGATGACTGCATGTTATGATAGATGCAACACTATGGTAGATGACAGCCTGTTATGATAGATGCAACACTATGGTAGATGACTGCCTGTTATGATAGATGCAACACTATGGTAGATGACTGCCTGTTATGATAGATGCAACACTATGGTAGATGACTGCCTGTTATGATAGATGCAACACTATGGTAGATGACTGCCTGTTATGATAGATGCAACACTATGGTAGATGACTGCCTGTTATGATAGATGCAACACTGTGGTAGATGACTGCCTGTTATGATAGATGCAACACTATGGTAGATGACTGCCTGTTATGATAGATGCAACACTATGGTAGATGACTGCCTGTTATGATAGATGCAACACTATGGTAGATGACTGCCTGTTATGATAGATGCAACACTATGGTAGTTGACTGCCTGTTATGATAGATGCAACACTATGGTAGATGACTGCCTGTTATGATAGATGCAACACTATGGTAGATGAGTGCATGACAAAAATAATGTAAACTCTTTTTTTAAAATAGGAAATGCATGCATTTTTGTAAGATTACAAGTTATTAGTTGCTTGTATTGTAATTTCTTATTGCCGCTTATCTGCTTGCTCGAGGCTGGACTTATCCACAGCCCTTTCATACATTTGTCCGCCTGTCATAATCGTATAATGAAGTACCTCGTGCTGTTCAGTTGCTAAGATTGTCCCAACTTTAACGGCCACATGTACGGTGGCCCACCTAGCTTCCGTTCTTCACTAGGCACAGACATATACTAATTGATTGAATAACAGCCAATTGAACGCCAATTAACAACACAAAATCAAGGTTTAGTTGTGAAGAATTCCTTGCAAAACATTGAACACATCTATAATAATATGTTTGTCAGCCTTACTTCTCACCTTACTGTACTTATGAGACGCAATACATACACTCGTCTCGTTTTCTTACGCTCCTTTCAATATGACCCCTACAGGTGGTCATGCTATTCCCACTCACAACCAGATAAATTGTCCTTGGTTTATAAGTTTCACAACTAATTCTGTTGCGTCGATGCTGGTAACATCAGTCTACTGAACATTAAGGATGCGAGAGTTATCTCGCTCATTATCACATGAATTGTCATTGTTTTATAGGTTTCACAACTACATCTGTTGTGCCTCTACTTGTAACACCAGTCTACTGAACATTAATTACAATAGAACTGTCTTGCTCATTAATACATAAACTGTCCTTTACTTATCAGTTCACAACTACCACTGTTTCTCTCTATAATGGTAACGCAAGAGTACTTAACCTTGATCCATCTGCAATGAAGGCCAGTACTGGGCAATACTGTTGCTTATGTAAACCAACAGGATCAGAGGCAGTCAGAGCGCTCCATGTTGGACTTCAATCAAGGGACATCAGGCTATCAGGTCTCAGTGCACCTTTCTTAGCTGCTTCCCTGAGTACCGCCTCCCTTCAACTGCCCAGCTCCACATATCACTGTGTTCTCTCTGGCTCTTTCTGACAACCGTTACCCACCAACTGAATCTCTTTCCTAACTTCTCACTTCTAACTGACAACCTACGTCATCCTATTTTTACCTCACTTTTCTCTCCCTTCGCACCACACTGCACCAATTCCTTCTCTACCTATCATGACATGCAAATCCACATTTACACTATCAACTGTGCTGCACTTCAGGCAGACTCTCACTTAAATGTTTAGTGTTTCAACAAGTGACATATGATAACATAGTTTATGTAGTTTTTCAGTTTTATTATATAAACACACACGACATAACTTTAAGACACAATTCACCTACTCAATTTGCATATAATTCCAAAAGATTATGTGGCCATATGATTAAAGCTTAATGAATTCTCAAGGCCTCATCTAAAAGGCTTAAGTCTTTAAAACATCACAGCTGTCAAAAATAATGCTCCCAGTTAGTTGCTTACATGTGAACAAATGTTTCACTGTATGAACTTCTACATACCAAAAGCACAATGTGAACAAATGTTTCAGTGTATGAACTTCTACATACCAAAAGCACAATGTGAACAAATGTTTCAGTGTATGAACTTCTACATACCAAAAGCACAATGTGAACAAATGTTTCACTGTATGAACTTCTACATACCAAAAGCACAATGTGAACAAATGTTTCACTGTATGAACTTCTACATACCAAAAGCACAATGTGAACAAATGTTTCAGTGTATGAACTTCTATATACCAAAAGCACTATGTCCACAAATGTTTCAGTGTATGAACTTCTATATACCAAAAGCACTATGTCCACAAATGTTTCAGTGTATGAACTTCTATATACCAAAAGCACTATGTCCACAAATGTTTCACTGTATGAACTTCTACATACCAAAAGCACTATGTCCACAAATGTTTCACTGTATGAACTTCTACATACCAAAAGCACTATGTCCACAAATGTTTCACTGTATGAACTTTTACATACCAAAAGCACTATGTCCACAAATGTTTCACTGTATGAACTTTTACATACCAAAAGCACTATGTCCACAAATGTTTCACTGTATGAACTTCTATATACCAAAAGCACTATGTCCACAAATGTTTCACTGTATGAACTTTTATATACCAAAAGCACTATGTCCACAAATGTTTCACTGTATGAACTTCTATATACCAAAAGCACTATGTCCACAAATGTTTCACTGTATGAACTTCTACATACCAAAAGCACTATGTCCACAAATGTTTCACTGTATGAACTTCTACATACCAAAAGCACTATGTCCACAAATGTTTCACTGTATGAACTTCTATATACCAAAAGCACTATGTCCACAAATGTTTCACACTGTATGAACTTCTATATACCTAAAGCACTATGTCCACAAACGTTTCACACTGTATGAACTTCTACATACCAAAAGCACTATGTCCACAAATGTTTCACTGTATGAACTTCTATATACCAAAAGCACTATGTCCACAAATGTTTCACTGTATGAACTTCTATATACCAAAAGCACTATGTCCACAAATGTTTCACTGTATGAACTTCTATATACCAAAAGCACTATGTCCACAAATGTTTCACTGTATGAACTTCTATATACCTAAAGCACTATGTCCACAAATGTTTCACTGTATGAACTTCTATATACCTAAAGCACTATGTCCACAAACGTTTCACACTGTATGAACTTCTATATACCTAAAGCACTATGTCCACAAACGTTTCACACTGTATGAACTTCTATATACCTAAAGCACTATGTCCACAAACGTTTCACACTGTATGAACTTCTATATACCTAAAGCACTATGTCCACAAATGTTTCTGAAAGTTTGAAGCTCATGCACTCTTTACGTTGCAGAACAAGTGAGCTTCATGCACAAAGACAACTCTAACCACAAGATCAATTATGTCACAAGAAGGTTCAGTAGCCAACTCAGCTGACAAAAATTGTACTTAACCTGTAGTCAAGGTAGGAAACATCTGGACAAAGAGCCCTAGACCATTTTCCCTAAGATGTACCTGAGAAAAGTGGAGGCCCTGAATTCAATTCCCCAAAAGCTATAATGTTACGGGGATACCTTTACTTTGAAGGTTAAATAACTCCTCAATCTGCACTTATATGACAAATGTCAGCATAGTAAACAAAGTAAAATGTTCTTACATAAGATAGACGAGGTCTGCTAAAGTTTGTTCCATTAATGAAGGCAATGTAGTCATTGAAGAATGTGAAAGGCCCAACCATCAAACCATGGAAGTTGAACAGATAGCTCAGGTACTCAAGGATGCCTGGAAGTCTTCTGTGGAGCAGCACTTTAGCTGATAATACAAGCATGGCTTAAGCATACACAAGAAACCACATGAAAAAAAAGTAAAAATTTGTAAATTAAAATAAAGAAAAAAATAAACAATACCTATGACAAAACCACACATCTTTCAATCTAAACAAAAAATGAAAAATTATCTATGACAGCAATATTCCATCTTTTTGGTTGGCAGGGCGTTAGCTAAGGGTTCCTGCCTTTCAGCTTGCAACATGAGGTGAGATTCTTCAACACTGACAAAATAAGCAATATTTGTATCCATGTAATCTTGTGTGCCTGTTGATTGTCAATGTTGTTTGATGAAGGCCTTATAGCTGAAATATTTCTTCACCAATCTAAGGCTTGAAGTGTCTGCTGCATTAGACTAATCCAAGGCTTGAAATGTCTGCTGCATTAGGCTAATCCAAGGCTTGAAGTGTCTGCTGCATTAGACCAATCCAAGACTTCAAGTGTCTGCTGCATTAGACCAATTCAAGGCTTGGAGTGTCTGCTGCATTAGACCAATTCAAGGCTTGGAGTGTCTGCTGCATTAGACCAATCCAAGGCTTGAAGTGTCTGCTGCATTAGACTAATCCAAGGCTTGGAGTGTCTGCTGCATTAGACCAATCCAAGACTTCAAGTGTCTGCTGCATTAGACCAATTCAAGGCTTGGAGTGTCTGCTGCATTAGACCAATCCAAGACTTCAAGTGTCTGCTGCATTAGACCAATTCAAGGCTTGGAGTGTCTGCTGCATTAGACCAATTCAAGGCTTGGAGTGTCTGCTGCATTAGACCAATCCAAGGCTTGAAGTGTCTGCTGCATTAGACCAATCCAAGGCTTGGAGTGCCTGCTGCATTAGACCAATCCAAGACTTCAAGTGACTGCTGCAACCAATTCAAGGCTTGAAGTGTCTGCTGTATTAGACCAATCCAAGACTTGAAGTATCTGCTGCATTAGACCAATCCAAGGCTTGAAGTGTCTGCTGCATTAGACCAATCCAAAGCTTGAAGTTTCTGCTGTATTAGACCAATCCAAGGCTTGAAGTGTCTGCTGTATTAGACCAATCCAAGGCTTGAAGTGTCTGCTGCATTAGACCAATCCAAAGCTTGAAGCGTCTGCTGTATTAGACCAATCCAAGGCTTGAAGTGTCTGCTGCATTAGACCAATTCAAGACTTGAAGTGTCTGCTGTATTAGACCAATCCAAGGCTTGAAGTGTCTGCTGTATTAGACCAATCCAAGGCTTGAAGTGCCTGCTGCATTAGACCAATTCAAGACTTGAAGTGTCTGCCGTATTAGATCAATCCAAGACTTGAAGTATCTGCTGCATTAGACCAATTCAAGACATGAATTGTCTGCTGCATTAGACCAATCCAAGACATGAATTGTCTGCTGCATTAGACCAATCCAAGACTTGAAGTGTCTGCTGTATTAGACCAATCCAAGACATGAATTGTCTGCTGCATTAGACCAATCCAAGACTTGAAGTGTCTGCTTCATTCGATGATGAATGTCATCATCATTAGCCTTGTAACATTGTCACTTAGTGAGGCACGTTGTGGTTGTCTTCACAGTTTTCCTTTAACCTTAAATGACTAAGGGCTGCTTTCTGAAATGTGATAAAGCTTAATCATGTTCATTCTGTTATGTTGTCTTCCCAAATCTTTTTCTGCCTGCTTTGTCTTGTTTTATTGTGACCTGCAACATGGTCTCTGACCTGTGATCTTGCAATAAGTCCGTCCCATTTCAATTTTCATTCTTTTAACTCTTTCAGGACCAGAACAGGAAACAGGAATTTTCAGATTTGGACCAGGTTAATTTTCCTGTTTCCAGAAATTTTACCAAATACCTTTTTCATTTGACTACTTCACACAATAATTTAGATAAATGTGGTATATGTTATACATCATCGGAAAGGGAAATGGATACAGAAAATGAAAATAGCAATATATTTATGATATGTATTTATTTTAAAGAAATAAAAAATTATTTTTTTAAATATAAAATATTCCAGGTAGATCATTTTTAATTTAAAATATTGTAATTCACTTACCCTTTTCCATGTTTATATGTGTTGCTATCCATTTGTCTTGAAATATTACACAACATAATCCAAATTCCTCCAAAATACAGTTTATTTGATTAATTTATGTCCACAAATAACAAAATTATGTACATTTTTGTAAATGATCTCAGAATGAAAAAATATTATAAATTTATGTGACGTCATAATAATATTATTTACAAATCAAGTTTATTATTTTTATTTACACAACTGGACTTATTTTATGTGATATGTCCCTAAAGTACCAGATTCATTATCAGAATAACTACCACTCGATTCCTCTGAGGCACTGATAGTGCTGGAATAGAAGGCATCCACTAGCTAAACCTAAGCCAGATCATCTTACCTTTTATTCATAACTTTTACCAATATTCCGACCCATTATCACAACAACAAAATTATTGTCCAAGTCTAAATACTATGAATACTCTATTTCTGAGTCACTCAATAACAAGGTTTCAAACATAGATCTAGCTTGTTCTGCTCTATATCGTTTTGGTTGCCTGCAAGAAGTATCAACAGTGGGTGTGGCCATTATGTGACAAAAATTTGATAAATAAACAATGAATATAAATTAAAAATTTTCCAACGTTCAAAACTTCGACCGTGCCGGTATAAACAGAAAGGTTAAGCGAGAGAACTCTCCTACTTCCGGAAATCAAGTATTGGTTGAAATAAAAACGAAAATCAGTGAAAACGAATCAAATATTCAGCTACACCCGAAATAACCGACGTGTCGGTGAGTGGTTAGAACTGATCAATTTCATAGAACCGAGGTGTCGGATAATAGTCTGGAAAGAGTTAATACAAGTCTTGAATTGGTCCTGTGGATTGTTTGGATGTTTTTGCAAACTTCCTCACTTTCGACTGTCAATGTATTGATTGTTTATCTTGTCGTCTTATTCTTAGAGGGTACAAATGAGAAACAAACAATGAGCTAATTAAGAAATGGAGAACATGAAATAAATATTCAACTTGAATTTTAAGAATTCATGAAAGATCTCTCAAAAACCAATGGAGTGCTGTCACACCATATAATAAAATCAACTGAACAGAAACCAGGAAAGTAAACAGTGCTATGTCTAAGACATGAACAGGATGTAACAGAAAGTGAGAAATAGAAAGAGTGCATGCACAAGTATATAATACATGTTTTCATCTCAAAAGCAGATAAGCTCACTGTTCATGGAGACTGTGTATGATACCTCAGAGCTTGATCCTTCTGATGTTGTTTCAGTGAGGACCATTCCTTGACTGTTCCATCATGCAGAGAAAATGCCAAGCTAGTCAGTTTCTGTGTCTGTATCATTAAAGGTCTGCAGTGAAAGAAGTAAATTTATGCTATAAATTCTGGTCAATCAGAAATATATGCTCAAATACATCAATTAAAACCCAACAGGCCCCTTTTGGGAGCTTATACCATGTTCTGGATCACTCCATCCATCCCTATATTGGGCATTTTAAAAAATTTCTTAAAGTCAAGACTACTGTCCTTAAGGGTTTCCATGAGTTCTCTTGTCCATGTATTTCTTGTTTTCTATTTCCCTGCAGGTTCCAAGTCAGTGTGAGAACAGACATAAATCATTAGTTTAGTTTTGTGAGATAACAGAAGCATCTCCTTATTTGTTTAAACTGGTAAAGACTAGCTTAAATGTGTTCATCATTTTATTTTGCTTCCTTGTTATCTAAAAGAGTGTCAATATTACACACTAAAATGTTATACAACAGCATTGATTGACGGTTGTGATGAGATTATGTTAAACAAACTGCTTGATGCAATAGGATGTTTTTAATTAATCTAAATTTGTAAGTATTGCATTTCTATTGCAAACGCTGGCACAACATAAAAATGGTTGTTTAAGAGCAAACCATGACACAATGGAAGATATTCTGTGAAAACTTCATTGACAGAAATATATGTTATGTTTTATGTATCGTGCATAGTTTTATACTAAAAGAGATTAATTGCAGTGCAAAAAAGTGCAAAAAAGCATAGTTTTATACTAAAAGAGATTAATTGCAGTGAAAAAAGTGCAAAAAAAACATAATTTTATACTAAAAGAGATTAATTGCAGTGAAAAAAGTGCAAAGCACAAGGGACTATAGGAAAGTTCGTGCACTATGCCTGGAAATAATCACAGACTTATATCTTATTTATATTTGACCACCTTCAAGATAACCCCCTTGAGGATGTACACAGTGACCCCAGCACCTCCTTCAAGCATCAAAAGCATCATGGACATCTTTGTCCCCATAAAGTCTCTTGCGATCCTGATATCCTTTCTGTTCAACCAATGACTACTACAAAGAATTGATGGACCTCTCCCTCATCCGTCCTTAAAAGGAGATTAAGTGGGCATAGATGCATTTTGTTGAGGTCTGTAGTAGAACTGTGATATTTGCATCTTTTGGAACAACACATCTGACTTCACAGCATTTTTTAGCATTGGCTTGCCATTCCTCTTTGATCTTTACTTTCTTGGCCAGACTAGACTGGTTAGTCTGTTTCTAGAGGCATAGAAAAGAGGTAGAGTAGGGGTTGGATGGCTTTGGTTCATCAATCCTGGTCCAAGCCATCAGCTATGAATCACTGACAGCTTCCAGCTCTGGTTCATCAATCCTGGTCCATGCCATCAGCTATGAATCACTGACAGCTTCCAGCTCTGGTTCATCAATCCTGGTCCAAGCCATCAGCTATGAATCACTGACAGCTTCCAGCTCTGGTTCATCAATCCTGGTCCAAGCCATCAGCTATGAATCACTGACAGCTTCCAGCTCTGGTTCATCAATCCTGGTCCAAGCCATCAGCTATGAATCACTGACAGCTTCCAGCTCTGGTTCATCAATCCTGGTCCAAGCCATCAGCTATGAATCACTGACAGCTTCCAGCTCTGGTTCATCAATCCTGGTCCAAGCCATCAGCTATGAATCACTGACAGCTTCCAGCTCTGGTTCATCAATCCTGGTCCAAGCCATCAGCTATGAATCACTGACAGCTTCCAGCTCTGGTTCATCAATCCTGGTCCAAGCCATCAGCTATGAATCACTGACAGCTTCCAGCTCTGGTTCATCAATCCTGGTCCATGCCATCAGCTATGAATCACTGACAGCTTCCAGCTCTGGTTCATCAATCCTGGTCCAAGCCATCAGCTATGAATCACTGACAGCTTCCAGCTCTGGTTCATCAATCCTGGTCCAAGCCATCAGCTATGAATCACTGACAGCTTCCAGCTCTGGTTCATCAATCCTGGTCCATGCCATCAGCTATGAATCACTGACAGCTTCCAGCTCTGGTTCATCAATCCTGGTCCAAGCCATCAGCTATGAATCACTGACAGCTTCCAGCTCTGGTTCATCAATCCTGGTCCAAGCCATCAGCTATGAATCACTGACAGCTTCCAGCTCTGGTTCATCAATCCTGGTCCATGCCATCAGCTATGAATCACTGACAGCTTCCAGCTCTGGTTCATCAATTCTGGTCCAAGCCATCAGCTATGAATCAATGACAGCTTCCAGCTCTGGTTCATCAATTCTGGTCCAAGCCATCAGCTATGAATCACTGACAGCTTCCAGCTTTGGTTCATCAATCCTGGTCCAAGCCATCAGCTATGAATCACTGACAGCTTCCAGCTCTGGTTCATCAATCCTGGTCCAAGCCATCAGCTATGAATCACTGACAGCTTCCAGCTCTGGTTCATCAATCCTGGTCCAAGCCATCAGCTATGAATCACTGACAGCTTCCAGCTCTGGTTCATCAATCCTGGTCCAAGCCATCAGCTATGAATCACTGACAGCTTCCAGCTCTGGTTCATCAATCCTGGTCTAAGCCATCAGCTATGAATCACTGACAGCTTCCAGCTCTGGTTCATCAATCCTGGTCCAAGCCATCAGCTATGAATCACTGACAGCTTCCAGCTCTGGTTCATCAATCCTGGTCCAAGCCATCAGCTATGAATCACTGACAGCTTCCAGCTCTGGTTCATCAATCCTGGTCCAAGCCATCAGCTATGAATCACTGACAGCTTCCAGCTCTGGTTCATCAATCCTGGTCCATGCCATCAGCTATGAATCACTGACAGCTTCCAGCTCTGGTTCATCAATTCTGGTCCAAGCCATCAGCTATGAATCACTGACAGCTTCCAGCTCTGGTTCATCAATTCTGGTCCAAGCCATCAGCTATGAATCACTGACAGCTTCCAGCTTTGGTTCATCAATCCTGGTCCAAGCCATCAGCTATGAATCACTGACAGCTTCCAGCTCTGGTTCATCAATCCTGGTCCAAGCCATCAGCTATGAATCACTGACAGCTTCCAGCTCTGGTTCATCAATCCTGGTCCAAGCCATCAGCTATGAATCACTGACAGCTTCCAGCTCTGGTTCATCAATCCTGGTCCAAGCCATCAGCTATGAATCACTGACAGCTTCCAGCTCTGGTTCATCAATCCTGGTCCAAGCCATCAGCTATGAATCACTGACAGCTTCCAGCTCTGGTTCATCAATCCTGGTCCAAGCCATCAGCTATGAATCACTGACAGCTTCCAGCTCTGGTTCATCAATCCTGGTCCAAGCCATCAGCTATGAATCACTGACAGCTTCCAGCTCTGGTTCATCAATCCTGGTCCAAGCCATCAGCTATGAATCACTGACAGCTTCCAGCTCTGGTTCATCAATCCTGGTCCATGCCATCAGCTATGAATCACTGACAGCTTCCAGCTCTGGTTCATCAATCCTGGTCCAAGCCATCAGCTATGAATCACTGACAGCTTCCAGCTCTGGTTCATCAATCCTGGTCCAAGCCATCAGCTATGAATCACTGACAGCTTCCAGCTCTGGTTCATCAATCCTGGTCCAAGCCATCAGCTATGAATCACTGACAGCTTCCAGCTCTGGTTCATCAATCCTGGTCCAAGCCATCAGATATGAATCACTGACAGCTTCCAGCTCTGGTTCATCAATCCTGGTCCAAGCCATCAGCTATGAATCACTGACAGCTTCCAGCTCTGGTTCATCAATCCTGGTCCAAGCCATCAGCTATGAATCACTGACAGCTTCCAGCTCTGGTTCATCAATCCTGGTCCAAGCCATCAGCTATGAATCACTGACAGCTTCCAGCTCTGGTTCATCAATCCTGGTCCAAGCCATCAGCTATGAATCACTGACAGCTTCCAGCTCTGGTTCATCAATCCTGGCCCATGCCATCAGCTATGAATCACTGACAGCTTCCAGCTCTGGTTCATCAATTCTGGTCCAAGCCATCAGCTATGAATCACTCACAGCTTCCAGCTCTGGTTCATCAATTCTGGTCCAAGCCATCAGCTATGAATCACTGACAGCTTCCAGCTTTGGCTCATCAATCCTGGTCCAAGCCATCAGCTATGAATCACTGACAGCTTCCAGCTCTGGTTCATCAATCCTGGTCCAAGCCATCAGCTATGAATCACTGACAGCTTCCAGCTCTGGTTCATCAATCCTGGTCCAAGCCATCAGCTATGAATCACTGACAGCTTCCAGCTCTGGTTCATCAATCCTGGTCCAAGCCATCAGCTATGAATCACTGACAGCTTCCAGCTCTGGTTCATCAATCCTGGTCCAAGCCATCAGCTATGAATCACTGACAGCTTCCAGCGCTGGTTCATCAATTCTGGTCCAAGCCATCAGCTATGAATCACTGACAGCTTCCAGCTCTGGTTCATCAATTCTGGTCTAAGCCATCAGCTATGAATCACTGACAGCTTCCAGCTCTGGTTCATCAATCCTGGTCCAAGCCATCAGCTATGAATCACTGACAGCTTCCAGCTCTGGTTCATCAATCCTGGTCCATGCCATCAGCTATGAATCACTGACAGCTTCCAGCTCTGGTTCATCAATCCTGGTCCATGCCATCAGTTATGAATCACTGACAGCTTCCAGCTCTGGTTCATCAATCCTGGTCCAAGCCATCAGCTATGAATCACTGACAGCTTCCAGCTCTGGGGCACCTGGTTTCCTGATCTCAATATGACATCATCTATGGTGTCAAAGTGGCAAACCTACAGCTTCAGTTTCAGTTTAGGAAACAACCTCTTCTTCTTAGCCTTTATCCGTTAAGTGGGCATGGATGCGTTGTGTCACTAGTTAATGGCACAGCCGCTGTGCCTGTCAGCCTGACACATCTGTCTTCTGCATGGATGGATAGATTTGTTTAACAATTTTTGCTCGGACAGTGGCCATCTTTGGCCTGCTCTTTTTTATTTTAAACTGCCAAGGGTTCCTTAACGTGCCCAAGGGCACACAGGATCTCTTGTTTTTTGCCTTATTTCCAAGAAGGCTAGACATCAGAGCTCACTACCCTGAGACCAGGGGAGGGTAAAGCCATGAACAATACAAGGATAACTGTTGGATTACTTTGTGGGTGGTTACATTTTGGTTATTATGTACTTGAGGAGCAGTTGCATTAATGTTCAATATTATTGGAAAGAACATTTGTTAACCTTCTTGTACAGTGGATGTTGAGTTACTTTAGCTGAATCAACGGTAACTGAAATTTATTTTCTCTATCTCTCTCTTAAATTAGGAAAAGGAAGACCTGGAAGAAGGTGGGTCCAAGATATCAAAGACAAGCTGAGAATGATTGCTGTAGAAGCCGGACACCTCATGCTAGACATAGAAAACCTTAGAGCAGCTGTTTTGGGAACTGAGTTTAAACCGTAACAAACTAAATGATAATGAAAATCACTCTTATTATACATTCACTACTCACAAAGAACATGATAATCACCCAGTAATGTCCAAAGTGTAACCTCCATAGTCATATATTTGGCGATAAACATGACAAACTGACAAATAAATCATGGAGTAGGCAAACACCAATGTGTGACTGAACCTTTGGCTACTCGCCATGACTATGTAACTGACCAAGGATTGTGCCAGCAGATGCCAAATCTGACTGAAAAACCAAAATACATTATGTCACAATCAATATATTTTATAATAATTCTAATATAATTTTTAATTAAAATCATATAAAGAAGAAAAAACAATCTAGTGCTATTTCATTCGGTAAAAAAAGCTCTTTATTGTTATTAGGAGGTTGTAAGAATAAAATGACAATGGCTGCGATCTCCGACTAGTATAGTCACTGCCAAGAAGGAAAGGAATGGCAAACTACCTTCTTATATTGCCTAGACTAATCATGACAAATCACAACTTAATATCTACAGCTAATGACATAAATGGGGACTCCACAGCCACCTCGTCCAGTAGGGAGCATCATGTGCTACAGGTGACACCCGATTGTCATCAAGCTACTGTATGCAAGATAAAAAATAAAGAGACACTAGCAATAGGAACTTGGGATATTAGATCAGATTTCCAGGTTGGCAAGCTAGAAAACATCAGTCAAGAAATGAAGAGAATGAAATTAAACATCTTGGGACTATGTGAAATGAGATGGAAAGAAGCAGGATTATTACGACGCGACAGTGGAAATGTAATTTACTCTGGGAGAACCATACACAAAAAAGGAGTAGGCATCATGTTAGATAAAGAAAGAAGCAAAACAGTGAAAGGATTTTGGCCAGTATCAGATAGAATTCTGCTAGTAAAATTGAGAGGTAGACCAATAGATATCAACATAATTAAGCTTATGCACCAACAAGTAAGAGCGAAGAAGAAGACATTGACACTTTTTACAACGAGCTAGAGATGACCATGGAACAGTGTAAATCCCAAGAAATAACTATTACATTAGGGGATTTCAATGCAAAAGTAGGAACAGCTAAAGTGCAAAATGTTACTGGGGGGCATGGACTTGGAGAAACAAATGACAGAGGGGATAGATTGATCGATGATAGATGGGCAAAAACACATGAAATGATTATAGGTAACACCTGGTTCAAACAACACCCTAGACGACTATGGACATGGCAAAGCCCAGACAAAAAAGTACACAATCAAATTGATTTTATACTGGTACGGAAAAGATTTGGAATGGGCTAACATCTATTAAAACAAGGCCAGGAGCAGATTGCAATAGTGACCATGTACCAGTAGTTGGAAAGATAAGAATAAAACTGCGGAAGGCACAGAAATCCCCAAGAAATATAACATTAGAATATGCTTATAGTAGATAAACAGATGAGTGATAAGTACAGCACGATAGTACAAAATAGATATAATGCTATTGAGAAAATTCAGGACATCAAGAAGCAGTGGGAAATGCTCAAACAATCGATTCAACAAATATCAAAAGAAGTGATACCAGTGACTAAAAGAATCAACAAAAAGAAATGGATGACAGAAGAAATATTACAACTAATGGACAAAAGAAGAAAACATAAGAAAGAAGAACGGACATACAAAATATTGCATAAAGAGATCCAAAATAAATGCAGAGAATCAAAGGAAGGATGGTTAAAACAGAAATGTGAAGAAATGGAAAAACAACAAAAGAAAGACTCAAAATGTATGCACAATCTGTTAAATGAATTAACAGGAAGAAAAGAAGTCAAAGTTTCAGGATGTGTGAAATCAAAGGAAGGAAATATAATAATGGGACAGGAGAAGACAATGGAAAGATGGACAGAATATATCAGTCAACTCTATGATGATGAAAGACCAGAATTAAAGAAGTCAAATGAAGACACAGGACCACCAATAATGCAGAGTGAAGTGGAGGACGCAATTCAACACATGAAAAGAGACAAAGTTCCAGGTCCCGACAATATAACAATCGAAGAGATAAATGCATTAGGAGAGCTGGAGTACATGTCATAACAAAATTACTCAATGACATATATAACAGTGGACACCTACCCGAAGATCTACTAAAATCAATCTTTGTAGCCATACCGAAGAAGTCAGGAGCCACTGATTGTAACGACCATCGCACTATTAGTCTCATGAGCCATATGACTAAAATATTACTAAGAATCATCATGAGATGTTTAAGGAACAAAATAAAACCAGAAATAAGTGAGGAACAATGTGGATTTGTGGAAGGAAAGAGCACCAATAATGCAATATACATCTTAAGAACACAGATAGAATGATCTATAGAGGTAAAGAAAGATATATATATGTGCTTTATAGACCACACAATTATAGACTACACAAAAGAATTTGACAAAGTAAAGCACGTGGAAATAATCAATATGCTGGAGAAATTAAACATTGATGGCAAGGATCTGTGAATCATAAAAAAACATTTACTGGCAACAAACAGCAGCTATATGAATTAACAACCAAACAGGACAATTTAAATATATAAAACAAGGAGTTAGACAAGGATGTGTTCTGTCACTGGATTTGTTTTCACTTTACAGCGAACATATTATGAGATCAATAGTAGACAAAAAAGGAATTGAAGTCAACGGTCACAACATAAATAATTTGCGATATGTGGATAACACAGTCTTAACAGCAGAGACAGAGAATGAACTACAAGAAATGATAGATATAATAGTAAAAGAAAGCAACAAGAAAGGTCTCAGTCATAATAGTAAGAAAACAGAAGTAATGGTTATACTGAAGAAACAATCATCACCATCATTCAGCACAAAAATAAACAAGACAAACCTGAAACAAGTGCAACGTTTGAAATACTTTGGCACAATAATAACATCAGATAGAAGATGCACCACAGAAATAAAAAGCAGAAGATATGGGGCAATCGAATCACTTAAACAGACAGCTGACTTCATGGAAGAGTCTGGAATCCTACTTTGATTGAGTCTTGATCGCAGAGAGAGAGAGAAAAGCAGAATAGCTCAGGCCAAAATAGTATTTCAGAAAATGAAAAATATCTTATGCAACAAATCTATGTCAATAGAAATGAGAAAGAGAGTTCATTATTGCTATATAGAACCAATTCTGACCTATGGAAGCGAATCATGGACAGTAGACAAACAAATGAAAAGACGATTAGAGGCCACAGAGATGGGATTTCTCTGAAGAATGTTGAAAGTTCCCTGGACAGCTAAAAAGACCAATGAGGAAGTTCTCAAAGAGGCCAACACAAAAAGGGAACTCTTAAAAAACATCAGAAAGAAACAATCAACATTTTTCGGGCACATCATGAGAAGAGGACAGATGGAATACTTGGTTACAACTGGCAAAATAAAAGGAAAGAGATATCGCAGACAACAAAGAGAGAAAATACTGGATAGCTTAGTGTCATGGCATGGAAAACAGTCAACAACAGAACTCATACGAAGCTCTGTAGATTGAAGATTGTGTAAGGATATGATCGCCCACGCCAACCGGTATGGCACATGATGATGATGAAGAATAAAAACCTGGGAATGATGTTAACTTCAGATGACAGATATACAAGAGAAGTGAGGTGCAGAATAGATCTGGCAGCATTCCATAGCATGAGAAATATATTATGCATTCAATTTTTGCAAAGGGGAATAAGAAAGAGTTCTTCACTCTTATGTGGAGCCAGTCCTGATATATGGATGTAAATCCTGGATAAAAGGACAACAGACAAGAAAACTTTGGAGGACATTGAAATGTGGTTTATAAGAAAATGTTGAGAATACCATGGACAGGCAACAAGTGTAATGAGGATATTCTAGAAGAGACCACAACAAAAAAAAAGCTAATTTCCAGCATGAGAAGGAAACAATAACCATTTCTTTGTCTAGATAAGAAGAAGGAAACAGCTGGAATAAATTGTGATAACTGGAAGTAAAACATAATAAGAGATAGAGGGAAACAGAGAAAAATGATAGTAAATGACTCACAGGGCCTTGTTTTCTATATAACAATGACTACTTTAGTTGCTAGCACTATGCAATGCAGATTATTATGCAACTCATGGTGATGGGGGATTTCCCAAAATGTTGTAAAAAGCAAAATCAAGATTCCCTATTACAATTGCATGTTTTGTTTTTCTAACCAGAAAAAGACTATCTAATAATAATAATTTGATATGCTGTTCATTGTTCTGTGAAGTTTCACTGCTGACATATTTTCATTTAGGTTAAGAAAAAAAAGTTTTTAAACAAATCGCCATCGATCGCTGGTACATTGCTGGTAAAAAGTAAAAGTGACCTACATATTTAAGCATGATTTATGAGAAAACTATGCGGCAACGAGATTAAAAAAATAAAGGCTGTAACTATGTAGGTTACAATTTATTTACATTTTAAATGGTGTCTTGTTGCCACATAGTTATTTTTTTAAAAACATTAATTATTTTTTCCAATAACACAGTACAGGAATACTAGATATCTAGGTTAGCTTAACTGCACATGCGCCAAAATTACAGATCAGCTGCCCTCTAAAAATGTCATTACAAATTATTACTAATTTATTTTATATGCTTTAAATGAGGATATTTAAGAGAATAACATAAAATTGTCCAATTAATATAATTAAAATCTGTTTTAAGTGCTTGCAGGAGATGTATTTTAAAATACATTTAGGAACTATCTTTGACTGAGGTATAACAATCTTTGATCGTCTGTGCACTGCGCTAAAACAGGGGACACAACTAAAGTTTGGTAGCAAGGCACCATGGACTGTATTAAAGATTTTCATAATCAACTTCATACTCTTTCCGTTCTTTGTACCTATTTAAATTACGTGTTTTTAGGTCAGTGTTTATTTTTAGTAAGAATGAAATGAGGTGTCACATTATTAAGTAAACATATTCTAATTCCAAAAACAATAACACTAAACAACAGCTCATCCAATCCCACATTCAGCAATAAGCCTAGATTCAAACCAAATATTGACTTCTGTGGTTGTCTACAAACAGGAACTTGATATCTCAAAATATTTGTAAAAACTAAGGACTTCTAAGAGTTAAACTGCAAGAGAAGAGAGAACAAAGAACACATTAAAAAACAAGTCACACAAAGAAAAGATGAGAAGGATCCATGGAAAATAATGTCTGGAAACTTCTAAACTATGGAGAAAAAATGTATTTCTATTGAAAAAAATATCACACTTACTATCCAAAACAAAAGATTGTAAGGAGTACTCCAACTACAATCTCAATCACATGGCGAGTGGTAGTTCCAACATTCTCCACAGCACAATTTGTTCTGAATGGGAAGGCAAGGCAAAGGGCCACAATTTGGCATACCATAAAGTTTAACTGAAAAGAATTTCATAGCAAAATATTTACTCTTGAAGTTATAGGGTGATGTGAAGAGTGATTTTTTTCTTTACCAAATCTACTGTAGCATTCATTTCTTCCAATTGTTATCACCTACCGTACCTGCTAGCATAGAGATGATCATGACTCTTCACATTTTTTTTATTTCTACAGTTATTTACCATTTCTATTGTTGACTTCCTACCAAACTATTCTCTTAAATTGACTGGTAATTTTGTTCTTTGTTATCTCTCTTTTTTACTCAGTTTTTTCACCTGTCACCATAGATTCCATATATTCTATCTCATTACATAGTCAAAAGATGATGACCATTTTCTCTTGATATCAGTAACAGTTTTCTTTTGGTTTTGACCTCTTTCAGAACATTCTGACTATTGTTTTAAACTGTCCATGTTTTTCTCAACACTTTTCTGTAAACCATATTTTTTTGTTTTTTGTTGATGGTCCATGATTCACTTTCATATCTCAAGAGTTCCCTATAAAAATGCTGAAGAGCTCTCTGGAATGCAGCCCTTGTGTGAGCTATTCTGCACAACACCAATGTTTAAATAAACAACCTTTAAAATAATAAACAAAATATTGAACTCAGTTTCCTGGTTATTTACTCAGAATACAAGAAGGGGAAAACATTATTTAAATGCATCTGATGAGTCGCTGGAATGAAGACCTGAAAGATCTAAGAGAGACATTTTACAAGCTTTCCAGAGATGCAGAAGAATTGTGATTCAGTGGATTCCACCTCACTGCAGTATTCCTGGAACTGATAAAGCAGACAAGTTGGCAAAGAAATGTGGTAAATTACTGCAGCCTGAAACAAGTACAACTTATGAATAATCAAAGAGGTTAGTCAGGCAGAAATACATGAACTAATAGAATACAGAACACCAGGATTACTGTAAAAATGATGCGCACTATCAACTATCAGCTCAACAGAAAAGAGCAAGTAACAATTTTTCGACTCTGAACAGCCCACAATAGATTGATGTTCCACTTTTTCAACACTCTATGGATAAGAACCTCTACTGAATGTAACTGTAGCACAGGCAAAATAACTGCCTAACACCTGCTATAATCATGCCCAACATATGATGAGCAGAGAAGGCTCTTATGCCATCACTGGTACAATATGGGGACAATCTATGGTGTCATCCATTTTGAGCTGTCAAATGATTTCTTCAAACTTATTAATATTGACATTTAGAGGTGTATGAAGAAGAAGAAGATTTTAATATGTGATTAATGTCCAGTACATATTGATTGGAAAGATTTAACAAATAAACCCAGGTTAAAAATGTAATATCTTCAACATAAAATTAAATCAACAGTTACATGTCCTTTAAATAGGCTTCCAAATTAAAAAAAAATAATGAACATCAGGATTTGTATCAGGTTAACATGATGTAGAAAGAGATGGAGCATACATTTGCTGTAAACTGCCAAGTGAAATTTTAAAGAGCTATAGCAGGAATTAGGACAGGCAAAATCTCATGTATGATTGGTCCACTTGTTACTGAGAGCATGTAAGATCTGTAGAGATCTATAAGAGTCAACTATAGAGAGCTGTGACAGAGCTGTCATTGACATCACATAAAATAATCTATTTCATGAATGTGGGCATACCAGAATGAAAGATGGAGATACCACAGCTCTACTGTAAAATGTGGCATACAATTTATTGGCAGCTATTTACAATTCCACTTGGCAATTTATCTTAAAAAAACCTGGTGCAAATATAGGTTATCATTGTTTCGTTAGCACCTCTATAAAGAACACAAACTAATCTTACAAATCATGCACTATAAAGAAAAAGAACAATTGAAATGGTTTGGCCACCCTCAAAAAATGCCTAGAAATGTATTACCATTCGGGACATACACCAAGTTAATAAGTGGATATAGACTATGAGGAAGACCAAGAGAATGATTCCGGAAGGATATTAAAAATCCCATGCAACAACACAAGTTGACCATCTAATAAAGCACAAGACAAACCAAAGCAAGAGTCATCAATATACCTCGAGACCTAGGGAGAAAGGGAAGAAACACATCAATCAAATCTGGCATACAGAGAGAAAGAATGATTATGGGAACACGCAAATAATTACAGTGCTGCAGTAAAGTTGGTAACAAAGAGCAAGTGGTGGGGGTGTGATGTCCACTCCTACAAGGTATTATGACAGCTTGACAAAGATGAATGATGACGAAGGACACATAAATGTTTACTCCTTGTTTATAATGAAGATTTTAATTGTTTACTCTGCCTTGTTTAAAATTATAACAATATGTGCTAGACATTAATCATGCATTTAAATCATGTATCTTCTCTGCTGTAAATATAAGGTTGTGATTTGTCATGATTATTCGAAGAAACAATCACCACCATCATGCAGCATAAAAATAAACGAGACAAATCTGAAACAAGTGCAACGTTTCAAATACTTGGGCACAATAATAACATCAGATGGGAGATGCACCACAGAAATAAAAAGCAGAATAGCTCAGGCCAAAATAGCATTTCAGAAAATGAAAAATATCTTATGCAACAAATCTATGTCAATAAAAATTAGAAAAAGAGTTCATCGGTGCTATAAAGAACCAATTCTGACCTATGGAAGCGAATCATGGACAGTAGACAAACAAATGAAAAGACGATTAGAGGCCACAGAGATGGGATTTCTCTGAAGAATGTTGAAAGTTCCCTGGACAGCTAAAAAGACCAATGAGGAAGTTCTCAAAGAGGCCAACACAAAAAGGAGCTCTTAAAAAACATCAGAAAGAAGCAATCACCATTTTTCGGGCACATCATGAGAAGAGTAAAGTTGGAATACTTGGTTACAACTGGCAAAAAAAAGGAAAGAGAGATCGTGGGCGACAAAGAAAGAAAATACTGGATAGCTTGGTGTCATGGCATGGAAACAGTCAACAACAGAACTGATACGATGCACTGTAGATAGAAGATTGTGGAGGGACATGATCACCTACGCCAACCGGTATGGCACATGATGATGATGATCTTCTCTGCTTGTTTTTGAGTAAATAATCACAAAACTGTGTACGTTAATTTTGTTGCATTTAAATTACTTTGGAAGGAAATGGTAGATAGTGCCTGCATATTTTTATAAACATGACATTAGGCCCTACAGCACATTGGCTGAAAGTATTTATAGCTGACAAAAGCTTACATTAGAACCAGTGAACCAAAAACTGATCAAGATCTTACACCACTTATTTGTGGTGTGTTTGTCTGGTCAAGCCAATTATGAGGCACTGCCATCACCATGTGAAAACAGTGGATCACTTTGTTCTATCCCACCCCCATCAATGCCAGTATCTTCAACACACTAACTACTGACAACAAATTTTTCTCACCATCAATGTCAGGTGTTTTGTTGAGAACCACACACAGTTCTGAATATTAGATTTCTTCTAGGCCTGAACAATGACAATCTTGAATTTTAACTTCACTACCACCTTTAATTTCATCCATAAAGTTTCATACTTTCCATCCATACGCAAAGAGATTCAATTCTTTTTTTTAATCATTATGAGTATTGTTTATACTATTTGAACTGAATGAAAGCTATAAAACTGATAAGAAGTGCATAATTTGTAAAGCCAGAATATACATTTCTTGTTCACTTGGTTTGGAAGCAAGCTTTTGTCAATCTTTGGTAGACACTTTCAGATAACGTTTTGCTCAACAATTTCTCACATGGCTGACTTTGCCAATATTTCAATGACAGGTATTGCATCAAACTGCATAAGGCAGTAAAGCCTCAATCTTCAGTTTTGCTTCATTTACTTTTTAACTTTGACTTCATTAAATGTTTCCAAATGTTGCTGTCTCATTTTTTAGATTTTTACTTCATGCTCTACAATCTTATGCCAGATCTTCCAACTTTGAGCACAATGGCTATGCATGTGCAGTTCACACAAAGTAAGGATTGAGTGAGTGGTCCCAGAAATAGGAGTAAAACAGAGAAGTATTTTATCATATCTGTTGTTTAGGAGCATCCATTGATGACATAATGAGGAACTGTTGGTATGGGCAAAAACAGTATTAAGTGGCTCAATGGGATGCAACTGGAAGATCTGGATTTTACAGATGACATTGTGCTCCTTGGTATGCATAATATGCAAGACACCACAGGTTCTCTATCATCACTGACTGGCAAATAGGACTTGTAATTAGCAGAGAGAAGATCAAAATAATGACAATGGGGGCTGTACCTTAAGGTAATATTTACCTGAATGAGAAGATGATGCAGGATGTGGAAAGCAATATTTACCTGGATGAAAAGAAGGTGCAGGACGAGGATTGCTTTATATACTTTGGTAGCAGTATAGATCAAGAGGGAGAAATTAGATCAGAATCAGAATAGCAAGTTTTAAAGTTTTTTCTTTGGTTTTAAAAACCTTGAAAAAAGATGTTCAAAAATACTCAGCATGAAAACAAAACTGAATTTTCAACTCAAGTGTATTATCCATCCTCACTTATGTGTGTGAAAGCTGGAAAATGACAAAGGAGATTGAGAAAAAGCTCAAAGCATTTGAAGACAAATGCCTAAGAAATATACTTTTTACATAAAATGGAATTAATTCAAGACTAATTCTAAAATAAGTGAAATGGTCATGCAATCATTTATCTTGTCTACTATTAAGAAAAGAGAATGGACATATGTCAAGCATGTATTTAGACAAAAATGACCAGAGAATTATCAAGCAGGCTCTCAAATGGGAAACATCTGGTAAGAAATGAGGAGTACCTCAGAAACACTGAAAATTAAAATAACAAAAGAGGCAAGGCTGTCAGGTATAGACTGACTTCTCTATAATGGAACAGCTCACTTAGAATAGAGATAATTGATGGTTGACTATATGATCTCCATTTACCGACTGACGGCACTGGAAAGATCAAGAAATGTAAGGTTTTACGTCAAAAGTGACAAGAATCAAAACTCAAAACTTGGACTGAGTCTCATACTCAGCTTGGTATTGAGTTGACCAACATTGGCGACCGCCAGCATACTTGAAATAATAATTGAAAGATAATTACGAGGAGTCATGCCATTCATTAGATTAGAAGATCCCACGGTTAGGGTAACACTGCACTCTTACCTAACCATACATTTGTTGAAACAAATCAAATCAAAATGCATAAAAACTATAAGTAAGCTGCTTTAAGCTGCTTATGTTGCTTTACATTCAAATTCAAATGTGTACGGTCAATCAGGTGAGATCACTCGTTAACTAGTTTAGCAAAATTGGATTATTATGGTGCTAGGCTAAACTAGTAAATTACCCAGCTTGACTGATAATGGACTGACATCTGAATGTAGATTGTAGTAAAGTCAAAGACAAGTGTAAAAAATGCACTTAAAACACAAACAGTAACAGTTCAGTTAACTTTTAAGCTCAGGAGAAGAATAACAGTAACAGTAACACCAATGAAAAAAAAGTAACAAATTTAACTAAACTTCAAAGCTTTACTTCTTATTTATACTATACGTTTATACTACACAAATACCTTATTGACTTTATTCAACTCGTTATTCTGTTATTAATTGTTTGCTGAATAAAGTAATATAGTATTATAAGTAATATCGTGGACGCAAATTCAAATTCAGAAAAAAAGCACCAAACTTTTGAAACTACTTGCCTGGTCAAGTGGAAGTGAGACCAAATCGGCCAAATACTTTAAAGCTTTTGATCCTTGGTAAAAATCGTTTCCAAGCACCATAACTCACTCAATGCATGTAGAAGAGCTGCATATAACAATAATGAAATATTTTCCATCTATTTCTTCTGCTGTTTATCATTGTTCACACTCGGCAACATAAACTTAAACGTACATCTGCACCAACCGTTTCTATGATGGAGCCTCGACTATTGACCAGGCTGCCGTGCCACACGGCTAAAGTCACTGAGAAATGTGAGTATCACATTCGTTGTGTGAGAACGTAATGTTTCTGTAGTATATGTGTGTGTGGCGCGAAATGCTGTGGCATGCCTGCCTGATGTGCCTCTCTGCTGATCTCTTTATTTTGGCCTACATAATACTTGTTGTGTTCGTGAGTGTTAGTGACGCCACGTGACACGACAGAAAGATCAAAACAACAAAACGAGCCCTCAATAAACGTTGCGAGAACACCAGACCCAAGGGTCGACCACGAAAAAGATGGATCGATAGAATATTAGAAGCACTAGGAAACATAACAGTAGCAGAGGCGAAAAGGAAAGCAAAAGATCGCAAATTATATCTCTCCTCCTCGCTGAAAGGCAAATGACGATGAAAAGAAAAAGAAGAAGAGCGTTAGTGTACAGTACCTATAAGTTCACACAGAATAACTGGAAAATGTGGTTCTATACTCTGAAGTAGGGAAATGTTTAGCGGTGAACGATTTAAAATGTCAAGTTCGGTCGCATGTGAGACATCCTTTATTATTTTAAAGTTACTCATCATTTACTTTCACAAATGGAAAGAAGGAAAACACTTAAATGCATACTACTTGTTTCACTGGGATTGTTCCATTCAAGTTTTATACAATAAAAGTTTGTGCATGATAGCATAATGTAATAGGTAAAATAAAAATACAATGGTATTAAGTAGTTGCACTTGTAGAGGGATGAGACAAACTACAAAGTTTCGGCAAGTCTTCATCAGGTACAAAATAGCAGATGCAAAGACAAATACAAAGACAAATGGAACGACAAATACAAAGACAAATACACAGACAAATACAAATACAACGACATATACAAAACAAAGAAAAATACAACGACAAATACAAAGAAAAAGACGAGATTATTGTGTACCTGATGAAGGCTTTTGCCTAAACGTCGTGGTTTGTATCGTCTCTTTACCATATAGCCGTTTAATATCATTTTATATTTAGTTTACATGTTTCCTGCAACTCTACTCGATGCCCCTTATAGTATTTACAATATTAACTATTTTATATTCGTGCTTATCAGCACATACTGATATTTGTGATAGTAAATGTGTAACTAAAAAATTACTTCGAGTTTCTGACAGTAAACAATTGTTCCTCTAAACAAAACTGCACACAACGAACCATTAAACTGAAAATAAAACTCAACATCATCATATGCAAAATGATTGGCGTAAGCGATCATGTCATTCCACAATCTTCTGTCTTCCGTGCATCGTATCAGTTCTGTTGTTGACTGTTTTCCATGCGACGAAGCCAAGATATCCAGTATTTTCTCTCTTTGTCGTCCGCGATATCTTTTTCCTGTATTTTGCCAGTTGTAACTAAATATTCCAACTTTCCTCTTCTCATGATGTGCCCGAAAAATGTTGATTGTTTCTTTCTGATGTTTTTTAGGAGCTCCCTTTATGTCTTGGCCTGTGTGAAATTTCCCCGTTGGTCTTTTTAGCTGTCCAGAGAACTTTCAACATTATTCACAGAAATCATCTCTGTGGCCTCTAATGTCTTTCATTTGTTTGTTTACTGTCCATGATCGCTTCCATAGGTCAGAATTGGCTCTATGATGAACTCTCTTTCTCACTTCTATTGATATAGATTTGGTGCATAAAATTTTTTTTTTTATTTTCTGAAATGTTATTTTGGCCTGAGCTATTCTGCTTTTTATTTCTGTAGCGTGTCTTCCAACTATAAATCACAAATAAATCCGTTCGAAATAACACAAGAACGCTTGAATTTCTTTTTACTACGGGCATTGACATTCACTTATAATTTAAATTAGACTCCATCGAAAATTGCATCGTGTAGCCACTTGCATCGTGTTGCCATGAGCACACACACCGGAAGTCCTATCTATGCGATGCTTGAGAAAAGTAACAAACAACGCAAGAAGAGATAGAATACCAAATGAAACCATAAGAAAGATGGTAGGAACAAAACCCTGCCAAGAATATATAGAACAACAACAATTTAAATGGTTTGGCCACCTGGTTAGAATGAATCCGCACCAATCACCATCAAGGACGTTCTTCTCGAGAATGCATGGGAAAAGACCAAGAGGAAGACCCAGAAAAAGATGGATAGATGCAGTAACAGAGACATGTAATAACAAAGGAAAATCACTAATTCAGACAGTTTGAGCAGCTCAAGAACGACAAATGATATAAACCACGACACCTTTTAGGTATCAGTGAAAGAGAAAAGCAGAAGATCTTCCAACTGATGTTTTTATTGTGCCCAAGTATTTGAAACGTTGCACTTGTTTCCGATTTGTCATGTTTATTTGTATGCTGCATGATGATGATAATTGTTTCTTCGATATGACCATTACTTCTGTTGTCTTACTATTCAGACTGAGACCTTTCTTGTTGCTTTCTTTTACTATTATGACTTTCATTTCTTGTAGTTCATTCTCTGTCTCTGCTATTAAGATTGTATCATCCGCATATCGCAAATTGTTCATGTTGTGACCGTTGACTTCAATTCCTTTTATATCTACTATTGATCTCATAATATTTTCGCTGTGAACAAATCTGGCGACAGAACACAGCTTTGTCTGACTTCTGATAATGATAGTATATACATCAACAACAAAATATTTGAGTTTCTGACAGTAAAAAAATGTTCCTCTAAACTAAACTGCACACAACGAACTATCACACAGAAAATAAAACTCACTAAAGCAAAGTCATGCGAAATTGAAGCAGCAGAGGCGAACAGACGAGCTAAAGACCGTAAATTATATCTCCCCTCGTCGCTGAAAGGTAAATGAGGAAGGAAATAAGAGGAAGACAAAGCGAAAAAAAGGCTGTTACTTGCTGAAAGGCTCGCAAGAAATTGTAGTAGGCCTATTGATAAATTCTTTCATTATTACACACTGATGACAAGAACGCCTGAGTGTAGTGGGTAGGGTAATTAGGTTGTTAACGAAGATTAAATTATTTGATTAGATTATATATGAAGCTGCAGACATCACATGGTGACGTCGTTCTTTATTTATAGCATTCGGAAAATCCATTTTATGTATCCTGCTTCTCGACTTCAAGGGGTTCTCGACCTCAATAGGTTGTTGTTGTCAGGAACCATCCAGCCCCCTTAAAAAAAAAAAATGTAAAGAGCCCCCGTCACGCCAAGTGACGTATAGGGAATATGGTGTTAGTGACTATAATTTTTACAGACCTTCGGCACAAGATTTTTGGGGTAATATGGTCGCTATTATGCCCGTGACGCTTTATTTTCCCTGAAAACATCCGGTACCCATTTAAGGTTGGGTGAACCCGGAAGCCGTCGGAAAGGATCGAACCCGTCCTCTTGTCCTTTGTAGTCCAGTTCACTAACCATTGAGCTATCGCAGTTCCTATACAGCCTCATGTGGTCAGGGTGTATGTTACACTTTTTGTTTTCATCGCTTTTTTCTTTTTTCGGAACAGCTCACTGTTAGAGTTATCTCACAACACTCCGGACAAACACGTAATAATGAAACTATCTCACAACACTCCGGACAAACACGTAATAATGAAACTATCTTACAACACGCCGGACAAACACGTAATAATGAAACTATCTTACAACACGCCGTACAAACACGTGATAATGAATCTATCTCACAAAACTCCGGACAAACACGTGATACTGAATCTATCTCACAACACTCCGGACAAACACGTGATACTGAATCTATCTCACAACTCTCCGGACAAACACGTGATACTGATTCTCATGAGACAAACCATGACTTGTCTACACGTCGGTTTATATATTCAATCTATATCTATCTATATTCTATCTATATCTATCTATATTCTATCTATATTCTATCTATATTCTATCTATATCTATCTATATTCTATCTATATAATATCTATATATATCTATATTCTATCTATATCTATCTATATTCTATCTATATTCTATATACAGTATTTATCTTTTGTCCTTTCCCACATGAAGACGGTACATGGGACAGAAATTCTAGAATCTTCATTTCCGACAATCTTTGTTGTTAAGTGTCAGACGATAGCATAGGATGATTATTGTATTAAGCAACAAGCCCCTGTTATGTGTCAGACGATTATTGTATTTCGCAACAATCCCTTTTATGTGTCAGACGATTATTGTACATGTATTACGCAACAAGCCCCTGTTATGTATCAGACGATTATTGTATTAAGCAACAAGCCCCTGTTATGTGTCACGACGATTATTGTATTACGCAACAAGCCCCTGTTATGTGTCAGACGATTATTGTATTACGCAACAAGCCCCTGTTATGTGTCAGACGATTATTGTATTACGCAACAAGCCCCTGTTATGTGTCAGACGATTATTGTATTACGCAACAAGCCCCTGTTATGTGTCAGACGATTATTGTATTACGCAACAAGCCCCTGTTATGTGTCAGACGATTATTGTATTAAGCAACAAGCCCCTGTTATGTGTCAGACGATTATTGTATTACGCTACAAGCCCCTGTTATGTGTCAGACGATTATTGTATTACGCAACAAGCCCCTGTTATGTGTCAGACGATTATTGTATTACGCAACAAGCCCTGTTATGTGTCAGACGATTATTGTATTACGCAACAAGCCCCTGTTATGTGTCAGACGATTATTGTATTTCGCAACAAGCCCCTGTTATGTGTCAGACGATTATTGTATTTCGCAACAAGCCCCTGTTCTGTGTCAACGATTATTGTATTACGCAACAAGCCCCTGTTATGTGTCAGACGATTATTGTATTACGCAACAAGCCCTGTTATGTGTCAGACGATTATTGTATTAAGCAACAAGCCCCTGTTATGTGTCAGACGATTATTGTATTACGCAACAAGCCCCTGTTATGTGTCAGACGATTATTGTATTAAGCAACAAGCCCCTGTTATGTGTCAGACGATTATTGTATTATGCAACAAGCCCCTGTTATGTGTCAGACGATTATTGTATTAAGCAACAAGCCCCTGTTATGTGTCAGACGATTATTGTATTTCGCAACAAATCCCTTTTATGTGTCAGACGATTATTGTATTACGCAACAAGCCCCTGTTATGTGTCAGACGATTATTGTATTACGCAACAAGCCCCTGTTATGTGTCAGACGATTATTGTATTACGCAACAAGCCCCTGTTATGTGTCAGACGATTATTGTATTACGCAACAAGCCCCTGTTATGTGTCAGACGATTATTGTATTACGCAACAAGCCCCTGTTATGTGTCAGACGATTATTGTATTAAGCAACAAGCCCCTGTTATGTGTCAGACGATTATTGTATTACGCAACAAGCCCCTGTTATGTGTCAGACGATTATTGTATTACGCAACAAGCCCCTGTTATGTGTCAGACGATTATTGTATTACGCAACAAGCCCCTGTTATGTGTCAGACGATTATTGTATTACGCAACAAGCCCCTGTTATGTGTCAGACGATTATTGTATTACGCAACAAGCCCCTGTTATGTGTCAGACGATTATTGTATTTCGCAACAAGCCCCTGTTATGTGTCAGACGATTATTGTATTTCGCAACAAGCCCCTGTTCTGTGTCAGACGATTATTGTATTACGCAACAAGCCCCTGTTATGTGTCAGACGATTATTGTATTACGCAACAAGCCCCTGTTATGTGTCAGACGATTATTGTATTTCGCAACAAGCCCCTGTTATGTGTCAGACGATTATTGTATTACGCAACAAGCCCCTGTTATGTGTCAGACGATTATTGTATTAAGCAACAAGCCCCTGTTATGTGTCAGACGATTATTGTATTACGCAACAAGCCCCTGTTATGTGTCAGACGATTATTGTATTAAGCAACAAGCCCCTGTTATGTGTCAGACGATTATTGTATTTCGCAACAAATCCCTTTTATGTGTCAGACGATTATTGTATTACGCAACAAGCCCCTGTTATGTGTCAGACGATTATTGTATTACGCAACAAGCCCCTGTTATGTGTCAGACGATTATTGTATTACGCAACAAGCCCCTGTTATGTGTCAGACGATTATTGTATTCGCAACAAATCCCTGTTATGTGTCAGACGATTATTGTATTTCGCAACAAGCCCCTGTTATGTGTCAGACGATTATTGTATTAAGCAACAAGCCCCTGTTATGTGTCAGACGATTATTGTATTACGCAACAAGCCCCTGTTATGTGTCAGACGATTATTGTATTACGCAACAAGCCCTGTTATGTGTCAGACGATTATTGTATTTCGCAACAAATCCCTGTTATGTGTCAGACGATTATTGTATTTCGCAACAAGCCCTGTTATGTGAGATTTTCTCAACCGCAGCAAGGGAGCTGATGCCTGCCGTTGTTGCTTCTCGAATCAGTTTTTCTTGTTAGTGTGTTCCCTGCTCGTTCCCATTTGAAGGCTTGCTTTAGGGGTCTGATGTTGTCTCTTCTCATCACACGGCCAATGGTTTAACTACATTATTCTCTTAGGGCACCAATCAACCGTACATCATCAACATCATCACGTGCTATACCAGTTGGCTTAGGCGATCATGTCCTTCCACAATCTTCTATTTACAGTGCATTGTATCAATTCTGTTGTTGACCGTTTTCCATGTCATGACACAAAGATCCAGTATTTTGTATCTTTGTCGTCTGCGGTCTCTCTTTCAATTTATTTTGCCAGTTGTAACCAAGTATTAAATTAGAGAAATCGCCAATCAACCACTAACATCTTCAGTAATAAAGAAAAGACGATGGTCATATGCTGGACATGTGATGAGAAGAGATAAAAACCGAATAGCAAAGCAAGCCCTCATATGGGAAACAACAGGTAAGAGGAAAAGAGGAAGATCAGAGAGACACTGAGAAGAACATTGATGAGAGAGGCAAGAGCAGCAGGATTCGGCTCCCCCAATGAGATAGAGCTGCTGGCACAGAACAGAAACAAATGGCGAAATGTGATAACATATCTTAAAAGAATTGAAAACTGCTAGAACAAAAATTCGGATAAGAGAAGGAGTATCTTGGTCTACGCCCTATGGGCCGGCAACAGCTCGAAAGGTCAATAGATAGAACCAAGTATTCCAACTTTCCTCTTCTCTTGATGTGTCCAAAAATACTGATTGTTTCTTTCTGATGTCTTTCATCCATAGCAGGATAAAAATAACATAGTTCGTGTGTACGCAACAGGGGCAAACCAACAAGAAAGTAGTTTCAAGATATCAAGAAGACCGTGAACATCACAACAGAAGTGGGTAATCTGGCTAGAGACAGCGATTCTTTCAGACGGCCTGTGGTGAATGCAACGTTCTGCAAATTACATGTGACCTGATGGTGATGACGTGTGTTATAATGCGTGCGTGTGTACGTGCGTGTGTGTGTTGATTATGCAAATACCTGGTGCTCTTTCAGATTCATGACTGAGTCAGCTCAACTGCACCAATATATGGATGGACAGATGAGTAATTTGTTAGAGTACAGAAGCCGAGAAGCAGGATACATGAAATGGCCGAATGTTATAAATAAAGAATGGCGTCATCATGTATTGTCTGCAGCTTCATAGATAATTTAATAGGCCAATGTACACTTCCATGTGTTGTTAGTGATTTATTGAAGTCTAGAAGGTGCCCACAAAGGGAGCTCATAAAAAAAACCAGAAAGAAACAATCAACATTTTTGGGGAACATCATGAGAAGAGGAACGTTGGAATACTTGGTTACAGCTGGTAAAATACAGGGAAAAAGATATCATCATCATCATCGTGTGCCTTCTCCGCAACGAAGGTTGGCTACCATGGATCGCCATTCTACTCTGTTTCTTGCTTTGATGGTGCTGGCTGTCATAGATTGACTTGACCATCTTTTGATGTTACTCGTCCATGTTAGTCTTGGTCTGCCTCTGCCTCTTTTACCTTGTGTTTTTCCTTCCAATATTACTTTTAGTAGGCTGTTGTGTCTTTTAACATGCCCCAAAAATTTCATTTGTCTTGTCTTAATTGTATTTAGTAGTTCTCTTTTTATTTTCAGTTGTTTTAAAACTTCATCGTTTGTTATCTTTTGTTTCCATCCAATTCTACCTATTCTTCTATAAATCCACATTTCAAAGGCTTCAATTTTCTGTTCTGTTTTCTTGTCTAATGTCCATGTTTCTGCACCATACAGGAATATTGAGAAGATGTAACATTTTGCCATTCTTAGTTTCAGCCCTGTTGATATTTGTTTTGTTTTTAGTATATTTTTTATGGCATTAAAATTGTTAGAATTTCTCTCCATGGCTTTCTTTGGATTGTTACGTGATGAGGCTCCAATCTCTTTAATGGTGGTCTGCCATATTCGTCTTTCATGTTCTGAATATGCCTCATGTGTAACACACACTTTGCTGCTTTCGCTTTCTGGGCCGTTGATTATTTCAAATTCTTCCGCCCCATCCACCGTCGCAGACTTTTCACATACGGGTTGAACACACCCGACTACCTACGACATTGTTGTCGAACCATGTGCTTGCCTATCGAACCGCGAACACACGACACAAAGGAAGAATAAATCATAATCCACTTAAATATCGATAAAGTTCACAGTCCATCCTCCAGTCAGAAGTAAAACATTACACCAAACGGGGAATAGCAACACATAATTTCACAACTAGACTGTCGCGTAAATCACAAAGATATCACGGACGACAAAGAGAGAAAATACTAGATAGCTTGGTGTAATGGCAAGAAAAACAGTCAAAGGAGATGATCGCCTACTCCAACTGGTATGGCAAGTGATGATGATACTGATGATGATACTGATGGTGATACTGATGATGATACTGATGGTGATACTGATGGTGATACTGATGATGATACTGATGATGATACTGATGATGATACTGATGGTGATACTGATGGTGATACTGATGATGATACTGATGATGATACTGATGAGAAGGTGCCCGTTCTCCGAACGGTTTTATACAATCCTAAGTTTCAATCGTCAGATTGCCGCTCGAAGAAGAGAGTAAAGTAAAAAAAAATATATATCGTTGTATCTCAAATAGACAGGGCTACACATAATTCCTTACGAATTTAAATATTACGATTATATAATAATGTATAATGATAATACTATTATTATTTGCTATTATTATTGTTATTATTTATTATTATTATTATTTTTACACCAAATAAAATACTTTTTTTTCTGTCAATTGCCACGCTCGTTTATTGTTTCTACAAAGCAGTAAAAGCCACAAGAGCGAGAAAAGAAAACCATGATGCTACTAAGCTGATAAATGACAAAGACGGACAACCAATATCAAATAACCAATGTATGCAACAGAGATGGAAAGAATATTTTGAAGACCGGTTAAACATACCAACTACAATAAGACAACAAAAACCACGCGAGAACTCACCAATACTGAACCCAACATCATGAAAGAGGAAATCGAAGAAGTAATCAAATATGCACCAAGAAATAAAGCACCGGGGATAAATAACATACCAATAGAAATAATAGCAGCAGCAGGAGAAACAGGAGTGCAATGGATGCACAGAATATTTAATGCAGCATGGACCAACAACAAGCCCAGAAGACTGGCAACAGGCAATCATCATACCAATATGGTAATAGAAAGGTAGCAAAAGAGACTGCAATCAATATAGAGGTATATCTCTTCTCAGCCATGTAGGAAAGCTATACGCCAAAATCTTGGGAAGAAAAGGCTGAGACCAATAATAGAACTACAGTTAAGCGATTCTCAAATGGGGTTCCGAAAAAAACCGAGGATGTACTGACGCACTATTCACATTAAAACAGCTTGCAGAAAAAAACGGCAGAACACAGTCAAAACTTATACTTTTCATTGACCAGGATAAAGCATTCGACAGAGTGAACAGAGAACAAATGTGGGGATACTAACAGCATACGGAGTAAGCCAACATCTAACCAACCTTATTAAAAGTCTCTACATCAACAGCAGCTGCAGGGTCAGAACAGCAGTAGGCTACACAAACCACTTCGAAGTTAGATCAGGTGTAAGACAGGGGTGCTTACTATCCCCCCTACTGTTTATTACATACAAGGACCATATATGCAAGCTAACCAACCCATCAGAGACAGAGGGATCAACGAGCTTTTATTTGCAGACGATCAGGCACTAATACATGAAACAATAGAAGACCTACAAGAACACTTAAACTCAAAAGCTCAGGCACAAAATGCAACATGAAAATCAACATCAACAAAACAGAAGTCATGAATGTCGCCAAAAATAAACAGAACATCTACATAACTATAGAAGGCAGACAACTAAAACAAGTAGAGGAATTCAAATACCTACGAAGTCTAATGACAAACGATAATTCTCAAACAACAGAGAACTCTGGAGGCAAAACGAGCACTATACAATACAATCTTCATCCCAACGTTGTGCTACCAATGCCAGTGCTGGAGCCTAGATGCAAGAACAATAAGGAAAATAACCTCTACAGAGATTAAATGTGTTAGACGAATGACAGGAAACAGTCTGAGAGACACGATCAGAAATGAAGAACTGAGATAAAAGCTAGGAATAGCCTCCGCCATAGAATATATAAGGAAACAACAGATAAAATGGTTTGGCCACGTGAGAAGGCAGAAAGAACAAAACACAACACAACGAGTCTTCAACAAACGTTGTGAGAACACCAGACCCAAGGGTCGACCACAAAAAAGATGGGTCGATGGAATATTTGAAGCACTAGGAAACATAACAGCAGCAGTGGCGAACAGAAGAGCAAAAGACCGCAAATTATATCTCCCCTCGACGCTGAAAGGCAGATGAGGAAAGAAAGAAGAAGAAGTTTATTATTTTTATTGCGATTATTATTACTCCACTCTAACCAACAAAAATGTATGTCCCATTACATTCCACTTTAACTAACTGAACATTGCTGTCCCATTAAACCCAATTCCAAGAAAATGTAAATATATACAGGACAATAATGGCTAACAGAATAGCAAACACAACATCAGAACATCACAACAATTTATAGCATTACTTTCTTATTTTAGACACCTAATATGGGTTTTCTGGAATACAGCAAAGTATGAATACCGAATTTTAAAATTAGAAATTTTCCTGTGAAAAAAACAACGTTCATCATAGAGCAAATGGAGGCATGAATGAGAGGAAGGAGGTGGATCCATGCCTTCCCGTCCCACTTCAGAACTTATCTCGTTGTGGTTTTGGCTATAGTAAAGGCATTGCCAAGGGAATTCACGACGAAGAACTGTTGAGAAAGATCCACCTCGAGATCATAAACAGCTGGGAGATCCCAGACACTTCAACAACTCAATTGTGTACTTTGAATTCATGGATTAACCTCCCCCTGGTCTCTGGGTAGTGGGATTCGGTATCAAGCTCTGTCATATAATGGGAAGGCGTACAACAGAAGAACCTGCACATTAAAGAACCATTAGTTCAAAAATAGTAGGCCACAACAGTCGCTGAATGTGCTAACTTGTTCATGAAATCTACCGAAGATGGGTGCTTCAGGAGACAAATAATAATAAATGAATATGATCATGGAGGGAAACTTGCGAGGTGGCAGACCAGCGAATAACTTCAGGGGAAGAGGTATGTTTGCAACACTCGGCAAAAAATAACAAATAATCAACAACAGCAGTCAAAAACAGCAGAGATAGACTCAAGATGCATCAACGCTTGTCAAATCATTGGACAGCTATCACCACAATTGTCCAACAAGGAAATAACTCTAGAGGCAAAACGGGCATTCTACAATACAATCTTCATCCAAGGGGGCCTCAGTAGCCGAGTTGGGAAAACCAACCGACTGGACTACGGACGTTCGGACAACCCGTGTTCGATTCCCGCTGGAGCAGTGTGAATTGTAATCGTGGTTGGAAAAAAAAAATACCCCCACGGTCGACCCAGCCGTTGGCAGAAATGGGTACTAGGGTATTACCCTGGGAAGGTAAGGAATGTTGCCTCGCATCTGAGTTTCGATGCTTGAGGTGACACTACAGAAATTTCCGAATATTTCTGGATCGCCCGGGCACATATGGGTATAAACTCGCGTGCCAAGACGCCGGTTCAAGTCTCGTACTTTACCTTCATCCCAACGTTGTGCTACCAATGCCAGTCCTGGACCCTAGCAAGAACAATAAGAAAAAAAAAATCTTTCCTGGGTGAAATGTGTCAGACGAGTGGCAGGAAATAGCATGAGAGACAAGATCAGAAATGAAGAACTGAGAAAAAAAGCTAGGAATAGCAACCGCCATATAATATCTAAATAAACAACAGATAAAATGGTTTGGCCATATGACAAGCCAGAAAGATCAAAAGATAGCACGATTCATCATTAAACGTTGAGAGAATACCAGACCCAATGGTCGACCACGAAAAAGATGGATCGATTGAATGTTAAAAGCACTACGAAACAGAAGAGCAAAAGACCGCAAATTATATATGCCATATACACTGAAAGGCAAACGAGGAAGGAAAGAAGAAGAAGAATCAACGAAAGAAAGAAAAAAACAAAGAACAATAGATGGTCCGAAGCAGGATCGAACCAGTATTCCGCGACACAGCGCCTAACCAGGAGAACCGAACGCTAGAGCACACGGCCATGTCAGATATTAGGTAGCTTCCAAGGTGCTGTGCTGAGGAGTACTCTGTTATCTTATTACTGCTATTGTTGCGTGTCGTGTCAATTGAATCGGACACCAGGTTGCATTATCTATGGAATGTGGGCTTGGTGTCCTAATCTCTTGTTTATGTCCTGGTTGTTTCTAAACGTTCAAGAAGATAAGAATAAAACTAGGTTCTTGTAACAAAAGTGATCATGCCAAAATAAAGAGGCTTTTAGAAGTGAAGGATAAATGGTGAGATTGAATCAAACGGTTTTAGGGAAGGGAAAAGAGGTTTGGAATGGAAGAGATTAGGGGTGTAAAAAAAAAAGAAGTGACGAGGTGTGGGACTAAAGGGATTTATAGGAGGAGAGAAAAAATAACGAGATTGATCTAAAACAGGTTTATTGAAATAGAGAGAGAAAAATAATGTGATTGTGTTATAGAGTTCTTGTTGTTGACGAATCTATTGTTCAGTTATTTTTGTTGACATTGGTTACTTTCATGTCATCTATAGAAACACACATAACTCATCATCGTAGTTTTGAACAAAATATAACTGTCTTTATTATTAACAACCAAATGGTTAGGCAACATGTTTCTCGTACAATCAATAAAGTTCTTGAGTTCTATTATTAATCTTAACGTTACTTTGTAGAGCCTATCGGCGGTGTTTACAAGTAACCCCGCGATCGTAATAAAGTTCTTTGTCAATATATAGTGGTTAGCTTGAAATCTTCATCTTCTAATTGTATCATCTCTGCTGTGGTCTACTCGTGTGTTGTAGAATCTCCTAGAAATCTCTTGTGATGATGATTAACTCTGTCTAACAATCATGAGGAACTTACTCATTTCTTTAGTTACTACAGTTCCACCTCTCAAAACTATTATCATTTCTAAGTCCAAAATGTTTATCATCAAATCTCTAGGCGAACTGTTTTAATCTAACAAACTCCTAATCCTATCTTCTGCCTTGAAGCAGGTATCTAATCTCTCTTTTTTTTATATTAAGTAGTAGAGTTAGAAGTAGTTAGTGGCAGTAGTAGTAGTAGTAGTAGTAGTAGAAGTAGTAGTAGTAGTAGTAGTAGAAGTAGTAGTAGTAGTAGTAGTAGTTAGTGGCAGTAGTAGTAGTATTAGTAGTAGTAGTAGTAGTAGTAGTAGTAGTAGTAGTAGAAGTAGTAGTAGAAGTAGTAGTAGTAGTAGTAGTAGAAGTAGTAGTAGTAGTAGTAGTAGTAGTAGTTAGTGGCAGTAGTAGTAGTAGTAGTAGTAATAGTAGTAGAAGTAGTAGTAGTAGTAGTAGAAGTAGAAGTAGTAGTAGTAGTAGTAGTAGAAGTAGTAGTAGTAGTAGTAGTAGTAGTAGAAGTAGTAGTAGTAGTAGTAGTAGTAGTTAGTGGCAGTAGTAGTAGTATTAGTAGTAGTAGTAGTAGTAGTAGTAGTAGTAGCAGTAGTAGTAGTAGTAGTAGTAGTAGAAGTAGTAGTAGTAGTAGTAGTAGTAGTAGTAGTAGTAGTAGTAGAAGTAGTAGAATTAAACTTTAGTAGCGGATTTTATTCAAAATTTGTAATGTTTAATATAACCATTTTAGAACAATCTCCGTGTTTGTTTTGCCTTGAGAAGGGCACGAAGGTATCATTGATGCTCTAGGTGGTACTCAGAGTCGCTGAAGTAGGCTGGCTGGTTATGTTCGTCATCGAAATCTAAGCCGTCCCACCCCGTAGGGTAGGTTGTGTTTGTCCATCGTTCTTCGTCCTGTGGAGTTTCGTGTTGTAATTCTTAGTTTCTGTGGATTTTTTGCTTCTAGATTCATCTTCTGAATCTGTTTATGTGGGCGTCTGGGCATTTGTTCTGGACATCTGTTGCTGCGTGTGTTCGTTCGTTTTTTGTTCTATCTTCTTTTGTTTTGAGCTGCGTTACTTCTTTGTAGGTGGTGGAAATGTGTCGCTGACTGATGCTTCTCCTGTGGTTGTCTTTAGATCGTTGGTCTGTACTGCTGTGCTCGGTGTGTATACAGACTGGTTCCTCGACTGTCGTCTGCCATCTCAGGCCTGACTTCTTGGGGCACCGGTTCTCCCAGTGTGTGTCGAGTCCACAGTGAGAACATCGTGTTCTCCTGCCTGGCAGGGTAACGAAGACCTTGATCGTTTCGGCGAATTTCCCTTTTAGTCTTACTCTTGTATAGTATGGTATCTGTACATCTGGAGTTGGTTTGTACCAGAAAGTCCACTTGTCTGCTTCGTGTCTTGTTTGACCTGGGCCACCTTGTCCCCGGTCATTTCAGATACAATCTCTTGGACTTGTTTGTTTTCCAACGTTGGCGGCATTCAGTGGATGCATCCTCTTGACTGCTCTTTCTCTTGATGGCTTATCACTATTGTGACGTTTGGTTCTGTTAGTTTGATCGTTTTGTCTCCGAACTCCTGGTATTTCTGTTCAGTTTTTAGCGTAAAGAACCACTTCCTTGTATCACTAAAGCGGTACAAGGTGCTTATTCCATTGGGCATAACCCCGGCGGGGCCTATGAGAATGCTCGTCATCATGGAGACGTTGATTTTGGAGGCGTCTGTGCCGCTTATATTAGCCATCAATGTGTCTTTCTTGTGCTTCTCGTCTATGTCAATATCATAAGTTGGAAGTTCCCCCTTAGCTGACAGCTTTGGAGACATCTGGACCTGCTCTGTTCTCGGTCTTTCTTCTGAAATGTTCTGGACAGCTGGAGTAGTTAGGCTTGTCTTCTTTCCTGCGTTTGGCGTCTTCTTTGGCATGATTCGTTTTCCGTGGGAATTTATTTTATTCTTTTCTGAAATTTTGTGTGATCTCTTTTTCATTTACTCTGTCTTGAAAAAATCGTGTTTTTAAATAATTATTTTCGGTTCCTTAGGCTCTCATGACATCTCTGTTCTATTCACTCTGATGTGTCCCTTGAGCTTCGTGGGCGAGAAGTTATCCTGTGATGAATGCTAAGTGATTCCTCTTCAGTGATGAAATGCTAATGTGATAAGCCGTCTCGGGGTCTTTTGTGTCCATCCCAGCCACTCCCACCTGGCTAAGGATCATGGGAATCTAATCTATAGTCTCTTTATCATTCGTCTGCGTCCAATCACTATTTCATTAACTCCGCCTTCCAATTATGTCCATAGTCTCATTACTTGAGGAGTCCTCCCGACACATGTCAATCCTCCTAACCTTTGCTTTCCTAACAACCAAAGCTTTCATTGGCCCTTGACAAAGTGTGGCGCTTTCTCTGTCAGAACTCTTTCATCTAAGACTACCGTCTCTGGACTTCAAGGCGTTTGCCGCGTCTTGCCGTTTCTCCTAAATTCGCTCGACTTGATACTACAAAGAATGTGTAACAGCTATCGGCGCTATAGACCGTCCAGATAGTCCAGTAGATTTACGTAACTAAACACGGTCTCCATCGAAAATGCCGACCTTCAAAGGCCTCCGGTCGTCTTTCTGTTTGATTCTCAAAGCTTCTTACGTTCCTTCGTTCGAGTTCGGTCGACTAACTTACGTTAATTCTTCAGTTTTCTTTGTTATTCTACGCCAACCACAACTATTCTACCTCTTATCTTCGTCGTATCATTCTTTTATTCTTCCTCTGATGTTCGTTTAATTCTTCTTCTACTCTTCCCATTTTATTCTTCATGGCTCAGTCACACTATAACAATTGATTTAAAACAGGGAGGAATATGTGGGAGAAATTAGGAGTCTTAAAATGAAGCTCCGAAACCCCCCCCCCCCTCCCCCAGACTCCTTTAAATAAATAATTCTACTTCAGCGTTGAAGTCTTGTGATCATGTAAATTCTAGACTCTTTGTCTTATTTACTGATGGGGGTATAAGAACTACATTAGGACACACGATGAGCTGGTCGCATGGTCAGTACTCGTATGACCACTACCACCACGTTTCTCATTTCTGGCCGTGCCCATCTTAACTCCCATTTCCATCATCCGAAGAAGTGACGTTGATCTGTGTTTGTCGAAGTCCTGTGCTCTTCCAACATCTTGAAGGGCATTGATGATATCCGCCCGATCCATCGGTTGCCCGTCCTCAACGAAACCGTATGGCCTCTATCACTGTCACCGTATGGCCACTATAACTGTCACTGTATGACCACCAACACCATATTCTCCCTATGCCTTATGGTCGTGGGGGAGCACTGATTTTTATTATTCACTGGGAAAGGCCCGCAGAGTTCAATTGAGATGGAATGAGCAGATATTGTGTTCACAAGGCTTATAGAGAAGTAAAATATCCTACTGTAAGCCTTCTCTAGATCAAATGATGCTTTATGTGCTTGCACGGAAACCTCCGTAAACGTCTTTGACAGAAACAGCAGCACTGGTCTCTCAGCTGGGACGGTAGCCACCAGAGGTGGGTGAATAGAGACGGCGCTGTTCAAGATGGCACATTATTTTCTGGCACGTGTCTTTTCCTGCTTTTCTATTATGACCTCCTTTACGGTGTCACTTGAGTTAATCGAATCTATTTCTTCATACTGGTTACCTGTTCTCTATTCCGGTTTTGCAATGTCTACCATCTCCAATCTTTGATATGTGTGTGTGTGGCGATGCGTGTGCGTCACGTCACTATCATACAAAGTGACAGGCCGCTGATATCAGCACCCAGCTGGTGTTTACACAGATATTCAGATGTGTATTTTAGGCTTGACTGGCAAGCCCTAATTCTTAGAGAGCGATGTGTGTGTGTAGGTGTGTTGGTATACATTCATTTGAGATCGTTTCATGCTTTTCTCAACGGAAAGTAAAATTAAGTTAAAATGGCAACGTTCACCAATAGTGATTGTGAGGATATTAAGACTCATCTGTATATACCAAAATGCGACAGTAGAGAATGTAGTGACAAATTGCTAATATTAGTGAAGAAGTTTGCTCAGATTGGACTAACTTGTGAACACAAAGACAAACCTTGTAAGTCTCATTTCTCTCTTGATTAGTTAATATTTTTAATTTGCTGGCAAATTTAGTGACATATTATTGTGTTGGTATAATATTTATGAAACCATGAGAAATTTCCGGATTAAGGCGGATTCTAAAACGGTGAACGGGTCAGGTCAGCTTTAAGCTAAGTAACTCGCATTATTATCATCATCATGTGCCATACCGGTTGGAATAGGCGATCATGTCCTTCCACAATCTTATATCCACAGTAGATCGTTTCAATTCTGTTGCTCACTGTTTACCATGTCATGACACCAAGCTATCTAGTCTTTTCTCTCTTTGTCGTCCACGATCTCTCTTTCCTAAACTCAAATTATAGCGCTCTCAAGACAATGAGTTTTTTTTCGCATTTAAATGCGGTAAAGTGGTAAAATTTGAAAATTGTTTTTTTTTGTTCATTCATAAATGATCTGGTTATTACGACCATCTTGGGTTATAAACAATGAAGTACAATCTTTATTTGGAATCGTCGCCTGTGCCACAATTAGGGCTGCACGGTTGTCGACCTTGTCAACAGAATTTGCCAACTCGCTTTGACGGGAGCTGTGACATGAGTGGAGCGGATATGGGGGATTCTCGACTGCAGTGAAACTGATTCCATGAACAGAACAGAGCCGAATAATTCTCAAATAATTTTTTAATTTAAACAACAAAAACCCCTCTTGTCAAGTGCGGTAAATACAAATAGTCTATGCGAGTGACTACTTATTATTCTGCTATAAAACTGACCTTCATATGTACAATGATGAACACACCATCTCAATTTGTAATGGGGAACATAAAACTGACCTTCATATGTACAATGATGAACACACCATCTCAGTTTGTAATGGGGAACATAAAAATGACCTTCATATGTACAATGATGAACACACCATCTCAGTTTGTAATGGGGAACATAAAAATGACCTTCATATGTACAATGATGAACACACCATCTCAGTTTGTAATGGGGAACATAAAACTGACCTCCATATGTACAATGATGAACACACCATCTCAGTTTGTAATGGGGAACATAAAAATGACCTTCATATGTACAATGATGAACACACCATCTCATTTTGTAATGGGGAACATAAAAATGAACTTCATATGTACAATGATGAACACACCATCTCAGTTTGTAATGGGGAACATAAAACTGACCTCCATATGTACAATGATGAACACACCATCTCAGTTTGTAATGGGGAACATAAAACTGACCTCCATATGTACAATGATGAACACACCATCTCAGTTTGTAATGGGGAACATAAAACTGACCTCCATATGTACAATGATGAACACACCATCTCAGTTTGTAATGGGGAACATAAAACTCCTGCCAACAATAGAGAACATAGGCCACAAAAGTATTGTTTTAAAAAATGTATTTGCATTAATTTTGTTCATTGTTATACGATATACAGCTTTTGAAATAACAGATATGCCTTGACCTCAGGGACAACTGATGTCAAAATTATGCAAGTGTTGAAGGGTTACTGTGATTTTAAGGTTGAGGTGCTACTGTGGTTTTAAGGTTGAAGGTTATTGTGATTTTAAGGTTGAGGTGCTACTGTGGTTTTAAGGTTGAGGTGCTACTGTGGTTTTAATGTTGAGGTGCTACTGTGGTTTTAAGGTTGAGGTGCTACTGTGGTTTTAAGGTTGAGGTGCTACTGTGGTTTTAAGGTTGAGGTGCAACTGTGGTTTTAAGGTTGAGGTGCTACTGTGGTTTTAAGGTTGAGGTGCTTCTATGGTTTTAAGGTTGAAGGGTTATTGTGATTTTAAGGTTGAGGTGCTATTGTGATTTTAAGGTTGAGGTGCTTCTATGGTTTTAAGGTTGAGGTGCTACTGTGGTTTTAAGGTTGAGGTGCTACTGTGGTTTTAAGGTTAAAGGGTTATTGTGATTTTAAGGTTGAGGCGCTACTGTGGTTTTAAGGTTGAAGGGTTACTGTGGTTTTAAGGTTGAAGGGTTACTGTGGTTTTAAGGTTGAGGTGCTACTGTGGTTTTAAGGTTGAAGGGTTATTGTGATTTTAAGGCTGAGGCGCTACTGTGGTTTTAAGGTTGAAGGGTTACTGTGGTTTTAAGGTTGAGGTGCTACTGTGGTTTTAAGGTTAAAGGATTATTGTGATTTTAAGGTTGAGGCGCTACTGTGGTTTTAAGGTTGAAGGGTTACTGTGGTTTTAAGGTTGAGGTGCTACTGTGGTTTTAAGGTTGAAGGGTTATTGTGATTTTAAGGTTGAGGTGCTACTATGGTTTTAAGGTTGAGGTGCTACTGTGGTTTTAAGGTTAAAGGGTTATTGTGATTTTAAGGTTGAGGCGCTACTGTGGTTTTAAGGTTGAAGGGTTACTGTGGTTTTAAGGTTGAGGCGCTACTGTGGTTTTAAGGTTGAAGGGTTACTATGGTTTTAAGGTTGAGGTGCTACTATGGTTGTAAGGTTGAGGTGATAATATGGTTTTAAGGTTGAGGTGCTACTATGGTTTTAAGGTTGAAGGGTTACTGTGGTTTTAAGGTTGAGGTGCTACTATGGTTTTGAGGTTGAAGGGTTACTGTGGTTTTAAGGTTGAGGTGCTACTATGGTTTTAAGGTTGAAGGGTTACTGTGGTTTTAAGGTTGAGGTGCTACTATGGTTTTAAGGTTGAAGGGTTACTGTGGTTTTAAGGTTCAGGTGCTACTATGGTTTTAAGGTTGAAGGGTTACTGTGGTTTTAAGGTTGAGGTGCTACTATGGTTTTAAGGTTGAAGGGTTACTGTGGTTTTAAGGTTGAGGTGCTACTGTGGTTTTAAGGTTGATGGGTTACTGTGGTTTTTAGGTTGAGGTGCTACTGTGGTTTTAAGGTTGAAGGGTTACTGTGGTTTTAAGGTTGAGGTGCTACTATGGTTTTAAGGTTGAAGGGTTACTGTGGTTTTAAGGTTGAGGTGCTACTGTGGTTTTAAGGTTGAGGTGCTACTATGGTTGTAAGGCTGAGATGCTACTATGGTTGGAAGGTTGAGGTGCTACTATGGTTGGAAGGTTGAGGTGCTACTGTGGTTTTAAGGTTGAGGTGCTACTATGGTTTTAAGGTTGAGGTGCTACTATGGTTTTAAGGTTGAGGTGCTAATATGGTTTTAAGGTTGAGGTGCTACTATGTTGTAAGGTTGAGGTGCTACTATGGTTGTAAGATTGAGATTCTACTGTGGTTTTAAGGTTGAAGGGTTACTATGGTTTTAAGGTTGAGGTGCTACTATGGTTTTAAAGTTCAGGTGCTACTGTGGTTTTAAGGTTGAGGTGCTACTGTGGTTTTAAGGTTGAGCTGCTACTGTGGTTTTAAGGTTGAGGCGCTACTGTGGTTTTAAGGTTGAGGTGCTACTGTGGTTTTAAGGTTGAGGTGCTACTGTGGTTTTAAGGTTGAAGGGTTATTGAGATTTTAAGGTTGAGGTGCTACTGTGGTTTTAAGGTTAAAGGGTTATTGTGATTTTAAGGTTGAGGTGCTACAATGGTTTTAAGGTTGTGGTGCTACTGTGGTTTTAAGGTTGAGGTGCTACTGTGGTTTTAAGGTTAAAGGGTTATTGTGATTTTAAGGTTGAGGTGCTACTGTGGTTTTAAGGTTGAAGGGTTATTGTGATTTTAAGGTTGAGGTGCTACTGTGGTTTTAAGGTTGAGGTGCTACTGTGGTTTTAATGTTGAGGTGCTACTGTGGTTTTAAGGTTGAGGTGCTACTGTGGTTTTAAGGTTGAGGTGCTACTGTGGTTTTAAGGTTGAGGTGCAACTGTGGTTTTAAGGTTGAGGTGCTACTGTGGTTTTAAGGTTGAGGTGCTTCTATGGTTTTAAGGTTGAAGGGTTATTGTGATTTTAAGGTTGAGGTGCTATTGTGATTTTAAGGTTGAGGTGCTACTATGGTTTTAAGGTTGAAGGATTACTGTGGTTTTAAGGTTGAGGTGCTACTGTGGTTTTAAGGTTGAAGGGTTACTGTGGTTTTAAGGTTGAGGTGCTACTGTGGTTTTAAGGTTGAAGGGTTACTGTTGTTTTAAGGTTGAGGTGCTACTGTGGTTTTAAGGTTGAGGTGCTACTATGGATTTATGGTTGAGGTGCTACTGTGGTTTTAATGTTGAAGGGTTACAATGGTTTTAAGGTTGAAGGGTTACTATGGTTTTAAGGTTGAGGTGCTACTGTGGTTTTAAGGTTGAAGGGTTACTATGGTTTCAAGGTTGAGGTGCTACTATGGTTTTAAGGTTGAGGTGCTACTGTGGTTTTAAGGTTGAGGTGCTACTGTGGTTTTAAGGTTGAGGTGCTATTGTGGTTTTAATGTTGAAGGGTTACTATAGTTTTAAGTTTGAGGTGCTACTATGGTTTTAAGGTTGAGGTGCTACTATGGTTGTAAGGTTAAAGGGTTATTGTGATTTTAAGGTTGAGGCGCTACTATGGTTTTTAGGTTGAGGTGCTACTATGGTTTTAAGGTTGAGGTGCTACTATGGTTTTAAGGTTGAGGTGCTACTATGGTTTTAAGGTTGTGGTGCTACTATGGTTGTAAGGTTGAGGTGCTACTATGGTTGTAAGGTTGAGGTGCTACTGTGGTTTTAAGGTTCAGGTGCTACTATGGTTTTAAGGTTGAGGTGCTACTATGGTTTAAGGTTGAGATGGTACTGTGGTTTTAAGGTTGAGGTGCTAATATGGTTTTAAGGTTCAGGTGCTACTATGGTTTTAAGGTTGAGGTGCTAATATGGTTTTAAGGTTGAGGTGCTACTGTGGTTTTAAAGATGAGGTGCTCCTATGGTTTTAAGGTTGAGATGGTACTGTGGTTTTAAGGTTGAGGTGCTAATATGGTTTTAAGGTTGAGGTGCTACTATGGTTGTAAGGTTGAGGTGCTAATATGGTTTTAATGTTGAGGTGCTACTGTGGTTTTAAGATGAGGTGCTCCTATGGTTTTAAGGTTGAGGTGCTACTATGGTTTTAAGGTTGAGGTGCTACTATGGTTGTAAGGTTGAGGTGCTACTATGGTTTTAAGGTTGAGGTGTTACTATGGTTGTAAGGTTGAGGTGCTACTATGGTTTTAAGGTTGAGGTGCTACTGTGGTTTTAAGGTTGAGGTGCTACTATGGTTGTAAGGTTGAGGTGCTACTATAGTAGTAAGGTTGAGGAGCTACTGTGGTTTTAAGGTTGAGGTGCTACTATGGTTGTAATGTTGAGGTACTACTATGGTTGTAAGGTTGAGATGCTACTGTGGTTTTAAGGTTGAGGTGTTACTATGGTTTTAAGATTGAGGTGCTACTATGGTTTTAAGGTTGAGATGGTACTGTGGTTTTAAGGTTGAGATGCTACTGTGGTTTTAAGGTTGAAGGGTTATTGTGATTTTAAGGTTGAGGTGCTACTATGGTTTTAAGGTTGAGGTGCTACTGTGGTTTTAAGGTTAAAGGGTTATTGTGATTTTAAGGTTGAGGCGCTACTGTGGTTTTAAGGTTGAAGGGTTACTGTGGTTTTAAGGTTGAGGTGCTACTGTGGTTTTAAGGTTGAAGGGTTACTGTGGTTTTAAGGTTGAGGTGCTACTGTGGTTTTAAAGTTGAAGGGTTATTGTGATTTTAAGGTTGAGGTGCTACTATGGTTTTAAGGTTGAGGTGCTACTGTGGTTTTAAGGTTAAAGGGTTATTGTGATTTTAAGGTTGAGGCGCTACTGTGGTTTTAAGGTTGAAGGGTTACTGTGGTTTTAAGGTTGAGGTGCTACTGTGGTTTTAAGGTTGAGGTGCTACTGTGGTTTTAAGGTTGAGGTGCTACTGTGGTTTTAAGGTTGAAGGGTTACTGTGGATTTAAGGTTGAGGTGCTACTATGGTTTTAAGGTTGAAGGGTTACTGTGGTTTTGCGGTTGAGGTGCTACTGTGGTTTTAATTTTTAAGTGTTACTATAGTTTTAAGGTTGAAGGGTTACTATGGTTTTAAGGTTGAGGTGCTACTATGGTTTTAAGGTTGAGGTGCTACTATAGTTTTAAGGTTGAGGTGCTACTGTGGTTTTACGGTTGTGGTGCTACTGTGGTTTTAATGTTGAAGGGTTACTATAGTTTTAAGGTTGAGGTGCTACTATGGTTTTAAGGTTGAGGTGCTACTATGGTTGTAAGGTTGAGGTGCTACTGTGGTTTTAAGGTTGAGGTGCTACTATGGTTTTAAGGTTGAGGTGCTACTTTGGTTGTAAGGTTGAGGTGCTACTGTGGTTTTAAGGTTGAGGTGCTACTATGGTTGTAAGGTTGAGGTGCTACTATGGTTGTAAGATTGATGTGCTACTGTGGTTTAAAGGTTGAGTTGCTACTATGGTTTTAAGGTTGAGGTGCTACTATGGTTGTAAGGTTGAGGTGCTTCTATGGTTGTAAGGTTGAGGTGCTACTGTGGTTTTAAAGTTGAGGTGCTGCTATGGTTGTAAGGTTGAGGTACTACTATGGTTTTAAGGTTGAGGTGCTACTGTGGTTTTAAGGTTGATGTGCTACTATGGTTTTAAGGTTGAGGTGCTACTATGTTTGTAAGGTTGAGGTGCTAATATGGTTGTAAGGTTGAGGTGCTACTATGGTTGTACGGTTGAGGTGCTACTGTGGTTTTAAATTTGAGGTGCTACTATGGTTTTAAGGTTGAGGTGCTACTATGGTTTTAAGTTTGAGGTGCTACTGTGGTTTTAAGGTTGAGGTGCTAATATGGTTTTAAGGTTGATGTGCTACTATGGTTGTAAGGTTGAGGTGCTAATATGGTTTTAAGGTTGAGGTGCTACTATGGTTGTAAGGTTGAGGTGCTACTGTGGTTTTAAGGTTGAGGTGCTACTATGGTTGTAAGGTTGAGGTGCTACTATGGTTGTAAGATTGAGGTGCTACTGTGGTTTTAAGGTTGAGCTGCTACTATGGTTTTAAGGTTGAGGTGCTACTATGGTTGTAAGGTTGAGGTGCTACTATGGTTGTAAGGTTGAGGTGCTACTGTGGTCTTAAAGTTCAGGTGCTACTATGGTTTTAAGGTTGAGGTGCTACTATGGTTTTAAGGTTGAGGTGCTACTGTGGTTTTAAGGTTGAGGTGCTAATATGGTTTTAAGGTTGAGGTGCTACTATGGTTGTAAGGTTGAGGTGCTAATATGGTTTTAAGGTTGAGGTGCTACTGTGGTTTTAAAGATGAGGTGCTCCTATGGTTTTAAGGTTGAGGTGCTACTATGGTTTTAAGTTTGAGGTGCTACTGTGGTTTTAAGGTTGAGGTGCTAATATGGTTTTAAGGTTGAGGTGCTACTATGGTTTTAAGGTTGAAGGGTTACTATGGTTTTAAGGTTGAGGTGCTAATATGGTTTTAAGGTTGAGGTGCTACTGTGGTTTTAAGGTTGAAGGGTTACAGTGGTTTTAAGGTTGAGGTGCTACTATGGTTTTAAGGTTGAAGGGTTACTGTTATTTTAAGGTTGATGTGCTACTATGGTTTTAAGGTTGAAGGGTTACTGTGGTTTTAAGGTTGAGGTGCTTCTGTTTTTTTAAGGTTAAAAGGTTATTGTGATTTTAAGGTTGAGGCGCTACTGTGGTTTTAAGGTTGAAGGGTTACTGTGGTTTTAAGGTTGAGGTGCTACTGTGGTTTTGAGGTTGAGGTGCTACTGTGGTTTTAAGGTTGAGGTGCTACTGTGGTTTTAATGTTGAAGGGTTACTATAGTTTTAAGGTTGAGGTGCTACTATGGTTTTAAGGTTGAGGTGCTACTATGGTTTTAAGGTTGAGGTGCTACTATGGTTTAAGGTTGAGGTGCTACTGTGGTTTTAAGGTTGAGGTGCTATATGGTTTTAAGGTTGATGTGCTACTATGGTTGTAAGGTTGAGTTGCTAATATGGTTTTAAGGTTGAGGTGCTACTATGGTTGTAAGGTTGAGGTGCTACTGTGGTTTTAAGGTTGAGGTGCTACTATGGTTGTAAGGTTGAGGTGCTACTATGGTTGTAAGATTGAGGTGCTACTGTGGTTTTAAGGTTGAGGTGCTACTATGGTTTTAAGGTTGAGGTGCTACTATGGTTGTAAGTTTGAGGTGCTACTATGGTTGTAAGGTTGAGGTGCTACTGTGGTTTTAAAGTTCAGGTGCTACAATGGTTTTAAGGTTGAGGTGCTACTATGGTTGTAAGGTTGAGGTGCTACTGTGGTTTTAAGGTTGAGGTGCTAATATGGTTTTAAGGTTGAGGTGCTACTATGGTTGTAAGGTTGAGGTGCTAATATGGTTTTAAGGTTGAGGTGCTACTGTGGTTTTAAAGATGAGGTGCTCCTATGGTTTTAAGGTTGAGGTGCAACTATGGTTTTAAGTTTGAGGTGCTACTGTGGTTTTAAGGTCGAGGTGCTAATATGGTTTAAGGTTGAGGTGCTACTATGGTTTTAAGGTTGAAGGGTTACTATGGTTTTAAGGTTGATGTGCTAATATGGTTTTAAGGTTGAGGTGCTACTGTGGTTTTAAGGTTGAAGGGTTACTGTGGTTTTAAGGTTGAGGTGCTACTATGGTTTTAAGGTTGAAGGGTTACTGTTATTTTAAGGTTGAGGTGCTACTATGGTTTTAAGGTTGAAGGGTTACTGTGGTTTTAAGGTTGAGGTGCTTCTGTTTTTTAAAGGTTAAAAGGTTATTGTGATTTTAAGGTTGAGGCGCTACTGTGGTTTTAAGGTTGAAGGGTTACTGTGGTTTTAAGGTTGACGTGCTACTGTGGTTTTAAGGTTGAGGTGCTACTGTGGTTTTAAGGTTGAGGTGCTACTGTGGTTTTAATGTTGAAATTTACTATAGTTTTAAGGTTGAGGTGCTACTATGCTTTTAAGGTTGAGGTGCTACTATGGTTGTAAGGTTGAGGTGCTACTATGGTTTTAAGGTTGAGGTGTTACTATGGTTGTAAGGTTAAGGTGCTACTATGGTTTTAAGGTTGAGGTGCTACTGTGGTTTTAAGGTTGAGGTGCTACTATGGTTGTAAGGTTGAGGTGCTACTATAGTTGTAAGGTTGAGGAGCTACTGTGGTTTTAAGGTTGAGGTGCTACTATGGTTGTAAGGTTGAGGTGCTACCATGGTTGTAAAGTTGAGATGCTACTGTGGTTTTAAGGTTGAAGGGTTACTATGGTTTTAAGGTTGAGGTGCTACTATGGTTTTAAGGTTGAGATGGTACTGTGGTTTTAAGGTTGAGGTGCTACTGTGGTTTTAAGGTTGAAGGGTTATTGTGATTTTAAGGTTGAGGTGCTACTATGGTTTTAAGGTTGAGGTGCTACTGTGGTTTTAAGGTTAAAGGGTTATTGTGATTTTAAGGTTGAGGCGCTACTGTGGTTTTAAGGTTGAAGGGTTACTGTGGTTTTAAGGTTGAGGTGCTACTGTGGTTTTAAGTTTGAAGGGTTACTGTGGTTTTAAGGTAGAGTGCTACTGTGGTTTTAAGGTTGAAGGGTTATTGTGATTTTAAGGTTGAGGCGCTACTGTGGTTTTAAGGTTGAAGGGTTACTGTGGTTTTAAGGTTGAGGTGCTACTGTGGTTTTAAGGTTGAGGTGCTACTGTGGTTTTAAGGTTGAGGTGCTACTGTGGTTTTAAGGTTGAAGGGTTACTGTGGATTTAAGGTTGAGGTGCTACTATGGTTTTAAGGTTGAAGGGTTACTGTGGTTTTGCGGTTGAGGTGCTACTGTGGTTTTAATTTTTAAGTGTTACTATAGTTTTAAGGTTGAAGGGTTACTATGGTTTTAAGGTTGAGGTGCTACTATGGTTTTAAGGTTGAGGTGCTACTGTGGTTTTAAGGTTGAGGTGCTACTGTGGTTTTACGGTTGAGGTGCTACTGTGGTTTTAATGTTGAAGGGTTACTATAGTTTTAAGGTTGAGGTGCTACTATGGTTTTAAGGTTGAGGTGCTACTATGGTTGTAAGGTTGAGGTGCTGCTGTGGTTTTAAGGTTGAGGTGCTACTATGGTTTTAAGGTTGAGGTGCTACTATGGTTGTAAGGTTGAGGTGCTACTGTGGTTTTAAGGTTGAGGTGCTACTATGGTTGTAAGATTGATGTGCTACTGTGGTTGTAAGATTGATGTGCTACTGTGGTTTTAAGGTTGAGTTGCTACTATGGTTTTAAGGTTGAAGTGCTACTATGGTTGTAAGGTTGAGGTGCTACTATGGTTGTAAGGTTGAGGTGCTACTGTGGTTTTAAAGTTGAGGTGCTACTATGGTTTTAAGGTTGAGGTGCTACTATGGTTTTAAGGTTGAGGTGCTACTGTGGTTTTAAGGTTGATGTGCTAATATGGTTTTAAGGTTGAGGTGCTACTATGGTTGTAAGGTTGAGGTGCTAATATGGTTTTAAGGTTGAGGTGCTACTATGGTTGTAAGGTTGAGGTGCTACTATGGTTTTAAGGTTGAGGTGCTACTGTGGTTTTAAGGTTGATGTGCTAATATGGTTTTAAGGTTGAGGTGCTTCTATGGTTGTAAGGTTGAGGTGCTAATATGGTTTTAAGGTTGAGGTGCTACTGTGGTTTTAAAGTTGAGGTGCTACTATGGTTTTAAGGTTGATGTGCTACTATGGTTTTAAGGTTGAGGTGCTACTGTGGTTTTAAGGTTGAGGTGCTAATATGGTTTTAAGGTTGAGGTGCTACTATGGTTTTAAGGTTGAAGGGTTACTATGGTTTTAAGGTTGAGGTGCTAATATGGTTTTAAGGTTGAGGTGCTACTGTGGTTTTAAGGTTGAAGGGTTACTGTGATTTTAAGGTTGAGGTACTACTATGGTTTTAAGGTTGAAGGGTTACTGTGGTTTTAAGGTTTAAGACTTACTATGGTTTTAAGGTTTAAGGGTTACTGTGGTTTTAAGGTTGACGGGTTACTGTGGTTTTAAGGTTTAAGGGTTACTATGGTTTTAAGGTTGAGATGCTACTGTGGTTTTACGGTTGAGGTGCTACTATGGTTTTAAAGTTGAGGTGCTACTATGGTTTTAAGGTTGAATGGTTACTGTAGTTTTAAGGTTGAAGGGTTATTGTAGTTTTAAGGTTGAATGGTTACTGTGGTTGTAAGGTTGAATGGTTACTGTAGTTTTGGTTGAAGGGTTACTGTAGTTTTAAGGTTGAAGGGTTACTGTAGTTTTAAGGTTGAATGGTTACTGTAGTTTTAAGGTTGAATGGTTACTGTGGTTTTAAGGTGGAAGTACTACTGTGGTTTTAAGGTGGAAGTACTACTGTGGTTTTAATGTTAAAGGATTATTGTGGTATTAATGTTTAAGGATTATTGTGGTTTTAAGTTTCAAGGGTTACCGTGGTTTTGTGATTGAAGGATTACTGTGGTTTTAAGGTTGAAATGTTACTGTGGTTTTGAGGTTGAGTGTGACAGCCATAAGTGGCATCAATAAAACAGAATTGAAACAATTTGTTCACAGAAATTTATGAGAGAGCATGGGTCTCAAATAAATTTTAGAATCTATTTAATCTCAAAATTAAAAATCTTTAATATTCTACGCATTTATAGAAAAATGTATGTTTTAAAGGAAAATAATATATTTATATTTTGTATGTCTCATTGTACCTTCATTAATAGCCTCCAATCCGTCATTAATAGCCTCCAATCCTTCATTAATAGCCTCCAATGTTTCATTAATAGCCGCCAATCTGTCATTAATAGCCTCCAATCCTTCATTAATAATTCCCAATCCTTCATTAATAGTCTCCAATCCTTTATTAATAGCCTACAGTTCTTCATTAATAGCCTCCAATCCTTCATTAATAACCTCCAATGCTTCATTAATAGCCGCCAATCTGTCATTAATAGCCTCCAATCCTTCATTAATAATTCCCAATCCTTCATTAATAGTCTCCTAATAATCCTTTTTTAATAGCCTACAGTTCTTCATTAATAGCCTCCAATCAGGGCCGTCTTTACGCATAGGCCCGTTGGGCATTTGCCCGGGGTCCACGATCATAGGGGCCCCATGCGAATATGTTGTAGGGTTTCTTTGGAAGGACATTCTAGAAAGGATGAATACAACAAGCAAAGTTTGACAATCAAAGGGTGTGAACATCCCAGTTACCACAAATCTTCTTGAGTCGCTGAAAAGCTATCTTCGTGAAACTAGAGACAAATTCACTGAATATGAATTCAAAGCCAGGAGTATGTGTCCAGATGCCGATTACAGTGATGGGAAAAAAAAACGGGAAAGTGTGCGTTTTAGTAGGTATGATGGGCCAGGAGAAGAGTTACTTCTAAATAAGTCCGAAAAGTTCAAGGTAGAGACTTTCCTCCATATTCTCGACACGTTAACCGTTGAACTAACAAGACGTGCAGAGGCGTATTCACAAATTGGGAATCTGCTTTCTTTCTTGAGTGAATTAAAAACCATTACTTCTGATGCACTAAAGAAAAAATGCGAACATCTTGCCAATACGTACCACAAGGACTTGCGTTATGACGACCTTTTAAATGAATGTGAGCATCTCAAGCATTACATGGCTCTTGATGACAATTGCGAGACTCTCCCTGCACTGTACATAAAAATAATTTCGGACAATTTAAAATCTGTTTTTCCGAACATTGAAATTGCACTCAGAGTGTTCATGTGCATGATGGCGAGCAACTGTACAGGAGAACGTTCTTTTTCAAGACTTAAAGTTATAACAAATCAGCTTCGTAGTACAATGGGACAGTATCGGTTGAACTGGCTTTCACTCATGAGCATAGAAAATGACATCCTGAAGACCATTGACTTCAAGCCGATAATAAAACAATTTTCTGAAAAGAAATGTCGCAAACGCTTGTTATAATAAAGTACCGTACTGACATTTTTCTAATCTAAGTATTTTTTTCCATTACGAATTTTAATACCTTTGTTTGACCTTGTGTAATAGATGTCATATGTTATGGTGCTTATTATTTAAAAAAACATATGTAAATATCTGTTTTTGTGTGTAAATTTTTTTGTTTTTGTACATGTCAAATGTAATACTTTAAAACATGCAAATAAAATCTATTTTCTCTGTTTTTCATGTTTGATGTTGATTATTGCTGCAGCTGTACAGCATGTTTTAACAACAATTTTGTTGAAATTAGTGACAATAAAATAAATAATACATCATTTTTAATATTATCAACCATTTATTTTTTATTCCTGCGGGGGGGGGGCGCAGCACTCTTTCTTTGCCCAGGGGCCCAAAATGGTGTAAAGACGGCCCTGCCTCCAATGCTTCATTAATAACTTTCAATGCTTCATTAATAGCCTCCAATCCTTCATTAATAGCCTCCAATCCTTCATAAATAGATGCCTCTGACAACTTCTGAATATTAGGTGGTCAAAGAAAGTTATAAATAAAAACGTTTGGGAAGTCCAGATACCAATAGAATGGGAGATCAAGAAAAGGGAATGGGAATGAATCGATTGGCCACACATTAAGAAGCTCACCAGCAATATTACGAGACAGTCAACGAACTGGAATTCACAAGGAATTGGGAAAATTGGAAGGTCCCAAGCAGACCTTGAGACCGTTGAGACAGAAGCAAAGGCTACAAGATGAGCACAGTTGGAGAAGACAGCAATCTGGTCCGTTGGAAGATTGTAGCTGTAGCCCTTTGCTCCACTTGAAGCAGCGAGGTATAAGTCAAGTCATGGCACCTTAATGAGGTATAAGTCAAGTCATGGCACCTTAATGAGGTATAAGTCAAGTCATGGCACCTTAATGAGTAGAATTAACTGAATAGAAGTAGCATGGAAGAAGTTAATCGAGGATATTTCGTTAACAACATGTTTGTCCTTCCAATATGTGACATTATTCACTAATTCTTAGAATATTTCCCTTCCAATATGTGACATTATTCACTAATTCTTAGAATATGTTAATCGAATGACATTAATCTGTAGTGGGTGCTACATGACACTGTCGATCATGTTTGCCCTTTGTTCATTGCACCATCTGTGCAACCCTGGGAAACATTCTTTTTTTCTATTTTATTCTCGTCTATATTTTCTAAACGATTACTCATTTTTCCATTTCCATTTCTCTATTTCTAACTCGCCATTAAAACAATATCAAAACAATTGACAACAGTTCAACGATCAATAAGTGTCCAAGTGAATCTAATTGTTTTACGTCGATCACTTTAAATCAAAAGCTAGAAACAAATTGTTAAGGTTAAATTTTTAAAATGAAAAAGAAAGACATGTCGAACGTTGGTAGCTTCTAGAAACAATAAAATCTGTAATAAATCTTTAGCTGACTTGGAAATTGAAAAATATAACATTGTAGTTCTGCACGGGACAACAATGACTAAAGTTAAAAACCATGGATACAGTACAAACTACGCGAAATCTATAAATTCATACACCAGGGAAAATATAGTCTGTGAAATATTTTACTCATAAATTATATACATATATATAAGCCTATATTATTTAATTCATTATTTAGGTATTGTTTTGGATATTTACATTCGCACTAGATCAGATGGCTCACTGTTCAACTTAGCACGACTACGAGTAAAATCAAAAAACAAATGTTGTTCTACTTAAAGAACTTTTACTTGTTGATTATACAGCCCTAGTCGCTCATAGTGAAGCCACCCTACAATCGCTGATCAACAGCCTGGACAAAGCGTGCGACCTTTTCTCACTGTCAATTAATGTTCAGAAAATAGTAATTCTACGTTAAGGCGACATCAAACCTCTATTAATTACTTTAAAAGATTGTCCACTAGAATCAGTTCAGAAATGTACGTTCAGAAATGTACGTATCTTGGATCTACAATTAAGCAAACAATTTCTCTTGATGATGAAATAAACAGCCGAATTGCAGCTACGACTTTCGGCAAACTCACAGAAAGGTCCTGGAACAACACGAAACTAACACTGAAGACCAAACTCTTAATATATCAAACTTGTGTGCTTAGCACACTATTATATGGAAACCTGGACAACATACTCAAACTAGGAAAAAAGATTAAACGTCTTCCACATGCGATGTCTCCGCAGAATAATGCACATCAAATAGTAGGGTAAAACAAACAACTTAAATGTCCTGCAACGTGCTAAGACTACAACAATCTTGTCAATGCTCATATATCGAAGACTAAGATGGCTGGGGCATGTTCTGCGAATGTACGAAAAGCGCACCCCCAGGCAAATACTATATGGCGAACTTCTTCTTCTACCTTTTTAGCTCCCAGTGGAGCATAGGTCTTCAACAAACACTTTCCAAGTCGTTCTGTGTTTTGCCATTCTTTTAAGATCATTCCATGTCGCCCCATCATCATCATCTCTGCTTCTATCTGTCTTCTTCAAGAATTCCTTGGTCTTCCTCTTTGTCTCTTCCCCTGCGGATTCCAAAAAAGGGCCTGTTGTGTAATACTCACAGTTGGCTTCTGCAGTGTGTGTCCTATCCAGCGCCATCGTCCTCACTGTATCTCTCTGTATCCACTGGTATTTGACTGGTACATTTCCATAATTCTATGTTAGTGATTTTGCCCTGCCATTTCCATCCTTTGATTCTGCTTAAGCATCCATTAATGAAAGTCTGTATCTTCATGATTGGCAATTTTGTTGTTCTCCATGTTTCACAGTCATATAATAGGACTGACTTAATATTTGAGTTGACAATTTTTATTTTTTGTATTTAACCTAATTTCTTTGGAGGTTATAGATATAACAAAGAGACATGGCTCAATGCGGCAGTATTTGCCTATGATGTCTTCGAAGGCTTCCACAGACGAGAGGAGACATGTGCTGCTGCTATAGATCTGGAGGATGCATACAACAGGGTACCATTTTAATATCTCATGCATATGCTTCTCAAACTGGCGGTGAACCCTTCCTCATTAGATGGATCGCCGCGGCACTGTTTCAGAGGAAGGTGATACTCAGATGTGGAAGTTGGTCTTCCGAGCCAACATCCATTTGTCCTGGGCTGCCACAAGGCTCACCATTGTCACCAGTTCTATTTAACGTGTACACAATAACGATCACGGCCCAACAGCTGGATGGGAGGGGAAGAACTATGACTTTTGCTGATGATATTCTGGTATATCGAAAGGGAAGAGACAGACGGGGAATCGCCTCCACAATGCAAGACGAACTCGATCGCATTTCTTCCTGGTGTGGGGTTTCAGGTGCCTTGGTTAATCCTAATAAAGCATCAGTTTCATGGTTCTCCCTTAACAATCATATCGTTAATACAACCACACCGGTAGTACGAATGGGAGCTGATGAGGTGACCAGGGACAAGTTGATGACATACCTCGGAGTTAAGTTTGATCGCAGCCTGTGTTTTCGGGACCACGTCGACCATGTGATAACAAAATCCCGCAAAGGATTAGCCGCCTTGAAGGTCATGGCAGCTGCCAACATCGAGCAGAGGCTACTTATTCTTCTGTTCCAGGGATTAGTCCTCGCACCAATCGAGTATGCCCTGGCCATTCTTACTGTCAGTACGACTCAAATTGATAGGCTGGAGAAAATACAAAATGAAGCCATGCGCATTATCCTGGGATGTACGAGGGACACTCCCTGTGTAGCAATGAGGTATCTTCTTGACTTTCCAACCATGGATGACAGAATTAAGATCTGGAGAGCACGAGCATACCTGAAGATTAGTGCAGATACAGAGCATCCATTGCACCACGTGCTCAACACAATGAAAGGTACCAGGCTAAAAAGAGGCAAATCATGGGTGGGCCGGGCAGAAGATGTCATCAAACAGGTCTGTGGGCTTACCAATCTCAGCGTTGGTGAGGAGTGGATACCGGTGCCTACGTCATTCAAGGGAACTTTCTCATGTATTGTCACACTCGACAGGAAAAGTAGGGAATAGAACCCGGTCGTGGTTAATGCTGAGGTCAACGGTCTCATCTGCGATAATACCGATGAGAAAGATGCAGTCATCTATACAGACAGATCTGTAAGACGACACGAAAGAAGTGCATGGGCATTTACAGCACGCTCAGCAGGCAGAATAGCCAAGGAAGACAGTGGTGCATACGCCATGACCACGAGTAGCATGACAATGGAGGTGATGGCAGTGACCAAGGCATTCAAATGGTTAGAGTCACAAGACTACATCCACGCATGTATACTGAGTGATTCGATGAGCATGATAAAAAAAAGTGGAGGCGGGCTATGTACGCATGCAATGGGTAGAGTCTTTGCAGAAATCCAAAATACGTAAGGTCACCTTTGTCAATGTCCCTGGACATGCGGGAGTACGGGGAAATGAGAGAGCGAACAGGTTGGCTAGCTGCGCTGTCGTTGAGGACGGGCAACCGATGGATCGGACGGACATCATAAATGCCCTTCGAGATGTGGGAAGAGCACAGGACTTCGACAAACACAGATCAACGTCACTTCTTCGGATGATAGAAATGGGAGTTAAGATGGGCACGGCCAGAAATGAGAAACTTGGTGGCCGTGTAAGAAGACTTATCAACCAACATAGAACTGGAGTCGTCAGTCGCTGGACACTGAGGGAATTGCTGAGCAGGGGATCTGAGCACCTATGGACATGTTCGGAGTGCAATGATGATGACCCGCAAATAACTCAATAACTCAATTTCTTTGGATTTCCATATGTCAGCAAAGTCTAAATCATTATGTTTCTTGGCCAGTGACCACTGGATTCCATTTCTGTTGTTTTGAGTTATTTTCATAATCCAATCTATGGCCAGTAGAAAGAGAAATGGAGACAGAAGGCATCTCTGCCTTACTCCTGTTCTTATTTCAAATGCTTCTGTAATCTGTCCTTCATGCACCACACTACATTTCGTTCCTTCAAACATTGTTTTTATCAGGTAATAAACTTTATGGGGATTCCATAATGACTCAGCAACTTCCAAAGCATTCTTCTGTCTAAACTATCAAATGCCTTTTCGTAATCTATGAATCCAATATAAAGTGGGGATTTTAGTTCTAAACTTTGTTCAACTATTATACGTAGAGTAGTTATTTGATCAGCACATGATCTGTTCTTCCTAAAACCTGCTTGTTCATCTCTCAAGTGTTTCTCTATAGCCTCCTTTAGTCTCTCCATTATGATTCTGCCTAATATTTTTCCTGGCACTGATAGCAGCATAATTGCCTTATAATTTGTGCACTCCTGTAAACTTTCTTTCTTTGGTAGTTTGATCATATAACCTTTCTTTCCAGTCTTTATGTATTTCTTCCCTCTCCCAAATTTTATCTAATAGATTATGAGGTGTTAATATTTGCTTTGATAGCTTCCGAATGAATTTCATCTGGTCCTGTGGCTTTACCATTTTTTTTAGTAGCTTGATGACTTTCATTATTTCTTCTATGCTTGGTTTTCCGCAGTTAACATGTAACTCTTCTTCTGCTGGTAGTATATCTGGAGGATTATTTGAGCCGGGTCTATTCAAAAGTTCTTCAAAGTGCTCTTTCCATCTCTCCATTTGTTCCCTTATATGACTAAGCAGATTTCCATTCTTATCTTTAATAAATACATTTATCTGTTTGTATTTTCCACTTAATTTCTTTGTGTTGTTGTACAGTTCTTTCATATTTCCTTTATTTGCTGCTTCATCTGCCTCTTTAGATAGTTCATCTATATATTTCCTCTTATCCCTTTTAATGCATCCTCTCACTTCTTTGTTCACCTCTGTGAAAGCTTCATGTGTCTTGGCTTTATTACTTCTCGTTTTGCTTTTATTTATGTCTGCTTTCTTGTTATTTCTTTCTTTAATTTTGTCCAGGGTCTCTGCTGTCATCCATGCCTTATTCTGGCGTTCTCTTTTCCCCAGTGTTTCTTCGCATGTCTCTTTCCATATATCTTTTACCTGTTTCCAATGATCTTCTATAGTTATTGTATTTTCTAGTTGTTGGAGGACTTGGTATTTGTTTGATATTGTGACTGCGAATTTATCTTTAATTCCTTGTTCTTTAAGAAACCCTACATTGAAATACTTTATACCCTTATTCGTTGTAGTATATCTTTTTAGTTTAAGTTTAAGTTTGGCTATCAGAAGATGATGATCTGAAGCTACATCTGTCCCCCTATGTACTTTAACATCCTGTAAGGATGACTTAAACTTATTATTAATACATATTTGATCAATTTGATTTTCCGTTCTATGATCTGGTGACATCCATGTGGCTTTATATATTCTTTTATGTTGGAATATTGTTCCTCTTAAGCTCACTTGATTAAAGGCGCAGAAATTCACAAATATCTCTCCATTCTCGTTTATATCTCCAAGTCCATGTTTCCCATAATCTCTTCGAAACCTCTGTTGTCTGCTCCTACGTTAGCATTTAGGTTTCTCATCAAGAGTTAATATCCTTGGCTGGTCTTGCATCCATCTGACATTATAACTGTTTATAGAATTCATCTTTAACTAAAGCATCCGTATCATTGATTGGTGCATAGCATTGGATAATGTGTAATTTTATTTTGTTGTTTGTTGTTTTAAATGTAGCTCTCATTAGTCTTGGCCCAACTGCTTTCCATTCTATTAGTGTCTTCTGTGCATTCCTTGATAGCATTATAGCTACCCCTTCACTATGTTGTGCTCCAGTTTCCTGGTGTCCTGATGATAAAATCATCTCTCCTGTATTTAGTTTTATTCTTTCCGTTCCTAGCCATCTTGTTTCACACATTCCCGGAATATCTATCTTCTAATTTCTCATTTCTGCTGCTACCTGTGCAGCTTCCCTGTTCGTTTAGGGTACGTACATTCCAGGGGCCAATTCTGGAGGATTTCCTGGTAGACAAAGGGTGAATCGGCAACCCGGACTCCTTACGCTTTCTCTGGCTTGCGTCATATGTCTCTTAGACAGAGAGCCCTTATCTTTTCTGGATGGCGAATTTACTTTTTTTCTTTTCTTTGACTTGTCCATGTTTGTCAAGTTTTTTCGGCTTATTATTTTTACAGTATGGGATAGTCAGTCCCATGCCCAACCCTCCTTTTTCACCTCTTACGAGTATGCCTTGTAGGGTACAGCCCCGCTATTCTTTATTCCCCTTTCGGGCCACGGCAACGCACGGGCGATATGGCGAACTAACACACGGAAAAAGACAAATCAGCAGACCTAAACTACGATATAGAGACATTTGTAAATCATCTCTAAATGACTTCTCCATATGTGAATATGACTGGCAACATCTGGCAAGTGATCGCACATCATGGAGAGCATGTATAAGGAACGGTATAACACCATTTGAGACTGTGCTAAGGCAAAACTTAGAAGGAAAAGAACTCATGAAAAAGGATGGAAAACCATGTGGACATGTGGGCCTGACTTCTTCATTCTGTGACCGTGTGTTTGTCAAACATTGGTAGAATTATCTACGAGAGAAGCTGTTCGACACAAACAAAACCTCAAAAAAAAAAATAATAACAAAACCTCAAAAAAATATACAATAGCCTCTACTAGACCGTCTGACAAGACAGAAAAGGGTCATATATGTAGGTCTATGGTTGCTGATGGTTCCAACGTGTCGCTGGTTGCACATACCTGACCCTTGTATGTAATCATTTCTCCTTGTTAAAGTTATTGTAGTCTCCTGTCTCCATCCTGACCGAGCGAAAGTGTCAAGGTCTCACCTTCAATTTTTGAGAAACATCAACATCCGTCAAAAACAATGTCTTTTATTTTATAGAAAAAAGTATCTATTGAGGTTTATCATGCCAGCTTTAAAGTCTCTAAAGTTGACTGTAAAATTGTGCAAGAAATAGGAAAATGTCTGACCTGTTTACGTCACGACGTCGATGTAATATAGACAGTAAGGTATGATTTACTTGGACACAAGTAGATATTTGAATTGATGGCAGCACTTAGTTGCGATTTGAAACATGGGAAAAGAGATGTGAGGCAACAATTATGCCCCTTAAGTTAAAGTAGAGTGAAATATTAATTTCAACCCTCAACGTTAACAGGTAGCAGTAAATGGGATGAGAAGGTCGTTATTGTTTTCTCCAAAAGATTTACGCCATTTTTAAACGAGTTTAGCCCTCTTGACAGCGTCGAGCTAGAATAGAACACAGATTAACACTATCGCCAAGCTAAACTTTTCAACGTTATAACACCGCCTAGTCGAAGCTAAACTGTTCAACGATATAGCACCACCTAGTCGAAGCTAAACGGTTCAACGTTATAACACTACCTAGTCGAAGCTAAACTTTTCAACGTTATAACACCGCCTAGTCGAAGCTAAACTGTTCAACGATATAGCACCACCTAGTCGAAGCTAAACTGTTCAACGTTATAACACTACCTAGTCGAAGCTAAGCGGTTCAACGTTATAACACTACCTAGTCGAAGCTAAACTGTTCAACGATATAGCACCACCTAGTCGAAGCTAAACTGTTCAACGTTATAACACTACCTAGTCGAAGCTAAACTGTTCAACGTTTTAACACCACCTAGTGGAAGCTAAAATGTTCAACGATATAGCACCACCTAGTGGAAGCTAAACAGTTCAACGTTTTAACACCACCTAGTGGAAGCTAAACGGTTCAACGTTTTAACACCACCTAGTCGAAGCTAAACAGTTCAACGTTTTAACACCACCTAGTCGAAGCTAAACGGTTCAACGTTTTAACACCACCTAGTGGAAGCTAAACGGTTCAACGTTTTAACACCACCTAGTCGAAGCTAAACGGTTCAACGTTTTAACACCACCTAGTGGAAGCTAAACTGTTCAACGTTTTAACACCACCTAGTGGAAGCTTAACTGTTCAACGATATAGCACCACCTAGTCGAAGCTAAACTGTTCAACGATATAGCACCACCTAGTCGAAGCTAAACTGTTCAACGATATAGCACCACCTAGTCGAAGCTAAACTGTTCAACGATATAGCACCACCTAGTCGAAGCTAAAAAAAAAAAACATGAAAATTTCGTCATAAAAATTACTAAGAAATTTGAAAAACAAAAATAATTCGTGAGTCACATATTAAAAGACAAATCAACATCTCTGGTTTTATTTTCTCTTGTAGATGGCCACTACCAGAATAACTTTGTTGACCTGACTCGGACATGTTGCTTCACCATCTTGCATATCTGTCCACATTTCTGGAAGAAGGTATTTCTGTGAATGTGTTTCGTGTCTGAAAATACTTCTTTGCTCCAATTTTGAACGCATACCTGAGTGGGTATTTCTGGTATGCTCACGAAGGTCGGGTAATCATAATCTATGTACCAGACAACAAATCACTAAATAATTTATAACGCAAATATAGAAGTGTTAAAACAGCTGTATGTACCAGTGTTGGATAAGTTTGCTTCTTATTTATAACTTTACTGGAAACTACGGCTAACCATTTTGATACGGCAGAGTTCATATAGATCACAGCAGAACGTATTAATATCTTGACGTAGTGAGCAATCATTGACTATGATTAGAGTTTGTTCAGGTTTATTAATCATCGGATGGACACAGAATCAGTGGTGTACATACAATTATAAAATAAATATTCTTTATACAGATGATCTGTAGAGGTTAACACCGGTGGTTATAGAACCATATCTTGAACCTATTGTCTGTAACATTTATAGTTATATCTTTCATTCACATCTCGTCTTGCGTTACACTTGTTCACTATCTCTGTCTTAACTTGTTCAATACCACACTTCATTTATTTACTACTGTAATCTAGAGCACAGAACTTCTCAATCTAACGTGAAACACTTCTCTACTGAACTACATCTTCCTGCCTGATGTTCACCAAGTTCTACCTCTAACTTATCTAGACTGAACTTGTCCTCTACCTCTAACTTATCTAGACTGAACTTGTCCTCTATCTCTAACTTATCTAGACTGAAATAGTCCTTTATCTCTAACTTATCTAGACTGAAATAGTCCTCTATCTCTAACTTATCTAGACTGAAATAGTCCTTTATCTCTAACTTATCTAGACTGAAATAGTCCTTTATCTCTAACTTATCTAGACTGAAATAGTCCTTTATCTCTAACTTATCTAGACTGAACTTGTCCTCTATCTCTAACTTATCTAGACTGAACTTGTCCTCTATCTCTAATTTATCTAGACTGAACTTGTCCTCTATCTCTAACTTATCTAGACTGAACTTGTCCTCTATCTCTAATTTATCTAGACTGAAATAGTCCTTTATCTCTAACTTATCTAGACTGAAATAGTCTTTTATCTCTAACTTATCTAGACTGAACTTGTCCTCTATATCTAACTTATCTAGACTGAACTTGTCCTCTACCTCTAACTTATCTAGACTGAACTTGTTCTCTAACTCTAACTGATCTAGACTGAACTTGTCCTCTACCTCTAACTTATCTAGACTGAACTTGCCCTCTATATCTAACTTATCTAGACTGAACTTGTCCTCTACCTCTAACTTATCTAGACTGAACTTGCCCTCTATATCTAACTTATCTAGACTGAACTTGTCCTCTAACTCTAACTTATCTAGACTGAACTTGTCCGCTATCTCTAACTTATCTAGACTGAACGTGTCCGCTATCTCTAACTTATCTTTACTGAACCTATTATCGATCTCTAACTTATTTAGACTGAATTTGTCCTTTATCTCTAACTTATCTAGACTGAACTTGTCCTTTATCTCTAACTTATCTAGACTGAACCTGTCTTCTATCTCTAACTTATCTAGACTGAACCTGTTATAGATCTCTAACTTATCTAGACTGAACTTGTCCTGTACCTATATCTTATCTAGACTCAACCTGTTATAGATCTCTAAATTATGTAGACTCAACCTGTTATAGATCTCTAACTTATCTAGACTGAACGTGTCCTGTACCTCTATCTTATCTAGACTCAACCTGTTATAGATCTCTAACTTATCTAGACTGAACGTGTCCTGTACCTCTATCTTATCTAGACTCAACCTGTTATAGATCTCTAACTTATCTAGACTGAACGTGTCCTGTACCTCTATCTTATCTAGACTCAACCTGTTATAGATCTCTAACTTATCTAGACTGAACTTGTCCTGTACCTCTATCTTATCTAGACTCAACCTGTTATCGATCTATAACTTATCTAGACTGAACTTGTCCTGTACCTCTATCTTATCTAGACTCAACCTGTTATCGATCTCTAACTTATCTAGACTGAACTTGTCTTCAATCTCTAACTTATCTAGACTGAACTTGTCTTCAATCTCTAACTTATCTATACCGAAGTTTTCTTCTATGTCTAACTTATCTAGACTGAATTTATCCTCTATCCCTAACTTATCTAGACTGAATTTATCCTCTATCCCTAACTTATCTAGACTGAATTTATAATCTATCCCTAACTTCTCTAGACTGAACCTGTCCTCTATCTCTAACTTATGTAGACTGAACCTGTTATAGATCTCTAACTTATCTAGACTGAACCTGTCCTCTACCTCTAACTTATCTAGACTGAACCTGTCCTCTATCTCTAACTTATCTAGACTGAACCTGTCCTCTATCTCTAACTTCTCTAGACTGAACCTGTCCTCTATCTCTAACTTATCTAGACTGAACCTGTCCTCTATCTCTAACTTATCTAGACTGAACCTGTCCTCTATCTCTAACTTATCTAGACTGAACCTGTCCTCTATCTCTAACTTATCTAGACTGAACCTGTCCTCTATCTCTAACTTATCTAGACTGAACCTGTTATAGATCTCTAACTTATCTAGACTGAACTTGTCCTGTACCTCTATCTTATCTAGACTCAACCTGTTATAGATCTCTAACCTATCTAGACTGAACTTGTCCTGTACCTCTATCTTATCTAGACTCAACCTGTTATAGATCTCTAACTTATCAAGACTGAACTTGTCTTCAATCTCTAACTTATCTATACCGAACTGTTCTTCTATGTCTAATTTATCTAGACTGAATTTATCCTATATCCCTAACTTATCTAGACTGAATTTATCATCTATCCCTAACTTATCTAGACGGAACTTGTCCTCTATCTCTCACTTATCTAGACTGAACTTGTTTTCCATCTCTCACTTATCTAGACTGAACTTGTCCTCTATCTCTCACTTATCTAGACGGAACTTGTCCTCTATCTCTCACTTATCTAGACGGAACTTGTCCTCTATCTCTCACTTATCTAGACGGAACTTGTCCTCTATCTCTCACTTATCTAGACTGAACTTGTCCTCTATCTCTAACTTATCTAGACTGAACTTGTCCTCTATCTCTCACTTATCTAGACTGAACTTGTCCTCTATCCCTAACTTATCTAGACTGAACTTGTTCTCCATCTTTAACTTATCTGGATTTAACTTTTCCCCTATCTCTGTATTTCTAACTCTTGATGTTTCTCTGTCTTGGTGGTTCTCTAGATTTCTCTACTGTTTCTCAAATCATTCTAAAAGCTTTCTCTTTTCTGTGCTTGTTTTTCCTTTTCCTATTAAATGATGTTAAATCTATCTATTGACCTTTCGAGCCGTAGCCGGCCCATATCCTTTTATCTGAATTTTTGTTCTAGCAGTTTTCAATTCTTTTAAAGATATTTTATCAAATCTCGCCATTTGTCTCTGTTCTGTGCAAGCAGCTCTATCTCATTGAGAGAGCCGATTCCTGCTGTTTTTGCCTCTCTCATCAATGTTCTTCTCAGTGTCTCTCTGGGTCTTCCTCTTTTTCTCTTACCTGTTGTTTCCCACATGAGGGCTTGCTTTTCTATTCGGTTATTATCTATTCTCATCACATGTCCAAACATATGACCATCGTCTTTTCTTGATTACTGAAGATATTAGTGGTTGATTGGCGATTTCTCTAATTTCCTCGTTTGTTTTGAATTCGTTCCATTCTATACCAAGTGTTTTCCTTAGACATTTATTTTCGAATGCGTTAAACTTTGTTTCTATATCTCTTGTTGTTTTCCAGCTTTCACACGCATATGTAAGGGTTGATAGTACATTTGATTTGAATAGTCTAAGTTTTGTGTTTGTGCTGATGAGTTTTGATTTCCACAACTTTTCAAGGCTTCTGAAAGACTTTTCTGCTTTAGCTATTCTGATTCTAATTGCTTTGCTTGTATCCTCTTCTCGATCAATGTAACTTCCAAGATAGATAAAGTGATTGATCTCTTCCACTGGTTTGTTTTCCATGTATATTTTGTCGTCTAATAGTGTAACAACAATAATAAGTGATGAAATAAGGAAATTATAACAAAATGCAATGAATCAAAAGAAGCAAAGTGATTAACATCAAATAGAAAGCGCGCACACTCACATGAACCCTCAAAAAATAAATAAAAACAAACAAATAAACAGGAAATTTCACTGGAAAACAGCACTTATCTGTGAATCTTATGAATAGGCCAGCCAACAGGGCGCCATCTTGGTGCGTCTCCAAGCTGGGATGTACGAGGGACACTCCCTGTGTGGCAATGAGGTATCTTCTTGACTTTCCAACCATGGATGACAGAATCAAGATCTGGAGAGCACGAGCATACCTGAAGATTAGTACAGATACAGAGCATCCATTGCACCACGTGCTCAACACAGAGAAAGGTACCAGGCTAAAAAGAGGCAAATCATGGGTGGGCCGAGCAGAAGATGTCATCAAACAGGTATGTGGGCTTACCAATCTCAGCGTTGGTGAGGAGTGGATACCGGTGCCTACGTCATTCAAGGGGACTTTCTCATGTATTGTCACACTCGACAGGAAAAGTAGGGAACAGAACCCAGTCGTGGTTAATGCTGAGGTCAACGGTCTCATCTGCGATAACACCGATGAGAAAGATGCAGTCATCTATACAGACGGATCTGTAAGACGACACGAAAAAAGTGCATGGGCATTTACAGCACGTTCGGCAGGCAGAATAACCAAGGAAGACAGTGGTGCATCCGCCATGACCACGAGTAGCATGACAATGGAGGTAATGGCAGTGACCAAGGCATTCAAATGGTTAGAGTCACAAGACTACATCCACGCATGTATACTGAGTGATTCGATGAGCATGATAAAAAAAGTGGAGGCGGGCTTTGTACGCATGCAATGGGTAGAGTCGTTGCAGAAATCCAAAATACGTAAGGTCACCTTTGTCTATGTCCCTGGACATGCGGGAGTACGGGGAAATGAGAGAGCGGACAGGTTGGCTAGCTGCGCTGTCGTTGAGGACGGGCAACCGATGGATCGGGCGGACGTCATCAATGCACTCCGAGATGTGGGAAGAGCACAGGACTTCGACAAACATAGATCAACGTCGCTTCTTCGGATGATGGAAATGGGAGTTAAGATGGGCACAGCCAGAAATGAGAAACTTGGTGGCCGTGTAAGAAGACTTATCAACCAACATAGAACTGGAGTCGTCAGTCGCTGGACACTGAGGGAATTGCTGAGGAGGGGATCTGAGGACCTATGGACATGTTCGGAGTGCAATGATGATGACCCGCAAATAACTCAATAATTCAATAACTCAATTTTGTCGTCTGTTGGAATTAAGCTTTTCATGACTTTAGTCTTTTCATGATTGATCTCAAGCCCAATTTTGCTGGCTATTGATGATAGTTCATTTGTGTTTTCCTGCATCGTTTTTATCTGACTGCTGATGAGAACTATGTTATCAGCAAAGTCGAGGTCCTCCAAATGGTCTCCTTGAATCCATTCGTTGCCTTTATTACCAGTGCAGCAATTCTTCATTATGAAGTCCATAACAATTCCAAATAACAAGGGCGATAAAATACATCCTTGTTTAACCCCATGTTAAATACCTCTGTCTCATTTGCATAACTCATTGGCTCAGTCTCCGCTGAACCATCTTGACATTTAGTCAACCTCTGAGTTTAAAAAATAACGATAACATGAACTCTAAGAGTGACATTTCCCTCATAACCTTACCCTGCCCCCGAGTTTGTTTATCAATCTAATTTCTGGACACGTTACGGGTCAAGTAATGTTACACCTATCCTCACTCTCCCTCCCAAAAATTAATCTTTTTCAATAACATCTAACAAATTTCCATTCCACAAAACTTGCTATGTTATTCTGTGACTTATAATTGTACTGTTCTGTTACTGCTAATCTATCCGGCCCAAGCTATATCTCTGTCTCCCATTCTGTGACTTATTCTATCCTAGTCTAAATACTATTACGTTGTATTGGTCCCCGTGAACGTATCTTGCTGATGTCAGCCCATTAATGATCAGTTCATCCCTACAGATGCTCAAAACCTAGACACTGATAGTTCCTGTAGGCGGTTCCATTTATAACACTTCTGATCCATTCACTCAATGGATTCACCCAACTTGTTACCTGTATTGTTCCAGATGGTCGCGTCTTTAAACTGTGTCGTCATCCATCACCAGCTAAATCTCCAATCAAAAACAAATACCATAAATAAAAACTACTGTTACCGCGTTCATTCTGTTAGTGGGTTTTACCGGGGGTTTCCTATTGGGCTTAAGAATATACCCCGCATGTCCAGCGCAGTCACCACGAGTTGTCCTAGTTTGAGACGTCAGAAGGTCTCATTCAGGAGTCAATACATAGAACTGAGAATAATCAAGTCGCGCTGTCCGATCGTGAATTCGTTCACCTCATGGACGGGGAGATAGAGAAGATCAAGTTTCCTCCGACCAGCGATACAGTAATGTGGGAACAATTAGACAAGTCTTTAGCAAAATCTACAGACCACCACCATTAGCGGTGAGCTCACCTCAGAAGCAGAGAGAAGATAGAGGGATAGATATCCTTTACTGGCACGGACGGTTGAAAAATTATGAATTTTAATTAGTTTGCAGTGATGCCGCGGCCTTCGACTAACCACAACCATAAATACTTCAGAAGCTGGAAAGCATCGATAACAATCGTGTTAGTAAGGACAATAGACTCGATGAGAAGTGATGTGGAGAGAAAGTGTAGGTATTACATGCCGAGTATAGTGTGAGCCTTCATGTTGAAATCATGTGCCGAAGGAGTATAACAATGATGGTCACTAACACCATATTCCAAATACGCCACTTGGCGTGACTTGACTTCCCGTTCAAGGTCGACGGCTGGGGGTCATGACCCAGGCGGATCCACTTCCTTCAAAGTGTCAAGAAGTTAAAGGGCCAAAACATTTGCTCGATGTGGTGGAGGGGGCGTCCCCTTTTTGATGATCAGATTTCCTCCTACTGAAAAGCGCCGTATAAGAGTTTCCTATTGTTATTTGTGGCAAGTCATGATTATACAAAGAAGTTACAACGGTGGTTTTCTGTTGCCTTCCGTCGGTTTGTTTGCAGTTGGCTCCACTAGCCTTTGACTAAAAAGTCTCACCCACAAGGCAGTGGGGTTGTTTTATTTCGGTGTACCCTCCCTTAGCCTTTTACTCTCCCGAGCTTATCTGCAAGGCAGCAGGGCAGCCACAGGTTGTACTGTTTACTGCATACAGTAGCAGGTAAAATTACCCGACCCGACACTAGTTGGAGGACATAATATAAATAATCTAAGGTATGATGATGATACAGTATTATTTCGCTAAGAGTGAAAATGAGTTACAAGAAATGTTGGACATTATAGCGAAAGAAAGCAAAAATAAAGGACTCAGCCTTAATAGCAAAAAGACAGAGGTAATGGTAATAACAAAGAAAAAGACACCACCTCAGTGCAAAATAAAGACATGTGGAACAATATTAAAACAGGTAAATGAATTTAAATATTTGGGAACTTTGTTAACCTCAGGCGGAAGATGTACAAAAGAGGTGAGATGCAGAATGGCTCAGGCAAAAGCAGCTTTCCAAAAAATGAGGAAAATACTATGCAATCCATTTTGACAATAGAAACAAGAAAAAGAGTTCTTAAATGTTACGTAGAGCCAGTATTAACATACGGATGCGAGTCATGGACAATATGACAACAGACAAGAAAATCACTGGAGTCTGTAGAAATGTGGTTTTACAGAAGAATGTTGAGAATACCATGGACAGCTAAGAAGAGTAATGAAAAGGTTCTGAGAGAGGTCAAAGCAAAAAGGGAGCTAATTTCCAATATTAGGTAGAAACAATCATCATTTTTTGGCCATGTAATGTGAAAAGAACAACTTGAATATATTGTGACAACTGGAAAAATTTAGGGACGAAGAGATAGAGGAAAGCAAAGAGAAAAAATAACAGACAGCTTGAGTGAATAGCTTGGCAGAAGGTCAACAACATAAATTTTAAATAGCTGCCGAGATCGAAGGTTATGGAGAGACATGATCACCTACGCCAGTAGGTCAGATATTTGATGATGATGATGATTGTTATTTGAGCTCTTAATTGAGTCATTAATCTAATTCGTAAATCAGTTATTAATTAATTTCTTAATTGAGCTCCGCTAAAGGAAATACAACAGGGGTAGTATGTCAGAAATAGCAACAGCGACAAGAGAAATAACAACAGCAACAACAACAGGAGGAAAAAAAAACAAGCAAAGATGAGAGAAGCAACAAGAAACAGTTAAAACAGTAATTAAAGCAATAAAAAAAGAGGAAAAAAAGAAGAATTATAATGATAGTAGCAACAAAATTAAAGAAAAACTATAGCAACAAGAGAAAAAAGAACAGTAATATAATAAGAAACAACCAATACAACAAGAAAGACAAGAACAGTCACAAGAGAAACATCAGCAATATCAATAGCATCTTAATAGGAACGGAATAAACATTAACAATAAGAATTTTAACAGATAACAAAGAAAATAATGACAATAGGAGCAATAAAAGAAAAAATAACAACAACGAAAAGAGTAACAACAATAAGAAAAACAATAATTTTATGAGCAATAATAGAAACAAGAAAAATAACAAAAATTGGAGAAACATCAACAATGGAAACACTAATTGCAACAATAGGAGATATACCAACAATAATAATAATAGCAACAACAAGAGAAATAACAAAAACAACAATATTAATAGCAACCATACACGAAACAATAGTAATAATGAGAGAAGCAACAATTGCAACTATGAAAGTAAAAACAACATAGCAACAACAGAAGAAACAAAACTAGCAACAAACAACAATAAGGAAAACAACCACAAAGCAACAACAGGTCCTCCTACAGTAATTTACTTGCTTTTCTCCATCACTTTTATTATCCACTAATTTATCATTGCTAAAGTTTCAGTCTTGACATTATGTATTTATTTGTCCACTTGCCTAATTTGTGTAATTAATTTGTTCTAACAAAATTCTATTTCAGCTATCAACGGTGGATAATCTTTCTGATTTGGTAAACATTGATTTTGCTGACAAAATCATGTGTATCAAGTTTTCTAGTAATGGCGACACGAACAATCAGCTGACGGATGAGTATAGCAAAAGAATGGCAGATTTTGAAGCACTTTTTGTTAAGTTCAATAAAAGAAGCATTTCAGATGAGGAGAGCTACACAGAATTTGTTCACGATGTTAAAATGGCCATAGAATACAAAAGTGGAGTTCAAACTGTGAAGAATGTTGATGAACCACAAGAAGAAAGTACGGTTGAAACAGATTCAGTTCCGTTTGAAGACGATTACGCATGCAGACAAGCCATGACAGAACAGTGGACACTTGTTTGTATCGATTACAAGAAGACTTACAATGATATTCTAGAATTGTTACATTTAAAGAACCTTGAGGCAATAGTTGAAAGGCAATGTGCTCCAACTATGGCGGCCTTCCCAGATATGTTTGGCCAGACAGGCGGGCAAGAGGTCTATGTTAGAACAGAACACAATCAAACTGATCAAGGGTTTAACTTTTTATGTAAGTTGTCTGTGAGTATACAAAGATTCGTTTACAGAGATAGTTTTGTACACATTTTTGATTTCTTGCGTAGAATTACTTCTCTAATGTATTTCTGGCTATAGAATATCTACAATTAGTATGTATAGTGGGGACTTTAGAGCTTGACACGAGATATTTGATATAGCCGCAATGATAAATGTTGCAGAATATGATATCAATTAGAGTGATAGAAGAGTTTGAGAGGAGTAACAGACATGCTTCATCCTGGCCACTATTCCCCCATTTTCAGTTTTGAAATCAGTGTTTGATTTTTGTGTTTATATTTGTTTTAGAGCAGTACTTTTCCTATCTGTTTTAGTATAAATATGTGTTGTCTTGCACCTGATGAAAGCTTTTGTTAAAATGTCGCAGTTTATCTGATCTTTCAATAAGTTTAGTTGAATATAATTTTATGTTTATTGTATATATATATATATATATATATATATATATATATATATATATATATATATATATATATATAAAAGTTCGAAACTGAGAATCTAAAATTGGTATCGATATATATATATATCTGAACTACACAAAAATAGACAGTCCACAGATAATGAGCTACAAGAGTCATTGACGCACACCTTATCTGCTTTGTGCGATAAAGACTGAGTGCTATTACCTACCCGCAGGCATCTCAGCCTTATTGATCTATACAGTGTCTCACAGAAGGGTTTACACTCTTTGAATTTTAATAACACGAAACAAATAACAAAAATATGATTTTTTTAAAAGTCCCACAAAGATGTTCAAACCATTACTAATGATGTTCTAATGTTGAAGATGTTCAAATTGTCCTCCATTGGCAGAAATACACCATCTAGAACTCTGTGGAACAGATCAACAAACGTGAATTCTTCCTGCCACGCCGCTCCTTTTTCACAACATACACAGCTACTTCCCTGTGAAACTTGTCTCTAATGTCTCAATCGTTACCCGTTACGGAAGTGGCGCAGTTTTAAATTCTGCCCGCCATCTTCTCTGCACTTCTTTCACGTTCTCACATTCCCCAAAACACTTTAACTTTAAAATCCACTTCTGTTGCTCAAAGGAAAGGTTCCCAACCATCTTGTCAATTACCTGTCAGCACTAGGAACTGAACTGAAAATAATAGATGAAGAAATCAATGGCAACAAGCACTAATGACAACAAGCACTAATGGCAACAAGCACTAATGACAACAAGCACTAATGGCAACAAGCACTAATGGCAACAAGCACTAATGGCAACAAGCACTAATGACAACAAGCACTAATGGCAACAAGCACTAATGGCAACAAGCACTAATGGCAACAAGCACTAATGGCAACAAGCACTAATGACAACAAGCACTAATGATGAACGATCCAGATACAAAAATTCCCACCAGGTTACCTGTAATACGTTCTCTGTTATTAGCATTATTATTTAGTTATTTGCGGGTCATCATCATTGCACTCCGAACATGTCTATAGGTGCTCAGATCCCCTCCTTAGCAAGTCCTGCAGTGCCCAGCGACTGACGACTTCCAGTTCTATGTTGGTTGATAAGTCTTCTTACACGCCCAATAAGTTTCTCGTTTCTGGCTGTGTCTATCTTAACTACCATCTCTTTCATCCGAAGGAGTGACCTGGACTCATGGTTATCAATTATTAGCATACAAACAGTGTAAACCCCTTTGTGGGACATCCTTTTGTCTATTTTCTGTCATTTTGTCTACACACCACATCTCACGTTTCCTACTGAATCTATAGATAGTTTTCTTAATAAGACTGTGTTCACTTATTGTTCCTTCATTTCCAAGGTATGTTGATGATACAGTCTTAATCGCTAAGAGTGAAAATGAGTTACAAGAAATGTTAGACATTATAGTGAAAGGAAACAAAAATAAAAGACTCATCCTTAATAGCAAAAAGACAGAAGTAATCGTAACAACAAAGAAAAAGACATCACCTCAGTGCAAAATAAAGACAAGTGGAACAATATTAAAACATGTAAATGAATTTAAATATTTGGGAACAATGTTAACCTCAGATGGTAGATGTACAACAGAGGTGAGATGCAGAATGGCTCAGGCAAAAGCAGCTTTCCAAAAAATGAGGAAGGTACTATGCAATCGATTTTTGACAATAGAAACAAGAAAAAGAGTTCTTAAATGTTACGTAGAACCAGTTTTAACATATGGATGTGAATTATGGACAATAGGACAACAGATAAGAAAATCACTGGAGGCTGTAGAAATGTGGTTTTACAGAAGAATGTTGAAAATACCATGGACAGCTAAGAAGAGTAATGAAAAAGTTCTGAAAGAGGCTAAAGCAAAAAGGGAGCTAATTTCCAATATTAGGAAGAAACATTCATCATTTTATGACCATGTAATGAGAAGACAACAGCTGGAATATATATATATATATATATATATATATATATATATATATATATATATATATATATTGCCAAGACTGGGAAAATTGATGGACGAAGAGATAGTAGGGAAGCAAAAAGAAAAGATACCAGACAGCTTAAGAGAATGGCTTGGCAGAAGGTCAACAACAGAAATGATAAATAACTATCGTGATCAAAAGTTGTGGAGAAACATGATCACCTGCGCCAGCAGGCTTGGTAATTGATGATGATTGCAAGGGTTATCAGTGCATTGGCCTTTCCATTTCAAAATCAAATATATACACCCGACTTTAAAGTCTTACAAATGAAAAAAAAAACATGTTTTATGTTGCTCATATTTTACGAGTCACAGCTCGTTTAGAAACAAACTATGTTTCACATTCATTCATTGGGTGTCGTCTCCACGTCAAAGGTTGACTACCACAGAGCGCCATTCATTCATTGGCTGTCGTCTCCACGTCAAAGGTTGACTACCACAGAGCGCCATTCATTCATTGGCTGTCGTCTCCACGTCAAAGGTTGACTACCACAGAGCGCCATTCATTCATTGGCTGTCGTCTCCACTTCAAAGGTTGACTAACACAGAGCGCCATTCATTCATTAGCTGTCGCCTCCACGTCGAAGGTTGACTACCACAGAGCGCCATTCATTCATTGGCTGTCGTCTCCACGTCAAAGGTTGACTACCACAGAGCGCCATTCATTCATTAGCTGTCGTCTCCACGTCAAATGTTGACTACCACAGAGCGCCATTCATTCATTAGCTGTTGTCTCCACGTCAAATGTTGACTACCACAGAGCGCCATTCATTCATTAGCTGTTGTCTCCACGTCAAAGGTTGACTACCACAGAGCGCCATTCATTCATTGGCTGTCGTCTCCACGTCAAAGGTTGACTACCACAGAGCGCCATTCATTCATTGGCTGTCGTCTCCACGTCAAAGGTTGACTACCACAGAGCGCCATTCATTCATTAGCTGTTGTCTCCACGTCAAAGGTTGACTACCACAGAGCGCCATTCATTTATTGGCTGTCGTCTCCACGTCAAAGGTTGACAACCACAGAGCGGCATTTGTTCATTGGCTGTCGTCTCCACGTCAAAGGTTGACTACCACAGAGCGCCATTCATTCATTAGCTGTTGTCTCCACGTCAAAGGTTGACTACCACAGATCGCCATTCATTCATTAGCTGTTGTCTCCACGTCAAAGGTTGACTACCACAGAGAGCCATTCATTCATTGGTTGTCGTCTCCACGTCAAAGGTTGACTACCACAGAGCGCCATTCATTCATTAGCTGTCGTCTCCACGTCAAATGTTGACTACCACAGAGCGGCATTCATTCATTGGCTGTCGTCTCCACGTCAAAGGTTGACTACCACAGAGCGGCATTCATTCATTGGCTGTCGTCTCCACGTCAAAGGTTGACTACCACAGAGCGGCATTCATTCATTGGCTGTCGTCTCCACGTCAAAGGTTGACTACCACAGAGCGGCATTCATTCATTGGCTGTCGTCTCCATGTCAAAGGTTGACTAACACAGAGCGGCATTCATTCATTGGCTGTCGTCTCCACGTCAAAGGTTGACTACCACAGAGCGGCATTCATTCATTGGCTGTCGTCTCCACGTCAAAGGTTGACTACCACAGAGCGGCATTCATTCATTGGCTGTCGTCTCCACGTCAAATGTTGACTACCACAGAGCGCCATTCATTCATTGGCTGTTGTCTCCACGTCAAAGATTGACTACCACAGAGCGCCATTCATTCATTGGCGGTCGTCTCCACGTCAAAGGTTGACTACCACAGAGCGCCATTCATTCATTGGCTGTTGTCTCCACGTCAAATGTTGACTACCACAGAGCGCCATTCATTCATTAGCTGTCGTCTCCACGTCAAAGGTTGACTACCACAGAGCGCCATTCATTCATTGGCTGTCGTCTCCACGTCAAAGGTTGACTACCACAGAGCGCCATTCATTCATTAGCTGTCATCTCCACGTCAAATGTTGACTACCACAGAGCGCCATTCATTCATTAGCTGTCGTCTCCACGTCAAAGGTTGACTACCACAGAGCGCCATTCATTCATTGGCTGTCGTCTCCACGTCAAAGGTTGACTACCACAGAGCGCCATTCATTCATTGGCTGTCGTCTCCACGTCAAAGGTTGACTACCACAGAGCGCCATTCATTCATTGGCTGTCATCTCCACGTCAAATGTTGACTACCACAGAGCGGCATTTGTTCATTGGCTGTTGTCTCCACGTCAAATGTTGACTACCACAGAGCGCCATTCATTCATTAGCTGTCGTCTCCACGTCAAAGGTTGACTACCACAGAGCGCCATTCATTCATTAGCTGTCGTCTCCACGTCAAAGGTTGACTACCACAGAGCGGCATTCATTCATTGGCTGTCGTCTCCACGTCAAAGGTTGACTACCACAGAGCGCCATTCATTCATTAGCTGTCATCTCCACGTCAAATGTTGACTACCACAGAGCGCCATTCATTCATTGGCTGTCGTCTCCACGTCAAAGGTTGACTACCACAGAGCGCCATTTGTTCATTGGCTGTTGTCTCCACGTCAAAGGTTGACTACCACAGAGCGCCATTCATTCATTAGCTGTTGTCTCCACGTCAAAGGTTGACTTCCACGGATCGTCATTTTACTCTGACTCTTGTCTTGATGGTGCACATTGTCATAGGTTCACTTGTCCATCTATGATGTTGTCATTACACTTTAGCCTTTGTCTGCCTCTGCCTTATTTACCTTGTACTTTTCCTTGCAATATGACTTTAAGGAATGTGTTTTGTCTCTTCACATGTCAAAAAAATTTCAGTTGTCTTTTTTAAATTGTGCTAAGTATTGTTTTTTTTTCATTTTCAGCTGATTCAGAACTTCTTTGTTTGTCTCCTTTTCCTTGCACACAATAATCCCCATTTGTCTGTAGATCCGCAGTTCAAACGCTTACATTTTCTGCTCTGTTTTCTTATTTAATTGCCTTGTTTCTGCACCGTACAGGAAAGTTCAGCAAATATAGCATCTTGCTGTTCGTATTTTTAGTTCGGATTTATTTGCTCACAATATATATGAGTATATTTTGTTGTGTTAAAATGGCTTTTTACCATTCCTATTCTTTTGTTTATTTTTATCTTACATTGTCCATCATTTATTATATGTCCAAGATAGCTTTATTTTGTAACTCTTTCTAGGCTCTTTTCGTCTACTTCAATATCTCCTTGTATATTTTGGGTCTTTTCTCTGCTAATAATCATAATTTTAGTCTTTTTAATATTTATTTCCAATCCATAATCTTTGCTTGTCTTGTTTATTTTGTTCACTAGATGATGTTGGTTTTTCGGATTTTCTGCCATTAGTATCATCAGCATATCCTAGATATTGATTATATATACATTAATTTGTAGTCCAGAGAGGCAAGATCAGGAGGTATCGGCTCCCTCAATGAGATAGAGTTGCTTGCACAGAACAGAGACGAATGGCGAGATTTGATAAAAGATCTTAACAAGGATTGAAAACTGTCACTAATAAAAATTTATATAAGAGAAAGAGTATCTGGGTCTATGCCCTATGGACCGGCTACGGCTCGAAAGGTCAAAAGATATATAAAATGTTTAGTCCTGGCATCCCCATGATGTCTTTGAAGATCTGTTCAGTGTATTAGTTAAATAGTATTTTGGTGATAGAATTCAGCCCTGTCTTTCTCCTCTTTTTTTATATATAGGTGCAGAGTTCTGATTGTATTCTATCATAGCTGTTTATTTTCAGTATAAATTACATATCAGTCTTATGCCATCATCATCCAGATGTATATCCATCAGACAACTCATAAGTTGTTTATGTTGTATTTTATCATAGCTGTTTGTTTTCAGTATAAATTACATATCAGTCTTATGCCATCATCATCCAGATGTATATCCATCAGACAGTCTTTAAGTTGTTTATGTTGTATTTTATCATAGCTGTTTGTTTTCAGTATAAATTACATGTCAGTCTTATGCCATCATCATCCAGATGTATATCCATCAGACAACTCATAAGTTGTTTATGTTGTATTCTGTCAAAAGCTTTGGTGTAGTCTACGAAGCATGAATACATTTCTTTATTTACTTCTATATATTTTTATAACACTCTCATGCAGAAGATGGCTTCTCTTGCCCCACTGTTCTTTCTAAATCCAAATTGTTGTTCTGGTATCTCCATATTGATTTTATGTTAAATTCTTCCCAATATAACTTAAAGCAAAAATGTTGTTACATGGGTCATCAAACGTATTGTTCTAAGGTCATTGCACTCCACAGCACCAGTTTTCTTGGACAATGCAATACATACTTATGTTTTAAAATCATTTCTCTGTGCGTTACCATTACCGTCTATTACAGCTTTACCATTATTTCATTATATTTATAACTTTCTCTGTTTCAGATTTTCGGATTTCGTAACCTGGCATACATCTTATGGTTGGTTGCATATCTCTTTCATCTTCGAACAGTTCTGCTATGTATTCCTGCCATCTGTTGATGATATCTTTACTGTCTGTTAACATGTCTCTTTTTTTTTTACAACACATCTCGCATTTGTGACTTTTAATCAAGTTGGTCATTCTTTTTATTTTTGTGTGCATCCCTTTTAGATATTGCTTATTTTTCATGGTTTCTGTTTCCAGACATTTTTGTTTGAGCCAGACCTCTTTTCCTGTCTGGCAGGCTCTCAACTTCTAGTTGAGAACCGCCATTCTCATTAAAATAAATTGTTTTAACAACATTTTTGTTTGTTATATGCATCCATGACTTCCTAATTTTTAATATGTTTCATGTATGCAGGTTGGCTAGCTGCGCTGTCGTTAAGGACGGGCAACCAATGGATCGGGCTGACATCATCAATACCCTCCGAGATGTGGGAAGAGCACAGGACTTCGACAAACACAGATCCACGTCACTTCTTCTGATGATAGAAATGGGAGTTCAGATGGGCACAGCCAGAAATGAGAAACTTAGTGGCCGTATAAGAAGACTTATCAACCAACATAGAACTGGAGTCGTCAGTCGCTGGACACTGCGGGAATTGCTGAGGAGGGGATCTGAGCACCTATGGACATGTTCGGAGTGCAATGATGATGACCCGCAAATAACTCAATAACTCAATCCATGCAGGATGGTGACTTAGGAATTTATAGTTGTTTGATCCATGCAGGATGGTGACTTCCGAATTTATAGTCTGTTTCATCCATGCAGGATGGTGACTTAGGAATTTATAGTCTGTTTCATACATGAAGCATGGTGACTTCGGAACTTGTGCACCCTGCACAGTCGAAGTCAAACACAGGACCCATGAGACCGCTCTGAGTGAGAAGATCTTTATCCGGTGTCACCGTGGACTGTAGTCCCGTTGTCAACGAAATTATTGGAAGAAGAATACAGATGCTTAATTTTAAATATTCAAATCAGAAGACAAAGTGGCTGTTATCAAACATTTTATGTCGAACGTTAAAAAAAAAAAAAAATTAGTAGCAAATGGAATTTTTTTAAAAATCAATGAATGTTATTTTATCCATTTGTAGTTTCGTCTTTGAGTCTTTACCAGGATTTTAGAGGATGTTTGGATTCTCTCAACAACAAACAACAATTGAGGACGATTATAGAAACTCAAGTTGTTGTTTTAAAGCAGGTAACTCATTTGTTGTTTTATTTAATTCATCATCAAGTATCATGCCTGCTGGCGTAGGTGATAATGACTCTCCACAACTCTCGATCTCGACAGTTATTTATTATTTCTGTTTTTGATCTTCTTTCTTTCTTCTTTCTTTTATCCTGTTCTGCTTTATGTAGGTAGACATTGCAGGCTTGAGTCAATGATGTGTTTTCTATCAGGGGCATTTTTGTGGCTTGGTATAGCCATTCTCTTAAGTAAAGTTAAAGTAAAGTACCCCCGTCACGCCAAGTGGCGTATAGGGAATATAGTGTTAGTGACCCTATATTTTACAGACCTTCAGCACATGATTTTTGGGGTAATGTGGTCGGTATTACGCCCGTGCTGCTTTACTTTCCCAAAAAAAATCCGGTACCCATTTAAGGCTGGGTGAACCCGTAAGCCGTTGGTTGGAATCGAACCCAACCCCTTGTCCTTTGTAGTCCAGTTCACTAACCACTGATTCTCTTAAACTGTCTGGTATCTTTTCTCTTTGCTTCCCTCTGTCTCTTCGTCCCTCAAATTTCGCAGTTGTTACACTATATTCCAGCTCTTCCCTTCTCATTAAATGGCAAAAGATGACGAGTGTTCCTTCCTAATATTGGAAATTAACTTTCTTTTTGTTTCGACCTTTTTTTTAGAACGTTTCATTACTCTTCTCAGCTGTCCATGGTATTCGCAGCATTCAACATGTAAAACCACATTTCTATAACCTCGAGTAATCCTGTTGTCCTATTGTCCATGATTCACACCCATATGCAAAGACTGGCTCTACATAACATTTAAGAACTCTTTTTCTTTGTTTTTATTGTAAAAAATGGATTGCATAGTATCTTTTACTTTTACATGAGTCATTCTGCATCTCACCTTTGTTGTACATCTACCATTTGCGATTAATGTTGTCCCCAGATATTTAAATTCATTTACCTGTTTTAATATTGTTCAACTTGTCTTTATTGTGTATTGCGGTAATGTCTTTTTCTGTGTTGCTGCCATTACTTCTGTCTTTTTGCTGTTGATGCTGAGTCCTTTATTGTTGGTTTCATTCACTATAATGTCTACCATTTCTAATATACTATAGTATAAACAGTAAAGACATTAATGTTCAGCCATTGAGAGGTGTTTCCAGAGTTACGTACAGGTGTGGTGCACTCATCCTGCAATATTTTAGTGATTTGTACATGATCTCAGGGTCTACAGATTTAGCTGTTGATGTTTGATAAGAGGATGTCTAGTTGTAATAGCCAAATAAGTGTCCACCAGTAAGTGAAGCAGACATTATTTAGAAAAGTATCGACCCACAGCAACATGTATCCAACTATATTTAAAACTGAAAGAAATTGCAATTATTCATTCTATTTATTGAATCAGTTTTATAGCGGTCGGGGAATCCCCATATCCACTGTATAGATCGTCCCAGCATTTCTAGAAGTGTACAGACTGGTTGTTCCTGTAAGGTGTTGATTGTAGCACCTCTGCTTTTTCCAGGAATTACTCAGGATCTACCAGATCCATTTTCTTCATCTGGACTCATCATCTTCTTCTGCTTCTATCCTTCCTCCGTTGGCGTCGAGGGGAGATACAATCTGCGATTCTTTGCTCTTCTGTTGGCCTCTTCTGTTATTATCCCTCCTAGTGACTCTAGTATTCCCTTTATCCATCTCTTTCTCGGTCTTCCTCTTAATATTGGATTTTCGTATCGTTTGTTTATGGCTCTTTGAGTCATTGTTAGTTCTTTTTGTCTTGTTATGTGGCCGAACCAATTTATCTGTTGTTTCTTTATGTATTCGATGGCTGGTTCAATTTCGAGTTTCTTCCTCAGGTCGGTGTTTCTTACTCTGTCCATTAAGCTGTTTCCTGTCATTCTTCTGACACATTTCATTTCGGTGGTCGTTATCTTTCTTATTGTTCTAGAGTCCAGCGTCCAATTCTGGCACTGATAGCACAGAGTTGGTAGAAAAATTGATTTGTATATTGCCCTTTCTGCTTCGGTAGTTATTGCTTTGTTTTTCAATAGTGTTGATACTGGACTCATCAGTATCTAAAAAAATACATCATTGCCCCACCCATCCGTCTCCCGTTCTATTATGTAGTGAAGAACAAGCTTGGCAATATCCGCTTTGTCCAAAATCAGGACACAATCAATGCCAGAGCTGCTAGTGAGGTTGCCGGCTATTTTATTGTCGTTCACATCAGCTTGTCCTGGCAGTGCATCCAGGTCAGCGCGCTCACTTTAGAGTCATCCACTATCACGAGACCAGTATAAACGCATTCAGGAATTACCCATGTCTGCTCCAACACTTGTCACAAATTTTCACAACGCATCGATCAATTCTGTTGACGTAGTCTCTTAAGTGCAAGCCTACTCGACTACACAGGCGACGTTTCTAAAGCTCCTTTAGCTAGATTGTATGATACCTGTGATAGGTGACAGTGGCTCTATTCTTGTCTTCCTTGATCGTGGTCCCCGGTAGCCACCTGCACCGTACTAATATGGCGTTGTAGGCTAGACAATATTGCACCATTCAATAGATACACAATCGTGCTGAAGACGGATATGTTGGGCCGAAAGGCGCAAATATCACAGTTATTTATTATGCAAACCACAACACAACGCTGACACGTCCACTTAGTCTTTTTACGGGCGGATGACGAAGAGGTGTACTCCTTAGTCATCGGGCAAACCAAGCAAGCAAGATACACACTATTCCGCACCTGTGGCATCTTCTTCTTCTTCTATCTGTTTAGCTCCCTGTGGATCATAGGTCTTCAACAAACACTTTCCAAGTCGTTCTGTTTGTTGCCATTTTTTTTAAGATCATTCCATGTCTTCCTCATCATCTTCATCTCTGCTATGGCAACACTGAGTACATACTTTCAGTGTCTTTGCATGGACCTGAATAGTGGATAATAACAGAAAAGTGACACGTAACGAAGCAATTTAATGCAACCTACCTGAAGAAAACTTTCAGAATCTTTTGGTTAAAAAAAATAACAAGCAATTACTGAACGGGTGCAAACAAATGAGAATTGGTTATTGTTATGGAAGGCTCTGGTATCACTGCAAACGAATTAAAATCCATAATTGCTCAACCGCCCGTGCCAGTGGAATCATCCGAATTACTAACTCATCTCCCAAACAAAGAAAGGTAACTGTAGTCCCCATCGTATCAGTCTCAGCACACGCCAAAAGACATAAGGCGAAACCGCGCAGTAAGTGAACACAAAAATTAAACTCAAACCCTACAAATGAGAATGCACACAAACAAGTAACAGGTAGATGCTAGTGTTGGTTAAGTCATAGTAGATGTTCATAAAGATCCTGAAGCCTTCACAATAATCATGAAAGTATAGGAAATGAAGGAGAGGTAGACTTAGGACAGCCTATGAGAGAACAGTTCAGATAGACACCACAAAACAGGCTAGTTTAGGTGACCAATTTAAGGATGGCATCAATTGTGAGGAGCGGACGGACGGGTTTTATTATATCTCTACAAAACGACACATGTCGACCACTGTATGCTGTGTCAGTTCGTGGCCACAGATGTGAAGAACAAAATCAAGAAGTAAATAATCTTTGTTAATTGATTATTTTAAACATAATTTTTATCAAATAGTGTATTTATTTTTTAATAACATACATATATGTAACCTTTGGCGTCTTGACAGACGGTTGGTAGCAATCAACCATGATTAGTCAGTAATTTAGTACAATATTAGTGTCTCATTCTGGATGTTCTTTCACTGAACAGTTTTTTTTCCCTCGTGGCAGAGACAGCCGATATTTTATAGATCGAACCGACCGCAGAATAAAAAAAACGATATATTCATTGTACCTGGCCTCGTTTCCTTTCTCCTTCGAATTTTGTCTTCTCATCATCACCATCGCGTGCCTTCTCCGCAACGAAGGTTGGCTACCATGGATCGCCATTCTACTCTGTTTCTTGCTTTGATGGTGCAGGCTGTCATAGATTGACTTGTTCATCTTTTGATGTTACTCGTTCATGTTAGTCTTGGTCTGCCTCTGCCTCTTTTACCTTTTATTTTCCCTTCCAATATTTCTTTTAGTAGGCTGTTGTGTCTTTTAACATGCCCCAAAAATTTCATTTGTCTTGTCTTAATTGTATTTAGTAGTTCTCTTTTTATTTTCAGTTGTTTTAAAACTTCATCGTTTGTTATCTTTTCTTTCCACCCAATTCTACCTTATTGGTTATTGGTTATGGAAGGCCTCGGTATCACTGCAAGCGAATTAAAATCCATAATTGCTCAACCGCCCGTGCCAGTGGAATCATCCGAATTATAACTCATCTTCCAAACAAAGAAAGGTAGCTGTAGTCCCCATCATAGCAGTCTCAGCACGCGCCAAAATACATAAGGCGAAACCGCACAGAAAGTGAACACAGCCAACTGTTCCCGGTCATACGATATCATCATTCATCGTACACAATTGGAGTATCGAAACATGATCAAAATGGATGAGACACACAGCTCACGGTGTGCACAGAGCACTTAACTCAGTAGCTCCTGCAACAAGCCGGACTTGGAACATGAGGAAACTGCAACAAGGAACACTTTGAATTCTACCTATTCTTCTATAAATCCACATTTCAAAGGCTTCAATTTTCTGTTCTGTTTTCTTTTCTAATGTCCATGTTTTTATGTTTCTGCACCATACAGGAATATTGAGAAGATGTAACATTTTGCCATTCTTAGTTTCAGCCCTGTGTGATATTTGTTTTGTTTTTAGTATATTTTTCATGGCATTAAAGTTACTTTTTGCCATACCTAATTTTTTGTTTATTTCAATTTTACATTTTCCATCATTGGTTATAGTCCCTGGTAGTTGTAGCTCCGGACTGTCTTGTCTCCAGATGTATTCCCTCAACTGTGATATTTAATTGTAGGTCTTGAGAGTTTTCTTTGTTTATGATCATAGTTTTAGTCTTTTTGATACTAATTTCTCGTCCATATTTTTTGCTTGTTATGTTTATCACATTAAGCAATTGTAGGTTTTTAGGATTTTCTGCTAGTAGAACAGTATCATCGGCATATCTTAGGTTATTGATTATCTTTCCATTAATGTTTAGGCCTGGCATCTCTGAAATGTTTTTAAAGATTTGCTCTGTGTATAGATTGAACCAGGTTGGTGATAGGATGCATCCTTGTCTTACTCCTCTTTTTATGTCCATGGGTGTAGAGTTCTCCTTGTTATATTTTATTATTGCTGTTTGCTCCCAGTACAAATTACATATTAGTCGCATGTCTGTGTCGTCTAGATTTATATCCTTTAGGCAGTCTATAAGTTGGTTATGGTGTATTCTATCGAAAGCTTTGGTGTAGTCTATAAAGCAGGCATATATTGTTTTTTTTTTTTTTTTTTTTTTACTTCTGTGTACTTTTCAATCAATGTTCTCATGCTAAATATGGCTTCTTTTGTCCCACTGTTTTTCCTGAATCCAAATTGTTGCTCATCTAATTCAGTATTGATTTTATTCTGAATCCTTCCCTGTATAACTTTTAGTAAAATTTTTGTTACCTGGCTCATTAGGCTTATTGTTCTGAAATCACTGCATTCAACTGAACCATTCTTTTTAGGCAATGCAATAAAAGCTGATGTTTTAGATCGTTTGGTATGTATCCTGTATGGTATATGTCATTGCATATGTCTGTGATCACTTCGATGCCAAACTCTTCTAGAGCCTCACCTCTGTCTGTATATTGTCATGTCCTGCTGCCTTTCCCTTTTTCATTGTTTTTATAGCTTTTTCTACTCCAGATTTCAGGATATTATAGTTGTATGTACATTTTATGTCTGGCTTTTTGTCCCTTTCGTCATGAAATAATTATGTTATATATTCTTGCCATCTATCTATTATATCTTTGTTGTCTGTTAGCATTCTTCCCTCTTTGTTTGCAATACATCCGTTTCCTGCAGCTTTTTTGTCTTTATTAGTCATTCTCTTTATTTCTGTGTGCATCTCTCTTAAGTTTTGTTTACTTTCCATAGTTTCGACTTCTAGGCATCTTTGGTTGAGCCAGTCTTCTATTTTAATATAATCGTTTCTCCAAATGTTGCTGCACCGTTCTTTATTTTTGTTCTCCGTGGGCTACGATCAGATGATGTCAGATTTTCCCAGTTTCTTTCCATGGAATTCACTCAAGGAAGGCCTTCAAACATCCTTATATCTCAGTATGGGTCTGCCCTTTGAACTCTTTTCGAAGTTCACCTTACAATACATGTTTAGGAATACGATTGTTTGCCATTCTTCTCACATGACTCAGCCACCTTAGTCTCCGACTCCTATGTGTTGCCACCGGTGTTTTTCTTTTCACAGATATGGTACTTGTGCTTTGGTTTAATTTCTAGCCTAGCATTGACAGGTAAAATGTTTTCTCTTGGCGTCCGGGCACCAGGGCCTGACAAAGGCGTATCTTTAGATATCGCTCCGGGTAGACGGGACTCGTGAACCTTGGCTGGTAACCCGTCTAGAAGAAGGAAAACTTCGACGACAAAACCCTCCACTACCTTGTGGACTAGATTCTAGTTAGAATCGAAGGTTATGGGGGCACACCCACAAAACCATCCACTACCTTGTGGACTAGATTCTAGTTAGAATCGAAGGTTATGGGAGTACACCCAGAGTAAAAATCTGGAGGGAGGGACCCTAAAGCAATAAACGGCGTTAACCGTCTCTCTGGCATCCCCTGTACTTTCTTTCAATTCCGAACTTATGGACTACGTCCCTCCTTCGGGAATTCTTGAAACGAAGTCGAGAGGGGGATAGTGCGACTGGGTAAAGCACTATCTCCATATTCCGTGCCCAGGCAATGTAGGCAAAGTGAAATGAGGAAGAAAGCACCAATGTTTAAACTAGGTCCTTACGTTCCATGTGCCCTGGACTTGTTAAAGCAAACATAATGGCAGGACACAATAACCAACTTAACTGTCCTGCAACGTGCTAAGACCCCAACAATCATGTCGATGCTCAGATGTCGAAGACTAAGATGGCTGAGGCACGTCCAGCGAATGGAAGAAAAACGCATCCCCAGGCAAATACTATCTGGTGAACTAACACACGGAAAAAAATTAATCGGCAGACCTAAACTATGATATAGAGATATCTGTAAATCATCTCTGAATGACTTCTCCATCTGTGAAAATGACTCAGGCAAGTAATCGCACATCATGGAGAGCATGTATAAGGAATGATATAACATCATTTGAGACTGTGCTAAGACAAAACTCAGAAAATAAAAGACTCATGAAAAGGATGGAAAACCCTGTGGATCAGTGGGCCTGACTTGTTCATTCTGTGACCGCGTGTCTTTGTCAAACATTGGTAGAATTATCCACGAGAGAAACTGTTCGACAAAAACAAAACCTCAAAAAAAATACACAATATTCTCCACTAGACCGTCTGACAAGACGGAAAGGGCCATATATACGAGGTCGTTACGTTCGGAACCAAAGCTGAGCTGCAGGGAAAGCCAGAAGATGGATAGCACACTACCAACTGCCTTTTAATAATATACACCAGCCTTAAAGATGATTGGTAACTACATATCGGACCCATATGTGTACACTGAATGGTTTGAAAAAAGGAAAAAAAAGGGGTGGGGGCTGCTGAAATTTGAGAAGACATCGACATAATTACAGATACCAAAAATGATTGCTTGCTACAGATCGTGTGTCAAGTCGAAAAAAGTGTGTCTATATATATATATATATATATATATATATATATGTGTGTGTGTGTGTGTGTGTATGTGTGTGTACGCAGAGAGAAAGAGAGAGAGAGGGAGTAGAAAGAGAGTGTATCAACTTAACCTTATCCTTCTATAACTTGTATACATTTTTACATAACAATTTAAAAATTATCATTTTGTTTTTTCTCGTTAGCTGATTCCAGAGTTTTACAAGACTAAAAACATGGTTGCCCTGACATATGTTGCTGTGTGTAATCAAGCGCTGCTTAGCGATGCGGCCTTTGTTATGATGGAGTTGTTGCTTCTAGAAGGTCAAGTGGACAACGCCATTCTGGTAAGTTTTGCGGTCTCAGACAAGACGTCTCATGTTTGCAAACATCCTGTGGGAACCCCGCCACAGTTCCTGTCGTGTTATAGATGGCGTTTTTCTATTGCGCTTAAAATAAATATTCTGACCTGAGCACCCTGAGACGGTTGCATTAAGTATGCGGCCTTTATTATCCAAATCCACAACAAAAAAAACCTCTACAACCCCAACAAATTTTAATTTTTTAATTTAATTGGCTGGACCAAAAGATGCAGTTGTTACCGCACTCTGTCATCAGTAAAATGAAGCAACATAGAACTATCTCAGAATAGCTAACAAGGAACTAGAAAAAGAAAAATTGGTATTTTTTTCCTAGCAGCGGGCTTACATATAATTAGGGTTAAAACATAGAAAATGTATTTTACATCTTTTTTGGACATATCTCATATCTTTGTGTGTGCATGTCTGTGTATGTCACATCTCATATCATTGTGTGCCTATCTATGTTGGTCATATCCCATATCTTTGTGTGCATGTCCATGTTAGACATGTGTAATTTCTTTGTGGGTGCATGTCTATGTCAGTCATATCTCTTATCTTTGTGTGCATGTTTATGTTAGTCATATCTCATATCTTTGTGTGTGCATGTCTGTGTATGTCACATCTGATATCATTGTGTGTGCCTATCTATGTTGGTCATATCTCATATATGTGTGTGCATGTTAGACATGTGTAATTTCTTTGTGGGTGCATGTCTATGTCAGTCATATCTTTATGTGCATGTTTATGTTAGTCATGTGTCATATATCTTGATGTATGTCAGTGTTAGTCATGCCTCGTATCGCTATGTGCATGTCTGTGTTAGTCACCTCTAGTGACTCGGGCAGATGGTGCACGTAAACCTGGGAGGGCCGACCATCTAAGGGCAGAATCCCCCTACAGAAAAGATCACCTGCTGCCTTGCAGGAAGATTGGGGACAATCAAAGGCTAGGGAAAGCAAACCTGAATAAAATGCTGGCTGAAATCGGATGCACTGGGCCACTGGCGCAGAACACAGTGCAACGTTTTTAACGGGTGTTCAATCAGAGTGGATCTGGCAGACTCTAATTGTGATGTTCTGTTTGTAACACACCTAACCTGACAGCTGAGTTCATGTGAGGAGCTGGAATCCTACTCTGATTGGGTCCTGATCGCAGAGAGAGAGAGAGAGGGATATATGCTTGTATAACGGGACTAGGAAAAAAACCAACGTTTTGAGACTTTTTTTCTTATAAGTGGGGACAAATACAAATAGAAAATACCACAAATTAATGGTTGATATCAAGACTCATCCTATACGTTTAAAGTTTAGTCCGCAAAGAGATTAAAGTCAAATCAGGTGGTTAGCAGGAAGAGAATAGAAATCACAAACTGAGTTGTCACGTGGTGGCGGAATGAATCTATCTATCTTTCGTTCGCAAGAAGTATTGTCTATATCTATCTATCTTTCGTTCGCAAGAAGTATTGTCTATATCTGCAATGTCGTTTCCTGTATAAATTTAAGTCTTTTGTAATTCTTGCAGTGGCCCATATAGTTTTTCTCTGTAGTGTTGTATCTATGGGCCAATGGATTTCCCTCAGTCTACTTTATTCAGTGCAGTTTTGAAGTGTTTGTTCTGCAGTCTGGGGCGCCTGTCCACATGTACTTGTAAATGAAGTGCCAATCTTGAATTTTGTATACATGTGACTATGGAGTCAATTGTGTCCTGTTCTGAGGCGTATAATGATAACTTGTTCATATCTATTCATATTATAAAAGGCATCCTGATTTGGGGCTTGTGGTCCTCTGATTGATTTGATTATATGTTTCTTATGATGGTATGTAACTGGTGTATCTAGTTGTGTGCCTGTTGAACCTTCCTTTGCCAACTGATCTGCTTTCTCATTTCCTGGTATTCCACAGTGAGACGGGATCCACTACAGGGCAACCCTGTGGTGCTTGCAGAGTTCAGTCAATAAGGTCTGCAGATGTGGTAATTTTCTGGATTGTAGTGCCTGGAGTACTGATCTTGCATCTGTCAAAAACACTACAGGCTGTGGGCTAAGATTACTGTTCAGAAGTTTTTCTATTGCCAACTTTATTGTTTGTATTTCTGCATCATAATTGTGACAATATTTCCCTGTTGCTATTTTATTCATATCCCTAGTGTTATTTGAGTACTCTATATATGCACCTGCTCCCCCATTCTTTACTGCATTCTGTGCTGATCCGTCGGTGTACACACAAATCCATAGGTCTTGTGGGTATTCTTCATCCAGGAAACTGAGAGTTATTGTTTTTCGCTGTAGACTATTCTGTTCCTCTTTGTCAACTATTCCTTTCACTTCTGTCCGTATTTGAACTGATAATCCTGATTCCTCTGTCCAGGGAGTCTGTTCTGGTATGGGCAGTAGGGGGCTAACAACTCTTGTCATGCCTAGTGTTTGTCTACTAATACGCTTGGCATGTCTGGTGTTTGTCTACTAATACGCTTGGCATGTCTAGTGTTTGTCTACTAATACGCTTGGCATGTCTGGTGTTTGTCTACTAATATGCTTGGCATGCCTGGTGTTTGTCTACTAATATGCTTGGCATGCCTGGTGTTTGTCTACTAATACAATTGGCATGCCTGGTGTTTGTCTACTAATACGCTTGGCATGCCTGGTGTTTGTCTACTAATACGCTTGGCATGTCTGGTGTTTGTCTACTAATACGCTTGGCATGCCTGGTGTTTGTCTACTAATACGCTTGGCATGTCTGGTGTTTGTCTACTAATACGCTTGGCATGCCTGGTGTTTGTCTACTAATACGCTTGGCATGTCTGGTGTCTATTAATACGCTTGGCATGTCTGGTGTCTACTAATACGCTTGGCATGTCTGGTGTTTGTCTACTAATACGCTTGGCATGTCTGGTGTCTACTAATACGCTTGGCATGTCTGGTGTCTACTAATACGCTTGGCATGTCTGGTGTCCACTAATACGCTTGGCTTGTCTGGTGTCTACTAATACGCTTGGCATGTCTGGTGTCTACTAATACGCTTGGCATGTCTGGTGTCTACTAATACGCTTGGCATGTCTGGTGTCTATTAATACGCTTGGCATGTCTGGTGTCTACTAATACGCTTGGCATGTCTGGTGTCTACTAATACGCTTGGCATGTCTGGCGTCTACTAATATGCTTGGCATGTCTGGTGTCTACTAATACGCTTGGCATGTCTGGTGTCTACTAATACGCTTGGCATGTCTGGTGTCTACTAATACGCTTGGCATGTCTGGTGTCTACTAATACGCTTGGCATGTCTGGTGTCTACTAATACGCTTGGCATGTCTGGTGTCTACTAATACGCTTGGCATGTCTGGTGTCTACTAATACGCTTGGCATGTCTGGTGTCTACTAATACGCTTGGCATGTCTGGTGTCTACTAATACGCTTGGCATGTCTGGTGTCCACTAATACGCTTGGCATGTCTAGTGTCTACTAATACGCTTGGCTTGCTGGATACAACTGCTTCTCTTAAGTCGTCCCAATGCAAGGTTTGGCGGAATGAATACATCTAAAACCAGAGAGAAGAGATACCAAGAAAACTGATAAAAACAAGAGAAACAGTGGAGAGAAGAGACACCAAAGATGCTGATAAAAACAAGAGAACAAGTGGAGAGAAGAGACACCAAGAAAACTGATAAAAACAAGAGAACAAGCGGAAAAAAGAGACACTAAGGAAACTGATAAAAACAAGAGAAACAGTGGAGAGAAGAGACACCAAGAAAACTGATAAAAACAAGAGAAACAGTGGAGAGAAGAGATACCAAAGAAGCTGATAAAAACAAGAGAACAAGCGGAAAAAAAGAGACACTAAGGAAACTGATAAAAACAAGAGAAACAGTGGAGAGAAGAGACACCAAGGATGCTGATAAAAAAGAGAAAAAGTGGAGAGGCAGGGAAAAAAATGGGCGAAGTAACTGAATGTGTAGAAGGATTTGTGAAAAGAATGAATTCCATGTAGTTTAAAGAAACAAAACGGATTATGAGACGGCTCTCGAGAGTTGACTGATTATGGTCGTCGGAGGAGAAAGAGATAATGTAGTATCACCTATATCTTATGAGCTTTGATGGTCAGAAAAGAGTGAAGAGTGCTGCCACGTGAGTATAGTGTAAGTCGAACCATGGCACAATTAACGTTTATTTTATTTTCTATTTCTTACGTTCATCTAATGACAATATCTCTTCATCGCTTGCCATTGAGAGGACTTTAAATGGGCTGTAGATGAGTTCCGTTGTTGTTCAGCAAGCTGCTGTTATTTTGCCTTCAGGCCCCAAGACACATTGAACTTCAGCATGGCGTTTTTAGTTACCGGTTTGCTTTCCCTCTCGATCCCAACTGGCACTGCCAGACTATAAAAAGATTATAGTTAGTTTAGCCAGACAGCAGCACAACGCGCGAAGCCATGGTATACGTGTCAATCGATACAACAGCGGTGTCACTGCACTTTGAGGGGTACACTTCAGGGGAGATCTAGGCACCTATGGACTTGTCCGATGTGCAAGAGGGTGGTGTTTGGACTAAACAAATCTGTTAATTTGTTTCTAAGGGCACCACGAGGAAATGGAATATAATTTTGATAGTTCTGGTTCACTAATCATAAGACAAGTTGTCATCTATGGGCGACTAGTAGACGCTTCTAGCTCTGGTGCGAGCAAGCACTTTTCAACTTGTATAACTTGTCTATGCATCATCGTGATGTTCTTATTGTGTGAACAACACTGAATTACACTATCATTGTCAGCTCATTATAAAGTCTACTGGGTGTTCCAGAAGATTTTCAAGGTATGGTGATAGCTTTACAAAGAAGGAACACAATACAATAATGACCTTTCGGCCTGTGGCCTTCTTCAGTATACTGGGACAACGACAACAAACGGTGAGGCACAAAACCCTATAACTACATGTTGGATGAAAAAGTTAGGAGAGAAGTGGACGGAGAGATGAAAGATAGGATGGTGAGATAAAAAAAAAGAGAGATGTGTTACATGAGGGGAGTTAAGATGAGTGTACAGATAAACAAAATCGTAGGTATAGAGAATGATAGGAGCTAGAAACTAAAGAGTGAAACTTGAATAATAAAAAGGAAATAAAGTACTGAATTAGATGAGCAGCAATTTGGATTTAGGAAAAAATAGCGGGACAAAAGAAGCCATATTCTGCATGAGAACATTAACCGAAAAGTACACAGAAGTAAACAAACCAATATAGACTACACCAAAGCTTTTGATAGAGTACACCACAAACAACTTATAGAATGCCTAAAAGAGATATATCTAGATGACATGGAAATACGACTAATATGTAATCTATATTGGGAGCAAACAGCAATAATAAAATATAACAAAGAGAACTCTACACCCATTGATATAAAAAGAGGAGTAAGACAGTGATGCATCCTATCACCAAGCGTGTTCAATCTATAGATCTACTGAGCAAATCTTTAAAAACATCATAGAGATGCCAGGCCTACAAATTAATGGAAAGATAATAACCTAAGATATAATGATGATACTGTACTACTAGCAGAAAATCCTAAATATCTACAACAATTACTTAATGAAATAAACATGACAAGAAAAAAATATGGACTAGATATGAATATCAAAAAGACTAAAACTATGATCATAAACAAAGAAAATACTCAAAACCCACAAGTGGATATCAAAATTGAAGGAATAGACCCGGGGACAGTTCAGAACTACAACTAACTTGGACATAGTATAACCAGTGATGGAAAATGTACAACTGAAATAAACAAAAGAATAGGAATGGCAAAAAGTAATTTTAATGTCATGAAGAACATACTAACATCAAAATAAATAACATCTGGGCTAAAATTAAGAATAGCAAAATGTTACATCTTCTCGATATTCCTATATGGCGCAGAAACATGGACATTAGACAAGAAAACAGAGCAGAGAATTGAAGCCTTTGAAATGTGGATATATAGAAGAATAGGTAGAATTGGGTGGAAAGAATAGAAAACAAACGATGAAGTCTTAAAACAACTTAAAATGAAAAGAGAACTAATAAGCACAATTCAAACAAGACAAATGCGATTTTTGGGCCATGTTAAAAGACACAATAGCCTACTAAAAGTAATCGTGGAGGGGAAAATGCAAGGTAAAAGAGACAGAGCCAGACCAAGTCTAACATGGACAGGTAACATCAAAAGATGGATAAATCAGCATATGACAACCTGCACCATCAAAGCAAGAGACAGAGCAGAATGGCGCTCCAGGGTAGCCAACATTCGTTGCGGAGACGGCACTCGATGATGATGAAATAAAGTATCTATAAAAGTATATAAAAATGACGTAGCTGAAAAGACTGTTCTGACCTGCACCGTGGAATTCGTCCAAATGACCAGTACATTCAAGGCCTAAGTCAGGAAGCCATCACGTGGTAAGATCAAGCCTGGTCAAGCGAGACAAAGAACAGGTACAACTGTAAGGAGGTGGGGGGGGGGGATAGATGAGTCGGCCAGACAACTATGTAAACAATGGGTGAAGGAAAGGGGATAGTTGTTGGCCAATATAATAGCCCCGGGGGAAACATGACCAGAGCAAACAAAGAACGGGGAAAAACATGTAGGAGTAGCGTAGCCAAATAAAGGGACTAGGACAAAAAAAGGAGGAAAATCAAAGAGGGAAAACTATTGGTCGTTTCAAATCTAAATGTTCACGATTAACATGAAATATCTCCTCTTTCCCTGCACTTACAAACTTGATTTTTTGCATCTGGCCTTGTTTTACCAAGGTCCCACCGATTTCACAAAATTTAATGATGTAGGAAGTATGCTTCATCATGAAGCAGCACTTTCGTTTGATCTCAGTGAATTTACGGATCTTTTTGCTCCTGGAGAAAATAATTTACCGTACATTAATGGAAATCAGCTTCTCGGCATAGGCGTCTCTACACAACTTGAAAGTTGGAGGCGTTTATCAACTGTTTACTTTCTATTGTTTACTTTCTTTAAAATACTATGAGAATGTCAATGTTATAGCCTTTACAGACGGTCTAAAACAAATCAGCGTATAAACAGTTCCATTAATGAAAACTATTTAAACAATATACAACAAAGAATACATTTAAAAAAATTAATTATCCGTTGCGAGCGATAACGAGCATGACATATCAAGCAAAGTTATTGTTTATGGGTACGCATGTGACTAAAGAGTCCGATGTAAGCACGGGATCCTCTTCACTGTAAAGAGCTACATTGTTCGTTTTATGTCTTTCCATGTGACTTTCATTATTTTACGTAAACAAGACATATGAAAGTGATTTAGTTTCTTTGCATGCCTGCAGTACACATATCAAGAATCTTTACATTTTCAAAACGTTATCAACTTTAGCTAAAGATTGATCATGCGGACATATAAAAACGTCCATTATTATTTCATTTATTCTGAATCAGAGGAGTCTAACATATTGATTACTAATCTGGGCTGAACGAACGATAGTCCATCTTTTTTCCAATAGTCATTTTCTTCTTTTAAGACATGATCTTCACATTTGCACCAAAAATCTTTGTCAATCTGTGATAGAGCAGCATATGTCAGTCCTTTTATATCGCATAGTTTAAAACTTGTATTCTCAGCTGCCACCTGCCCTTTAATTTTTGCCCAAACGAGTTCAATGGGGTTTAATTGTGGATGATAAGGGGGCAGTCTCAAGCACGTATGACCATGCTGTTGAATGATTTTGTCTATTTGGAATACTTTGGTCTTTTGCGATTTCTCAACAAGTGACAGTAATTCAGGTTTCAAAAATCCCTCGTTAAATGGAATTTCTTCCTTTCTTAGCCAAATCTTTATAACATCTTTTGTACTGGTAGATGTAGGAATTTTGTCTTCTTCTGCCACAGCGTTGTGGTACGACGCGTTGTCCATTACCAGACAGGATGGTCTGTCTAGAATTGGAAGAAGAGTATTTTCAATCCACTCTCTAAATATATGGCCATTCATCTCGGTGTGATAGTCCCTGTTGTCAGTATAATTAGAGGTGAATATAAGTTCTGCATTTCTCACCAACCCTTCTTTTCGGCTGCCTGCATGTGCCATTATAATACGCTGTCCTTTTCCAGTGGGTACACATCTTTTAATACTTCCATCTGATAACTGCCATTCCTTTGCACTTGTGTGGTGAGAATTTATCCAAGATTCATCTAGAAATACAATATCATAACCTTGGTTACGCATTTCCCGTACTTCACGTAAATATTTACTCCTCATAGAAACTAAGTGCGGCTTCTCGCAGATGACATTTCTACCACTATCGTACTTTCTAAACGTAAAACCGATGCTTCTAACAGTTCTCCATAATGTTGTTTTCGACACAACAATGTCATTTTCTGCTCTCAGTCGAATTTTCAGTTTTCTTAAAGTCACAGTTTCTTTGGAATCGAACATTTTACAAATTGCTCTTCTAATCACTTCCTTGTCAAAACTATCTACTACTTTCTTTCTTCCTAGCGTCCTAGTCTTGATTGAACTAGACACTCCGTTAGCTTTAAGCACTTGTTTGAAAAAGCGTTTGCTTATACCCAATGCGTGAATAGTTCTCTTTTCTGGCTTTGAGATGCTTCGATACAGTTTTCCACGCTTAGCTTCTATGCAAAAATATTTATACACCTTTATTGCCACTGATTGCAATGTAAGTGAACTTTACTTTTATACCCATTGACTAACAGATCACAAATTTAACGAAATTACCCAATAATTAGGATACGCCGTTGCACATAAATCACAACAAAACGACAGGAAATGGGATGCACCGGATATAAAATTATAACTATGACGCGTTTTATGTGTTTTTTAGTGCTTAAAACAGGGAAATTGGCGCGCATTACGTTCAAGATGACAAGTCCGTGGGTGCTCACTCATATGAAGCGGTAATTCCTCCAAATATATGGTTTGACCAAAATGCCTTAAATTTGTATACTTCAAATAAAGAATATTTATAACTATACGTTTGTTGGTGAGGAAATGAATGTACTTCTTGGGACCAAAAAATCACAAGACCATATGCAAAATTTCAGCATTATCAATCAATTGGTTGCAGAGATATGGAATTTTAAACACCTTCAAAATATTTTGAAACGACCTATACCTGCCCTGCTTCTCTCTTGTCCCCAAGACTTACTATAGGTCGTTTCAAAATATTTTGAAGGTGTTTAAAATTCCATATCTCTGCAACCAATTGATTGATAATGCTGAAATTTTGCATATGGTCTTGTGATTTTTTGGTCCCAAGAAGTACATTCATTTCCTCACCAACAAACGTATAGTTTTAAATATTCTTTATTTGAAGTATACAAATTTAAGGCATTTTGGTCAAACCATATATTTGGAGGAATTACCGCTTCATATGAGTGAGCACCCACGGACTTGTCATCTTGAACGTAATGCGCGCCAATTTCCCTGTTTTAAGCACTAAAAAACACATAAAACGCGTCATAGTTATAATTTTATATCCGGTGCATCCCATTTCCTGTCGTTTTGTTGTGATTTATGTGCAACGGCGTATCCTAATTATTGGGTAATTTCGTTAAATTTGTGATCTGTTAGTCAATGGGTATAAAAGTAAAGTTCACTTACATTGCAATCAGTGGCAATAAAGGTGTATAAATATTTTTGCATAGAAGCTAAGCGTGGAAAACTGTATCGAAGCATCTCAAAGCCAGAAAAGAGAACTATTCACGCATTGGGTATAAGCAAACGCTTTTTCAAACAAGTGCTTAAAGCTAACGGAGTGTCTAGTTCAATCAAGACTAGGACGCTAGGAAGAAAGAAAGTAGTAGATAGTTTTGACAAGGAAGTGATTAGAAGAGCAATTTGTAAAATGTTCGATTCCAAAGAAACTGTGACTTTAAGAAAACTGAAAATTCGACTGAGAGCAGAAAATGACATTGTTGTGTCGAAAACAACATTATGGAGAACTGTTAGAAGCATCGGTTTTACGTTTAGAAAGTACGATAGTGGTAGAAATGTCATCTGCGAGAAGCCGCACTTAGTTTCTATGAGGAGTAAATATTTACGTGAAGTACGGGAAATGCGTAACCAAGGTTATGATATTGTATTTCTAGATGAATCTTGGATAAATTCTCACCACACAAGTGCAAAGGAATGGCAGTTATCAGATGGAAGTATTAAAAGATGTGTACCCACTGGAAAAGGACAGCGTATTATAATGGCACATGCAGGCAGCCGAAAAGAAGGGTTGGTGAGAAATGCAGAACTTATATTCACCTCTAATTATACTGACAACAGGGACTATCACACCGAGATGAATGGCCATATATTTAGAGAGTGGATTGAAAATACTCTTCTTCCAATTCTAGACAGACCATCCTGTCTGGTAATGGACAACGCGTCGTACCACAACGCTGTGGCAGAAGAAGACAAAATTCCTACATCTACCAGTACAAAAGATGTTATAAAGATTTGGCTAAGAAAGGAAGAAATTCCATTTAACGAGGGATTTTTGAAACCTGAATTACTGTCACTTGTTGAGAAATCGCAAAAGACCAAAGTATTCCAAATAGACAAAATCATTCAACAGCATGGTCATACGTGCTTGAGACTGCCCCCTTATCATCCACAATTAAACCCCATTGAACTCGTTTGGGCAAAAATTAAAGGGCAGGTGGCAGCTGAGAATACAAGTTTTAAACTATGCGATATAAAAGGACTGACATATGCTGCTCTATCACAGATTGACAAAGATTTTTGGTGCAAATGTGAAGATCATGTCTTAAAAGAAGAAAATGACTATTGGAAAAAAGATGGACTATCGTTCGTTCAGCCCAGATTAGTAATCAATATGTTAGACTCCTCTGATTCAGAATAAATGAAATAATAATGGACGTTTTTATATGTCCGCATGATCAATCTTTAGCTAAAGTTGATAACGTTTTGAAAATGTAAAGATTCTTGATATGTGTACTGCAGGCATGCAAAGAAACTAAATCACTTTCATATGTCTTGTTTACGTAAAATAATGAAAGTCACATGGAAAGACATAAAACGAACAATGTAGCTCTTTACAGTGAAGAGGATCCCGTGCTTACATCGGACTCTTTAGTCACATGCGTACCCATAAACAATAACTTTGCTTGATATGTCATGCTCGTTATCGCTCGCAACGGATAATTAATTTTTTTAAATGTATTCTTTGTTGTATATTGTTTAAATAGTTTTCATTAATGGAACTGTTTATACGCTGATTTGTTTTAGACCGTCTGTAAAGGCTATAACATTGACATTCTCATAGTATTTTAAAGAAAGTAAACAATAGAAAGTAAACAGTTGATAAACGCCTCCAACTTTCAAGTTGTGTAGAGACGCCTATGCCGAGAAGCTGATTTCCATTAATGTACGGTAAATTATTTTCTCCAGGAGCAAAAAGATCCGTAAATTCACTGAGATCAAAGGAAAGTGCTGCTTCATGATGAAGCATACTTCCTACATCATTAAATTTTGTGAAATCGGTGGGACCTTGGTAAAACAAGGCCAGATGCAAAAAAATCAAGTTTGTAAGTGCAGGGAAAGAGGAGATATTTCATGTTAATCGTGAACATTTAGATTTGAAACGACCAATAGTAAAGGCTTGTTAGTCCCAAATTTGCTCTCCAGGGGTAGAGGGTTCATCTCAAAGTCTTTTCTTCGTTCTTAAATGTCTTTAGAACATGTTCCTTTGACATTTCTGCTTGGTTGTAGAACATTTTCTGTTGTCATTTCTGCGTGTTTTAGAAGACTTTCTGTCATTTACGTGTGTTTTAGAACATTTTCTTTTGTCATTTATTCGTGTTTGTGGAACATTTTCTGTCATCATTTATGTGTGCTTTAGAACATTTTCTGTCATCATTTATGTGTGTTTGTAGAACATTTTCTGTCATCATTTATGTGTGTTTGTAAAACATTTTCTGTCATAATTTATGTGTATTTTAGAACATTTTCTGTCATCATTTATGTGTCTTTGTAGAACATTTTCTGTCATCATTTTCTACATTTATGTTTGTAGAACATTTTCTGTCATCATTTCTACATGTTTGTAGAACATTTTCTATCATCATTTCTACATGTTTGTAGAACATTTACTGTCATCATTTCTACATGTTTGTAGAACATTTTCTGTCATCATTTCTACATGTTTGTGGAACATTTTCTGTCATCATTTCTACATGTTTGTAGAACAATTTAAGTCATCGTTTCAACATGTTTGTAGAATATTTTCTGTCATCATTTATGTGTGTTTGTAGAACATTTTCTTTTGTCATTTTTGCGTGTTTGTGGAACATTTTCTGTCATCATTTATGTGTGTTTGTGGAACATTTTCTATCATTATTTATGTGTATTTGTAGAACATTTTCGTTCATCATTTCTACATGTTTGTAGAACATTTTCTGTCATCATTTCTACATGTTTGTAGAACATTTTCTGTCATCATTTCCACATGTTTGTAGAACATTTTCTTTCATCATTTCTACATGTTTGTGGAACATTTTCTGTCATCATTTCTACATGTTTGTAGAACATTTTCAGTCATCGTTTCAACATGTTTGTAGAACATTTTCTGTCATCATTTATGTGTGTTTGTAGAACATTTTCTTTCGTCATTTCTGCGTGTTTGTGGAACATTTTCTGTCATCATTTATGTGTGTTTGTGGAACATTTTCTATCATTATTTATGTGTATTTGTAGAACATTTTCTTTCATCATTTCTACATGTTTGTAGAACATTTTCTGTCATCATTTCTACATGTTTGTAGAACATTTTCTGTCATCATTTCTACATGTTTGTAGAACATTTTCTGTCATCATTTCTACATGTTTGTAGAACATTTTCTTTCATCATTTCTACATGTTTGTAGAACATTTTCTGTCATCATTTCTACATGTTAATAGAACATTTTCTTTCATCATTTCTACATGTTTGTAGAACATTTTCTGTCATCATTTGTGTGTGTTTGTAGAACATTTTCTGTCATCATTTATGTGTATTTTAGAACATTTTCTGTCATCATTTATGTGTCTTTGTAGAACATTTTCTGTCATCATTTCTACATGTTTGTGGAACATTTTCTGTCATCATTTCTACATGTTTGTAGAACATTTTCTGTCATCGTTTCAACATGTTTGTAGAACATTTTCTGTCATCATTTATGTGTGTTTGTAGAACATTTTCTTTTGTCATTTCTGCGTGTTTGTGGAACATTTTCTGTCATCATTTATGTGTGTTTGTGGAACATTCTCTGTCATCATTTATGTGTGTTTGTAGAACATTTTCTTTTGTCGTTTCTGCGTGTTTGTGGAACATTTTCTGTCATCATTTATGTGTGTTTGTGGAACATTTTCTGTCATTATTTATGTGTGTTTGTAGAACATTTTCTGTCATAATTTATGTGTATTTTAGAACATTTTCTGTCATCATTTATGTGTCTTTGTAGAACATTTTCTGTCATCATTTATGTGTGTTTTAGAACATTTTCTGTCATCATTTATGTGTCTTTGTAGAACATTTTCTTTCATCATTTCTACATGTTAGTAGAACATTTTCAGTCATCATTTCTACATGTTTGTAGAACATTTTCTGTCATTGTTTCAACATGTTTGTAGAACATATTCTGTCATCATTTATGTGTGTTTGTAGAACATTTTCTTTTGTCATTTCTGCGTGTTTGTGGAACATTTTCTGTCATCATTTATGTGTGTTTGTGGAACATTCTCTGTCATCATTTATGTGTGTTTGTAGAACATTTTCTTTTGTCATTTCTGCGTGTTTGTGGAACATTTTCTGTCATCATTTATGTGTGTTTGTGGAACATTTTCTGTCATTATTTATGTGTGTTTGTAGAACATTTTCTTTCATCATTTCTACATGTTTGTAGAACATTTTCTGTCATCATTTCTACATGTTTGTAGAACATTTCTTTCATCATTTCTACATATTTGTAGAACATTTTCTGTCATCATTTCTACATGTTGGTAGAACATTTTCTTTCATCATTTCTACATGTTTGTAGAACATTTTCTTTCATCATTTCTACATGTTTGTAGATTATTTCTTTCATCATTTATGTGTGTTTGTAGAACATTTTCTTTCATCATTTCTACATGTTAGTAGAAGATTTTCTGTCATCATTTCTACAGCTAGGAGAACATTTTCTTTCATCATTTCTTCATGTTTGTAGAACATTTCTTTCATCATTTCTACATGTTTGTAGAACATTTTCTTTTATCATTTCTACATGTTTGTAGAACATTTTCTTTCATAATTTCTACATGTTTGTAGAACATTTTCTGTCATCATTTCTACATGCTAGTGGAACATTTCTTTCATCATTTCTACATGTTTGTAGAACATTTTCTGTCATAATTTCTACATGTTAGTTGAACATTTTCTATAATCTTTTCTGCATGTTTGTAGAACATTTTCTTTCATCATTTCTACATGTTTGTAGAACATTTTCTGTCATCATTTCTACATGCTAGTAGAACATTTCTTTCATCATTTCTACATGTTTGTAGAACATTTTCAGTCATAATTTCTACATGTTAGTAGAACTTTTCTTTCATCATTTCCACATGTTAGTAGAACATTTTCTGTCATCATTTATGTGTGTTTGTGGAACATTCTCTGTCATCATTTATGTGTGTTTGTAGAACATTTTCTTTTGTCATTTCTGCGTGTTTGTGGAACATTTTCTGTCATTATTTATGTGTGTTTGTAGAACATTTTCTGTCATCATTTCTACATGTTTGTAGAACATTTTCTGTCATCATTTCTACATGTTTGTAGAACATTTTCTTTCATCATTTCTACATGTTTGTAGAACATTTTCTGTCATCATTTCTACATGTTAATAGAACATTTTCTTTCATCATTTCTACATGTTTGTAGAACATTTTCTGTCATCATTTGTGTGTGTTTGTAGAACATTTTCTGTCATCATTTATGTGTATTTTAGAACATTGTCTGTCATCATTTATGTGTCTTTGTAGAAAATTTTCTGTCATCATTTCTACATGTTTGTGGAACATTTTCTGTCATCATTTCTACATGTTTGTAGAACATTTTCTGTCATCGTTTCAACATGTTTGTAGAACATTTTCTGTCATCATTTATGTGTGTTTGTAGAACATTTTCTTTTGTCATTTCTGCGTGTTTGTGGAACATTTTCTGTCATCATTTATGTGTGTTTGTGGAACATTCTCTGTCATCATTTATGTGTGTTTGTAGAACATTTTCTTTTGTCGTTTCTGCGTGTTTGTGGAACATTTTCTGTCATCATATATGTTTGTTTGTGGAACATTTTCTGTCATTATTTATGTGTGTTTGTAGAACATTTTCTGTCATAATTTATGTGTATTTTAGAACATTTTCTGTCATCATTTATGTGTCTTTGTAGAACATTTTCTGTCATCATTTATGTGTGTTTTAGAACATTTTCTGTCAACATTTATGTGTCTTTGTAGAAGATTTTCTTTCATCATTTCTACATGTTAGTAGAACATTTTCTGTCATCATTTCTACATGTTTGTAGAACATTTTCTGTCATTGTTTCAACATGTTTGTAGAACATATTCTGTCATCATTTATGTTATTTTGTAGAACATTTTCTTTTGTCATTTCTGCGTGTTTGTGGAACATTTTCTGTCATCATTTATGTGTGTTTGTGGAACATTCTCTGTCATCATTTATGTGTGTTTGTAGAACATTTTCTTTTGTCATTTCTGCGTGTTTGTGGAACATTTTCTGTCATCATTTATGTGTGTTTGTGGAACATTTTCTGTCATTATTTATGTGTGTTTGTAGAACATTTTCTTTCATCATTTCTACATGTTTGTAGAACATTTTCTGTCATCATTTCTACATGTTTGTAGAACATTTCTTTCATCATTTCTACATGTTTGTAGAACATTTTCTGTCATCATTTCTACATGTTGGTAGAACATTTTCTTTCATCATTTCTACATGTTTGTAGAACATTTTCTTTCATCATTTCTACATGTTTGTAGATTATTTCTTTCATCATTTATGTGTGTTTGTAGAACATTTTCTTTCATCATTTCTACATGTTAGTAGAAGATTTTCTGTCATCATTTCTACTGCTAGGAGAACATTTTCTTTCATCATTTCTTCATGTTTGTAGAACATTTCTTTCATCATTTCTACATGTTTGTATAACATTTTCTTTTATCATTTCTACATGTTTGTAGAACATTTTCTTTCATAATTTCTACATGTTTGTAGAACATTTTCTGTCATCATTTCTACATGCTAGTGGAACATTTCTTTCATCATTTCTACTTGTTTGTAGAACATTTTCTGTCATAATTTCTACATGTTAGTTGAACATTTTCTATAATCTTTTCTGCATGTTTGTAGAACATTTTCTTTCATCATTTCTACATGTTTGTAGAACATTTTCTGTCATCATTTCTACATGCTAGTAGAACATTTCTTTCATCATTTCTACATGTTTGTAGAACATTTTCAGTCATAATTTCTACATGTTAGTAGAACATTTCTTTCATCATTTCCACATGTCTGTAGAACATTTTCTGTCATCATTTCTACATGTTAGTAGAACATTTTCTATAATCTTTTCTGCATGTTTGTAGAAAATTTTCTGGCATCATTTCTACATGTTTGTAGAGCATTTTCTTTCATCATTTCTACATATTTGTAGAACATTTTTTTTCATAATTTATGTGTGTTTGTGTAACATTTTCTTTCATCATTTCTACATGTTTGTAGAACATTTTCTGTCATCATTTATACATGTTAGTAGAACATTTTCTTTCATCATTTTTATGTTTTTGTAGAACATTTTCTATCATCATTTATACATGTTTGTAGAACATTTTCTTTCATCATTTCTACATGTTTGTAGAACATTTCTTTCATCATTTCTACATGTTTGTAGAACATTTTATGTCATCATTTGTGCATGTTAGTAGAACATTTTCTTTCATCATTTATACATGTTAGTAGAACATTTTCTTTCATCATTTATACATGTTTGTAGAACATTTCTTTCATCATTTCTACATGTTTGTAGAACATTTTCTTTCATCATTTTTTTATGTTTTTGTAGAACATTTTCTATCATCATTTATATGTTTTTGTAGAACATTTTCTATCATCATTTATACATGTTTGTAGAACATTTTCTTTCATCATTTATACATGTTTGTAGAACATTTTCTTTCATCATTTATACATGTTTGTAGAACATTTCTTTCATCATTTCTACATGTTTGTAGAACATTTTATGTCATCATTTCTGCATGTTTGTGGAACATTTTCTGTCATAATTTATGTGTATTTTATAACATTTTCTGTCATCATTTATGTGTCTTTGTAGAACATTTTCTGTCATCATTTATGTGTGTTTTAGAACATTTTCTGTCATCATTTGTGTGTCTTTGTAGAACATTTTCTGTCATCATTTCTACATGTTTGTGGAACATTTTCTGTCATCATTTCTACATTTTTGTAGAACATTTTCTGTCATCGTTTCAACATGTTTGTAGAACATTTTCTGTCATCATTTATGTGTGTTTGTAGAACATTTTCTTTTGTCATTTCTGCGTGTTTGTGGAACATTTTCTGTCATCATTTATGTGTGTTTGTGGAACATTCTCTGTCATCATTTATGTGTGTTTGTAGAACATTTTCTTTTGTCGTTTCTGCGTGTTTGTGGAACATTTTCTGTCATCATTTATGTGTGTTTGTGGAACATTTTCTGTCATTATTTATGTGTGTTTGTAGAACATTTTCTGTCATAATTTATGTGTATTTTAGAACATTTTCTGTCATCATTTATGTGTCTTTATAAAAACATTTTCTGTCATCATTTATGTGTGTTTGTGGAACATTCTCTGTCATCATTTATGCGTGTTTGTAGAACATTTTCTTTTGTCATTTCTGCGTGTTTGTGGAACATTTTCTGTCATCTTTTATGTGTGTTTGTGGAACATTTTCTGTCATTATTTATGTGTGTTTGTAGAACATTTTCTTTCATCATTTCTACATGTTTGTAGAACATTTTCTGTCATCATTTCTACATGATTGTAGAACATTTCTTTCATCATTTCTACATGTTTGTAGAACATTTTCTGTCATCATTTCTACATGTTGGTAGAACATTTTCTTTCATCATTTCTACATGTTTGTAGAACATTTTCTTTCATCATTTCTACATGTTTGTAGATTATTTCTTTCATCATTTATGTGTGTTTGTAGAACATTTTCTCTCATCATTTCTACATGTTAGTAGAAGATTTTCTGTCATCATTTCTACAGCTAGGAGAACATTTTCTTTCATCATTTCTTCATGTTTGTAGAACATTTCTTTCATCATTTCTACATGTTTGTAGAACATTTTCTGTCATAATTTCTACATGTTAGTTGAACATTTTCTATAATCTTTTCTGCATGTTTGTAGAACATTTTCTTTCATCATTTCTACATGTTTGTAGAACATTTTCTGTCATCATTCCTACATGCTAGTAGAACATTTCTTTCATCATTTCTACATGTTTGTAGAACATTTTCAGTCATAATTTCTACATGTTAGTAGAACTTTTCTTTCATCATTTCCACATGTTAGTAGAACATTTTCTGTCATCATTTATGTGTGTTTGTGGAACATTCTCTGTCATCATTTATGTGTGTTTGTAGAACATTTTCTTTTGTCATTTCTGCGTGTTTGTGGAACATTTTCTGTCATTATTTATGTGTGTTTGTAGAACATTTTCTTTCATCATTTCTACATGTTTGTAGAACATTTTCTGTCATCATTTCTACATGTTTGTAGAACATTTTCTTTCATCATTTCTACATGTTTGTAGAACATTTTCTGTCATCATTTCTACATGTTAATAGAACATTTTCTTTCATCATTTCTACATGTTTGTAGAACATTTTCTGTCATCATTTGTGTGTGTTTGTAGAACATTTTCTGTCATCATTTATGTGTATTTTAGAACATTGTCTGTCATCATTTATGTGTCTTTGTAGAAAATTTTCTGTCATCATTTCTACATTTTTGTGGAACATTTTCTGTCATCATTTCTACATGTTTGTAGAACATTTTCTGTCATCGTTTCAACATGTTTGTAGAACATTTTCTGTCATCATTTATGTGTGTTTGTAGAACATTTTCTTTTGTCATTTCTGCGTGTTTGTGGAACATTTTCTGTCATCATTTATGTGTGTTTGTGGAACATTTTCTGTCATTATTTATGTGTGTTTGTAGAATATTTTCTTTCATCATTTCTACATGTTTGTAGAACATTTTCTGTCATCATTTCTACATGTTTGTAGAACATTTCTGTCATCATTTCTACATGTTGGTAGAACATTTTCTTTCATCATTTCTACATGTTTGTAGAACATTTTCTTTCATCATTTCTACATGTTTGTAGATTATTTCTTTCATCATTTATGTGTGTTTGTAGAACATTTTCTTTCATCATTTCTACATGTTAGTAGAAGATTTTCTGTCATCATTTCTACTGCTAGGAGAACATTTTCTTTCATCATTTCTTCATGTTTGTAGAACATTTCTTTCATCATTTCTACATGTTTGTAGAACATTTTCTTTTATCATTTCTACATGTTTGTAGAACATTTTCTTTCATAATTTCTACATGTTTGTAGAACATTTTCTGTCATCATTTCTACATGCTAGTGGAACATTTCTTTCATCATTTCTACTTGTTTGTAGAACATTTTCTGTCATAATTTCTACATGTTAGTTGAACATTTTCTATAATCTTTTCTGCATGTTTGTAGAACATTTTCTTTCATCATTTCTACATGTTTGTAGAACATTTTCTGTCATCATTTCTACATGCTAGTAGAACATTTCTTTCATCATTTCTACATGTTTGTAGAACATTTTTTTTCATAATTTATGTGTGTTTGTGTAACATTTTCTTTCATCATTTCTACATGTTTGTAGAACATTTTCTGTCATCATTTATACATGTTAGTAGAACATTTTCTTTCATCATTTTTATGTTTTTGTAGAACATTTTCTATCATCATTTATACATGTTTGTAGAACATTTTCTTTCATCATTTCTACATGTTTGTAGAACATTTCTTTCACCATTTCTACATGTTTGTAGAACATTTTATGTCATCATTTGTGCATGTTAGTAGAACATTTTCTTTCATCATTTATACATGTTAGTAGAACATTTTCTTTCATCATTTATACATGTTTGTAGAACATTTCTTTCATCATTTCTGCATGTTTGTGGAACATTTTCTGTCATTATTTATGTGTGTTTGTAGAACATTTTCTGTCATAATTTATGTGTATTTTAGAACATTTTCTGTCATCATTTATGTGTCTTTTTAGAACATTTTCTGTCATCATTTATGTGTGTTTGTGGAACATTCTCTGTCATCATTTATGTGTGTTTGTAGAACATTTTCTTTTGTCATTTCTGCGTGTTTGTGGAACATTTTCTGTCATCATTTATGTGTGTTTGTGGAACATTTTCTGTCATTATTTATGTGTGTTTGTAGAACATTTTCTTTCATCATTTCTACATGTTTGTAGAACATTTTCTGTCATCATTTCTACATGTTTGTAGAACATTTCTTTCATCATTTCTACATGTTTGTAGAACATTTTCTGTCATCATTTCTACATGTTGGTAGAACATTTTCTTTCATCATTTCTACATGTTTGTAGAACATTTTCTTTCATCATTTCTACATGTTTGTAGATTATTTCTTTCATCATTTATGTGTGTTTGTAGAACATTTTCTCTCATCATTTCTACATGTTAGTAGAAGATTTTCTGTCATCATTTCTACTGCTAGGAGAACATTTTCTTTCATCATTTCTTCATGTTTGTAGAACATTTCTTTCATCATTTCTACATGTTTGTAGAACATTTTCTGTCATAATTTCTACATGTTAGTTGAACATTTTCTATAATCTTTTCTGCATGTTTGTAGAACATTTTCTTTCATCATTTCTACATGTTTGTAGAACATTTTCTGTCATCATTCCTACATGCTAGTAGAACATTTCTTTCATCATTTCTACATGTTTGTAGAACATTTTCAGTCATAATTTCTACATGTTAGTAGAACTTTTCTTTCATCATTTCCACATGTTAGTAGAACATTTTCTGTCATCATTTATGTGTGTTTGTGGAACATTCTCTGTCATCATTTATGTGTGTTTGTCGAACATTTTCTTTCATCATTTCTACATGTTTGTAGAACATTTTCTGTCATCATTCCTACATGCTAGTAGAACATTTCTTTCATCATTTCTACATGTTTGTAGAACATTTTCAGTCATAATTTCTACATGTTAGTAGAACTTTTCTTTCATCATTTCCACATGTTAGTAGAACATTTTCTGTCATCATTTATGTGTGTTTGTGGAACATTCTCTGTCATCATTTATGTGTGTTTGTAGAACATTTTCTTTTGTCATTTCTGCGTGTTTGTGGAACATTTTCTGTCATTATTTATGTGTGTTTGTAGAACATTTTCTTTCATCATTTCTACATGTTTGTAGAACATTTTCTGTCATCATTTCTACATGTTTGTAGAACATTTTCTTTCATCATTTCTACATGTTTGTAGAACATTTTCTGTCATCATTTCTACATGTTAATAGAACATTTTCTTTCATCATTTCTACATGTTTGTAGAACATTTTCTGTCATCATTTGTGTGTGTTTGTAGAACATTTTCTGTCATCATTTATGTGTATTTTAGAACATTGTCTGTCATCATTTATGTGTCTTTGTAGAAAATTTTCTGTCATCATTTCTACATGTTTGTGGAACATTTTCTGTCATCATTTCTACATGTTTGTAGAACATTTTCTGTCATCGTTTCAACATGTTTGTAGAACATTTTCTGTCATCATTTATGTGTGTTTGTAGAACATTTTCTTTTGTCATTTCTGCGTGTTTGTGGAACATTTTCTGTCATCATTTCTACTGCTAGGAGAACATTTTCTTTCATCATTTCTTCATGTTTGTAGAACATTTCTTTCATCATTTCTACATGTTTGTAGAACATTTCTGTCATCATTTCTACATGTTGGTAGAACATTTTCTTTCATCATTTCTACATGTTTGTAGAACATTTTCTTTCATCATTTCTACATGTTTGTAGATTATTTCTTTCATCATTTATGTGTGTTTGTAGAACATTTTCTTTCATCATTTCTACATGTTAGTAGAAGATTTTCTGTCATCATTTCTACTGCTAGGAGAACATTTTCTTTCATCATTTCTTCATGTTTGTAGAACATTTCTTTCATCATTTCTACATGTTTGTAGAACATTTTCTTTTATCATTTCTACATGTTTGTAGAACATTTTCTTTCATAATTTCTACATGTTTGTAGAACATTTTCTGTCATCATTTCTACATGCTAGTGGAACATTTCTTTCATCATTTCTACTTGTTTGTAGAACATTTTCTGTCATAATTTCTACATGTTAGTTGAACATTTTCTATAATCTTTTCTGCATGTTTGTAGAACATTTTCTTTCATCATTTCTACATGTTTGTAGAACATTTTCTGTCATCATTTCTACATGCTAGTAGAACATTTCTTTCATCATTTCTACATGTTTGTAGAACATTTTTTTCATAATTTATGTGTGTTTGTGTAACATTTTCTTTCATCATTTCTACATGTTTGTAGAACATTTTCTGTCATCATTTATAAATGTTAGTAGAACATTTTCTTTCATCATTTTTATGTTTTTGTAGAACATTTTCTATCATCATTTATACATGTTTGTAGAACATTTTCTTTCATCATTTCTACATGTTTGTAGAACATTTCTTTCACCATTTCTACATGTTTGTAGAACATTTTATGTCATTTGTGCATGTTAGTAGAACATTTTCTTTCATCATTTATACATGTTAGTAGAACATTTTCTTTCATCATTTATACATGTTTGTAGAACATTTCTTTCATCATTTCTGCATGTTTGTGGAACATTTTCTGTCATAATTTATGTGTATTTTAGAACATTTTCTGTCATCATTTATGTGTTTTTGTAGAACATTTTCTGTCATCATTTATGTGTGTTTTAGAACATTTTCTGTCATCATTTGTGTGTCTTTGTAGAACATTTTCTGTCATCATTTCTACATTTTTGTAGAACATTTTCTGTCATCGTTTCAACATGTTTGTAGAACATTTTCTGTCATCATTTATGTGTATTTGTAGAACATTTTCTTTTGTCATTTCTGCGTGTTTGTGGAACATTTTCTGTCATCATTTATGTGTGTTTGTGGAACATTCTCTGTCATCATTTATGTGTGTTTGTAGAACATTTTCTTTTGTCGTTTCTGCGTGTTTGTGGAACATTTTCTGTCATCATTTATGTGTGTTTGTGGAACATTTTCTGTCATTATTTATGTGTGTTTGTAGAACATTTTCTGTCATAATTTATGTGTATTTTAGAACATTTTCTGTCATCATTTATGTGTCTTTGTAGAACATTTTCTGTCATCATTTATGTGTGTTTGTGGAACATTCTCTGTCATCATTTATGTGTGTTTGTAGAACATTTTCTTTTGTCATTTCTGCGTGTTTGTGGAACATTTTCTGTCATCATTTATGTGTGTTTGTGGAACATTTTCTGTCATTATTTATGTGTGTTTGTAGAACATTTTCTTTCATCATTTCTACATGTTTGTAGAACATTTTCTGTCATCATTTCTACATGTTTGTAGAACATTTCTTTCATCATTTCTACATGTTTGTAGAACATTTTCTGTCATCATTTCTACATGTTGGTAGAACATTTTCTTTCATCATTTCTACATGTTTGTAGAACATTTTCATTCATCATTTCTACATGTTTGTAGATTATTTCTTTCATCATTTATGTGTGTTTGTAGAACATTTTCTTTCATCATTTCTACATGTTAGTAGAAGATTTTCTGTCATCATTTCTACTGCTAGGAGAACATTTTCTTTCATCATTTCTTCATGTTTGTAGAACATTTCTTTCATCATTTCTACTGCTAGGAGAACATTTTCTTTTATCATTTCTACATGTTTGTAGAACATTTTCTTTCATAATTTCTACATGTTTGTAGAACATTTTCTGTCATCATTTCTACATGCTAGTGGAACATTTCTTTCATCATTTCTACATGTTTGTAGAACATTTTCTGTCATAATTTCTACATGTTAGTTGAACATTTTCTATAATCTTTTCTGCATGTTTGTAGAACATTTTCTTTCATCATTTCTACATGTTTGTAGAACATTTTCTGTCATAATTTCTACATGCTAGTAGAACATTTCTTTCATCATTTCTACATGTTTGTAGAACATTTTCAGTCATAATTTCTACATGTTAGTAGAACTTTTCTTTCATCATTTCCACATGTTAGTAGAACATTTTCTGTCATCATTTATGTGTGTTTGTGGAACATTCTCTGTCATCATTTATGTGTGTTTGTGGAACATTTTCTGTCATTATTTATGTGTGTTTGTAGAACATTTTCTTTCATCATTTCTTCATGTTTGTAGAACATTTTCTGTCATCATTTCTACATGTTTGTAGAACATTTCTTTCATCATTTCTACATGTTTGTAGAACATTTTCTGTCATCATTTCTACATGTTGGTAGAACATTTTCTTTCATCATTTCTACATGTTTGTAGAACATTTTCTTTCATCATTTCTACATGTTTGTAGATTATTTCTTTCATCATTTATGTGTGTTTGTAGAACATTTTCTTTCATCATTTCTACATGTTAGTAGAAGATTTTCTGTCATCATTTCTACTGCTAGGAGAACATTTTCTTTCATCATTTCTTCATGTTTGTAGAACATTTCTTTCATCATTTCTACATGTTTGTAGAACATTTTCTTTTATCATTTCTACATGTTTGTAGAACATTTTCTTTCATAATTTCTACATGTTTGTAGAACATTTTCTGTCATCATTTGTGCATGTTAGTAGAACATTTTCTTTCATCATTTATACATGTTAGTAGAACATTTTCTTTCATCATTTCTTCATGTTTGTAGAACATTTCTTTCATCATTTCTAGATGTTTGTAGAACATTTTCTTTCATCATTTCTACATGTTTGTAGAACATTTTTTTTCATAATTTATGTGTGTTTGTGCAACATTTTCTTTCATCATTTCTACATGTTTGTAGAACATTTTCTGTCATCATTTATACATGTTAGTAGAACATTTTCTTTCATCATTTTTATGTTTTTGTAGAACATTTTCTGTCATCATTTATACATGTTTGTAGAACATTTTCTTTCATCATTTCTACATGTTTGTAGAACATTTCTTTCATCATTTCTACATGTTTGTAGAACATTTTATGTCATCATTTGTGCATGTTAGTAGAACATTTTCTTTCATCATTTATACATGTTAGTAGAACATTTTCTTTCATCATTTATACATGTTTGTAGAACATTTATTTCATCATTTCTGCATGTTTGTGGAACATTTTCTGTCATAATTTATGTGTATTTTAGAACATTTTCTGTCATCATTTATGTGTCTTTGTAGAACATTTTCTGTCATCATTTATGTGTGTTTTAGAACATTTTCTGTCATCATTTGTGTGTTTTTGTAGAACATTTTCTGTCATCATTTCTACATGTTTGTGGAACATTTTCTGTCATCATTTCTACATTTTTGTAGAACATTTTCTGTCATCGTTTCAACATGTTTGTAGAACATTTTCTGTCATCATTTATGTGTGTTTGTAGAACATTTTCTTTTGTCATTTCTGCGTGTTTGTGGAACATTTTCTGTCATCATTTATGTGTGTTTGTGGAACATTCTCTGTCATCATTTATGTGTGTTTGTAGAACATTTTCTTTTGTCGTTTCTGCGTGTTTGTGGAACATTTTCTGTCATCATTTATGTGTGTTTGTGGAACATTTTCTGTCATTATTTATGTGTGTTTGTAGAACATTTTCTGTCATAATTTATGTGTATTTTAGAACATTTTCTGTCATCATTTATGTGTCTTTGTAGAACATTTTCTGTCATCATTTATGTGTGTTTGTGGAACATTCTCTGTCATCATTTATGTGTGTTTGTAGAACATTTTCTTTTGTCATTTCTACGTGTTTGTGGAACATTTTCTGTCATCATTTATGTGTGTTTGTGGAACATTTTCTGTCATTATTTATGTGTGTTTGTAGAACATTTTCTTTCATCATTTCTACATGTTTGTAGAACATTTTCTGTCATCATTTCTACATGTTTGTAGAACATTTCTTTCATCATTTCTACATGTTTGTAGAACATTTTCTTTCATCATTTCTACATGTTGGTAGAACATTTTCTTTCATCATTTCTACATGTTTGTAGAACATTTTCTTTCATCATTTCTACATGTTTGTAGATTATTTCTTTCATCATTTATGTGTGTTTGTAGAACATTTTCTTTCATCATTTCTACATGTTAGTAGAAGATTTTCTGTCATCATTTCTACTGCTAGGAGAACATTTTCTTTCATCATTTCTTCATGTTTGTAGAACATTTCTTTCATCATTTCTACATGTTTGTAGAACATTTTCTTTTATCATTTCTACATGTTTGTAGAACATTTTCTTTCATAATTTCTACATGTTTGTAGAACATTTTCTGTCATCATTTCTACATGCTAGTGGAACATTTCTTTCATCATTTCTACATGTTTGTAGAACATTTTCTGTCATAATTTCTACATGTTAGTTGAACATTTTCTATAATCTTTTCTGCATGTTTGTAGAACATTTTCTTTCATCATTTCTACATGTTTGAAGAACATTTTCTGTCATCATTTCTACATGCTAGTAGAACATTTCTTTCATCATTTCTACATGTTTGTAGAACATTTTCAGTCATAATTTCTACATGTTAGTAGAACTTTTCTTTCATCATTTCCACATGTTAGTAGAACATTTTCTGTCATCATTTATGTGTGTTTGTGGAACATTCTCTGTCATCATTTATGTGTGTTTGTAGAACATTTTCTTTTGTCATTTCTGCGTGTTTGTGGAACATTTTCTGTCATTATTTATGTGTGTTTGTAGAACATTTTCTTTCATCATTTCTACATGTTTGTAGAACATTTTCTGTCATCATTTCTACATGTTTGTAGAACATTTTCTTTCATCATTTCTACATGTTTGTAGAACATTTTCTGTCATCATTTCTACATGTTAATAGAACATTTTCTTTCATCATTTCTACATGTTTGTAGAACATTTTCTGTCATCATTTGTGTGTGTTTGTAGAACATTTTCTGTCATCATTTATGTGTATTTTAGAACATTGTCTGTCATCATTTATGTGTCTTTGTAGAAAATTTTCTGTCATCATTTCTACATGTTTGTGGAACATTTTCTGTCATCATTTCTACATTTTTGTAGAACATTTTCTGTCATCGTTTCAACATGTTTGTAGAACATTTTCTGTCATCATTTATGTGTGTTTGTAGAACATTTTCTTTTGTCATTTCTGCGTGTTTGTGGAACATTTTCTGTCATCATTTATGTGTGTTTGTGGAACATTCTCTGTCATCATTTATGTGTGTTTGTAGAACATTTTCTTTTGTCGTTTCTGCGTGTTTGTGGAACATTTTCTGTCATCATTTATGTTTGTTTGTGGAACATTTTCTGTCATTATTTATGTGTGTTTGTAGAACATTTTCTGTCATAATTTATGTGTATTTTAGAACATTTTCTGTCATCATTTATGTGTCTTTGTAGAACATTTTCTGTCATCATTTATGTGTGTTTTAGAACATTTTCTGTCATCATTTATGTGTCTTTGTAGAACATTTTCTTTCATCATTTCTACATGTTAGTAGAACATTTTCTGTCATCATTTCTACATGTTTGTAGAACATTTTCTGTCATTGTTTCAACATGTTTGTAGAACATATTCTGTCATCATTTATGTTATTTTGTAGAACATTTTCTTTTGTCATTTCTGCGTGTTTGTGGAACATTTTCTGTCATCATTTTTGTGTGTTTGTGGAACATTCTCTGTCATCATTTATGTGTGTTTGTAGAACATTTTCTTTTGTCATTTCTGCGTGTTTGTGGAACATTTTCTGTCATCATTTATGTGTGTTTGTGGAACATTTTCTGTCATTATTTATGTGTGTTTGTAGAACATTTTCTTTCATCATTTCTACATGTTTGTAGAACATTTTCTGTCATCATTTCTACATGTTTGTAGAACATTTCTTTCATCATTTCTACATGTTTGTAGAACATTTTCTTTCATCATTTCTACATGTTTGTAGATTATTTCTTTCATCATTTATGTGTGTTTGTAGAACATTTTCTTTCATCATTTCTACATGTTAGTAGAAGATTTTCTGTCATCATTTCTACTGCTAGGAGAACATTTTCTTTCATCATTTCTTCATGTTTGTAGAACATTTCTTTCATCATTTCTACATGTTTGTAGAACATTTTCTTTTATCATTTCTACATGTTTGTAGAACATTTTCTTTCATAATTTCTACATGTTGGTAGAACATTTTCTGTCATCATTTCTACATGTTTGTAGAACATTTTCTTTCATCATTTCTACATGTTTGTAGATCATTTCTTTCATCATTTATGTGTGTTTGTAGAACATTTTCTTTCATCATTTCTACATGTTAGTAGAAGATTTTCTGTCATCATTTCTACTGCTAGGAGAACATTTTCTTTCATCATTTCTTCATGTTTGTAGAACATTTCTTTCATCATTTCTACATGTTTGTAGAACATTTTCTTTTATCATTTCTACATGTTTGTAGAACATTTTCTTTCATAATTTCTACATGTTTGTAGAACATTTTCTGTCATCATTTCTACATGCTAGTGGAACATTTCTTTCATCATTTCTACATGTTTGTAGAACATTTTCTGTCATAATTTCTACATGTTAGTTGAACATTTTCTATAATCTTTTGTGCATGTTTGTAGAACATTTTCTTTCATCATTTCTACATGTTTGTAGAACATTTTCTGTCATCATTTCTACATGCTAGTAGAACATTTCTTTCATCATTTCTACATGTTTGTAGAACATTTTCAGTCATAATTTCTACATGTTAGTAGAACATTTCTTTCATCATTTCCACATGTCTGTAGAACATTTTCTGTCATCATTTCTACATGTTAGTAGAACATTTTCTATAATCTTTTCTGCATGTTTGTAGAACATTTTCTGGCATCATTTCTACATGTTTGTAGAGCATTTTCTTTCAACATTTCTACATATTTGTAGAACATTTTTTTTCATAATTTATGTGTGTTTGTGTAACATTTTCTTTCATCATTTCTACATGTTTGTAGAACATTTTCTGTCATCATTTATACATGTTAGTAGAACATTTTCTTTCATAATTTTTATGTTTTTGTAGAACATTTTCTATCATCATTTATACATGTTTGTAGAACATTTTCTTTCATCATTTCTACATGTTAGTAGAACATTTTCTTTCATCATTTATACATGTTTGTAGAACATTTCTTTCATCATTTCTACATGTTTGTAGAACATTTTCTTTCATCATTTTTATGTTTTTGTAGAACATTTTCTATCATCATTTATACATGTTTGTAGAACATTTTCTTTCATCATTTCTAATTGTTTGTAGAACATTTCTTTCATCATTTCTACATGTTTGTAGAACATTTTATGTCATCATTTGTGCATGTTAGTAGAACATTTTCTTTCATCATTTATACATGTTAGTAGAACATTTTCTTTCATCATTTATACATGTTTGTAGAACATTTCTTTCATCATTTCTACATGTTTGTAGAACATTTTCTTTCATCATTTTTATGTTTTTGTAGAACATTTTCTATCATCATTTATATGTTTTTGTAGAACATTTTCTATCATCATTTATACATGTTTGTAGAACATTTTCTTTCATCATTTCTACATGTTTGTAGAACATTTTCTTTCATCATTTATACATGTTTGTAGAACATTTCTTTCATCATTTCTACATGTTTGTAGAACATTTTATGTCATCATTTCTGCATGTTTGTGGAACATTTTCTGTCATAATTTATGTGTATTTTAGAACATTTTCTGTCATCATTTATGTGTCTTTGTAGAACATTTTCTGTCATCATTTATGTGTGTTTTAGAACATTTTCTGTCATCATTTGTGTGTCTTTGTAGAACATTTTCTGTCATCATTTCTACATGTTTGTGGAACATTTTCTGTCATCATTTCTACATTTTTGTAGAACATTTTCTGTCATCGTTTCAACATGTTTGTAGAACATTTTCTGTCATCATTTATGTGTGTTTGTAGAACATTTTCTTTTGTCATTTCTGCGTGTTTGTGGAACATTTTCTGTCATCATTTATGTGTGTTTGTGGAACATTCTCTGTCATCATTTATGTGTGTTTGTAGAACATTTTCTTTTGTCGTTTCTGCGTGTTTGTGGAACATTTTCTGTCATCATTTATGTGTGTTTGTGGAACATTTTCTGTCATTATTTATGTGTGTTTGAGGAACATTTTCTGTCATAATTTATGTGTATTTTAGAACATTGTCTGTCATCATTTATGTGTCTTTGTAGAACATTTTCTGTCATCATTTATGTGTGTTTTAGAACATTTTCTGTCATCATTTATGTGTCTTTGTAGAACATTTTCTTTCATCATTTCTACATGTTAGTAGAACATTTTCTGTCATCATTTCTACATGTTTGTAGAACATTTTCTGTCATCGTTTCAACATGTTTGTAGAACATATTCTGTCATCATTTATGTGTGTTTGTAGAACATTTTCTTTTGTCATTTCTGCGTGTTTGTGGAACATTTTCTGTCATCATTTATGTGTGTTTGTGGAACATTCTCTGTCATCATTTATGTGTGTTTGTAGAACATTTTCTTTTGTCATTTCTGCGTGTTTGTGGAACATTTTCTGTCATCATTTATGTGTGTTTGTGGAACACTTTCTGTCATTATTTATGTGTGTTTGTAGAATATTTTCTTTCATCATTTCTACATGTTTGTAGAACATTTTCTGTCTTCATTTCTACATGTTTGTAGAACATTTTATGTCATCATTTCTGCATGTTTGTGGAACATTTTCTGTCATAATTTATGTGTATTTTAGAACATTTTCTGTCATCATTTATGTGTCTTTGTAGAACATTTTCTGTCATCATTTATGTGTGTTTTAGAACATTTTCTGTCATCATTTGTGTGTCTTTGTAGAACATTTTCTGTCATCATTTCTACATGTTTGTGGAACATTTTCTGTCATCATTTCTACATTTTTGTAGAACATTTTCTATCATCGTTTCAACATGTTTGTAGAACATTTTCTGTCATCATTTATGTGTGCTTGTAGAACATTTTCTTTTGTCATTTCTGCGTGTTTGTGGAACATTTTCTGTCATCATTTATGTGTGTTTGTGGAACATTCTCTGTCATCATTTATGTGTGTTTGTAGAACATTTTCTTTTGTCGTTTCTGCGTGTTTGTGGAACATTTTCTGTCATCATTTATGTGTGTTTGTGGAACATTTTCTGTCATTATTTATGTGTGTTTGTAGAACATTTTCTGTCATAATTTATGTGTATTTTAGAACATTGTCTGTCATCATTTATGTGTCTTTGTAGAACATTTTCTGTCATCATTTATGTGTGTTTTAGAACATTTTCTGTCATCATTTATGTGTGTTTGTAGAACATTTTCTTTCATCATTTCTACATGTTAGTAGAACATTTTCTGTCATCATTTCTACATGTTTGTAGAACATTTTCTGTCATTGTTTCAACATGTTTGTAGAACATATTCTGTCATCATTTATGTGTGTTTGTAGAACATTTTCTTTTGTCATTTCTGCGTGTTTGTGGAACATTTTCTGTCATCATTTATGTGTGTTTGTGGAACATTCTCTGTCATCATTTATGTGTGTTTGTAGAACATTTTCTTTTGTCATTTCTGCGTGTTTGTGGAACATTTTCTGTCATCATTTATGTGTGTTTGTGGAACATTTTCTGTCATTATTTATGTGTGTTTGTAGAACATTTTCTTTCATCATTTCTACATGTTTGTAGAACATTTTCTTTCATCATTTCTACATGTTTGTAGAACATTTCTGTCATCATTTCTACATGTTTGTAGAACATTTTCTGTCATCATTTCTACTGTTAGGAGAACATTTTCTTTCATCATTTCTTCATGTTTGTAGAACATTTCTTTCATCATTTCTGCATGTTTGTAGAACATTTTCTTTTATCATTTCTACATGTTTGTAGAACATTTTCTTTCATCATTTATGTGTCTTTGTAGAACATTTTCTGTCATCATTTCTACATTCTAGTAGAACATTTCTTTCATCATTTCTACATGTTTGTAGAACATTTTCTGTCATAATTTCTACATGTTAGTAGAACATTTTCTATAATCTTTTCTGCATGTTTGTAGAACATTTTCTTTCATCATTTCTACATTTTTGTAGAACATTTTCTGTCATCATTTCTACATGCTAGTAGAACATTTCTTTCATCATTTCTACATGTTTGTAGAACATTTTCTGTCATAATTTCTACATGTTAGTAGAACATTTCTTTCATCATTTCTACATGTCTGTAGAACATTTTCTGTCATCATTTCTACATGTTAGTAGAACATTTTCTATAATCTTTTCTGCATGTTTGTAGAACATTTTCTGGCATCATTTCTACATGTTTGTAGAACATTTTCTTTCATCATTTCTACATATTTGTAGAACATTTTTTTTTCATAATTTATGTGTGTTTGTATAACATTTTCTTTCATCATTTCTACATGTTTGTAGAACATTTTCTGTCATCATTTATACATGTTAGTAGAACATTTTCTTTCATCATTTTTATGTTTTTGTAGAACATTTTCTATCATCATTTATACATGTTTGTAGAACATTTTCTTTCATCATTTCTACATGTTTGTAGAACATTTTCTTTCATCATTTATACATGTTAGTAGAACATTTTCTTTCATCATTTATATGTTTTTGTAGAACATTTTCTATCATCATTTATACATGTTTGTAGAACATTTTATGTCATCATTTCTGCATGTTTGTAGAACATTTTCTGTCATCATTTCTGCATGTTTGTAGAACATCTTCTATAATCTTTTCTGCATGCTAGTAGAACATTTTCTATAATCTTTTCTGCATGTTAGTAGAACATTTTCTATAATCTTTTCTGCATGTTTGTAGAACATTTTCTATAATCTTTTCTGCATGTTTGCAGAGCATGTTTGTTTGTCATTACTTTACGTCGCTATAACTTTTAGCTGTCGCGTCTTCGATGATTTATGCGCTACTTGACTTTGGAATGCAAATAATGGCTTTCTGTTGTGTATATTCAGAATGTGAAGGGAACTAGAGCTCTTGGCAGCAATAGAAGTCCTCTGCAGTGTGTTCTGCACTGTCTTGCACTTATTTTGCATTATAGTACCCGTTGGTTTAATGTTTTCTTCCTTCACAGTTGATCACATATTTCTCTCGTGGTTATTTCATTTCTCTTCCGCTTAGACTAGTCTATCTGCATCCTCATTTTTCTGAATGTTGCATTGTGAGGATAATGACACTCTCGAAGTGACGAAGCAATAGGGCTAGACTAATGCGTAGATTTTATAGTCACCTTTGTACCTGCTAATGCATCAGTAATTCGGATTATGTTTTGTGTTCTAGCCAAGAATGCGGTTATGATCTACATGTATATTTAAATATGACAACATTAACGTGTTGTATGACTGTGCAAATATTTATATAATCTCGTTACTGATAATGGCATCATGAAAGTATGCGTCCAATCTTATGTTATCGTGTTATCAGCCAGTAGTATCCTCGATTAGTTCTAGATAAAGCTTGTTAGTCTTTAGCAGATTTTAGTTCAAAAGTTAACCATGCATAATACCCAGCGGTTATTCATCAGACTATAAAAGATATATTCCACTTTCCAAATACACCCCATTCTCCAAAGTGGATTTTTACGGCAAAATGTATCGTAATTGAAGTTTTAACGTTTTCCAATAGTCATGATTATTGCAGTAAACAAAATGTTGATAAGTACATGTTGTTTTATAGCAGCATTTTGTTATAAGCAAATAGTCTCTTATTTATATAATAGTAAATGTTCCTTATATATGACATATAATAAACATTGTCATTACTAGTTATCGTGCTTATCCTACGTGCCTCTTGTCATCAAATCAACAACAGATGTCTTGGTCTACATGTCTTCTGTGTTCTTGTTACAGAAAAAGACGGAGCTTGTCTTGTTGGAGTCTTCAGGAATCAAAAGGTAGCATCGATACTGAAGTTAGTTATACACAATATTTTAAAAAGACACATACACCATAATGTATGAAGTAATGAAATGTAGTGTGTATGAAGGGCAGCTTACAAAAGCATTTGAAATAAGAACACGGGTAAGGCAGAAATACCTTCCATCTCCATTTCTCTTTCTACTGGCCATAGATTGGATTATGAAAATAACTCAGAATAACAGAAATAGAATCAAGTATTCACTGAACATGTAACTTAATGACTTAAACTTTGCTAATGACATAGCTCTCCTAGCACACAGCCATCAACAGATGCAGGATAAAATGAGCATACTTGATGAGAGATTACAACAGCTAGGACTGAACATGAATAGAGATAAGACCAAAATTATGAGAATTAATGTAGTTGACAATAACCAAATAAAAATAGGAGAAATACCTCTACTAGACGTACAATCTAACATATATCTGGGCAGTAATAGAGATAAAGAAGGAGGAACAGAAAATTATACTAAAATAAGGATTCAAAAAGCAAGCGCATTCGTTGGACTAGGAAACATGGAAATAAAAAAAAATTAGTTTAAATACAAAAATAAATATTTTCAACTACAATGTTAAGTCAGTCTTATTATATGGCTGTGAAACATGGAGAACAACAAAAATGATAATCATAAAGCTACAGACCCCCATTAATGGATGCTAGCGCAAAATAAAAGGAAGGAAATGGCGAGACAAAATCACTAACATAAGATTATGGAAAAGTACAAGTTAAATACCAGTATATAAAGAGATACAGCGAAGACGATGGTGATGGATAGGACACACACTGCGGAAGCCAACTGAGAGTATTACACAATATGCCCATTTCTGGAATCCCCAAGGAAACAGACAAAAAGGAAGGCCAACATATTCTTGGATAAGATAGATGGAAGCAGCGATGAAGATGATGGGGAAGACATGGAATGGTCTTAAAAGAATGAAAAGAAACAGAACGGTTTGGAAAGTGTTTGTTGAAGACCTATGCTCCACAGGGAGCTGAAAGTGTTTGATGAAGAGCTATGCTCCACGGGGAGCTGACAATGTTTGTTGAAGACCTATGCTCCACGGGGAGTTGAAAGTGTTTTTTGAAGACCTATGCTCCACAGGGAACTGAAAGTGTTTCTTGAAGACCTCTGCTCCACAGGGAGCTAAAAGTGTTTGTTGAAAACCTATGCTCCACAGGGAGATGAAAGTGTTTCTTGAAGACCTATGCTCCACAGGGAGCTAAAAGTGTTTGTTGAAAACCTATGCTCCACAGGGAGATGAAAGTGTTTCTTGAAGACCTATGGAGTTCGTGCACGTGTGTCAGGGTTCTCCATGGATTGTCTCGTGAGGGATATCGGAGCACCTATAAACTCGTCTGGTGTGTGTGTGTGTGTGTGTGTGTGTGTGTGTGTGTGTGTGTGTGTGTGTGCACGTGCGTGTGTGTGTGTATGTGTGTGTGTGCACGTGCGTGCGTGTGTGTATGTGTGTGTGCGTGCGTGCGTGCGTGCGTGTATGTGCTTTTCCTGTCCATATAAAATAATGAAGGTTATATTTGGCTCTCACCTTTCTATGTATACTTGTATTTTGGCCTCTGAATCGTTTGATGTTTCTCTAAGTGGTCGTGATGGAACTAGAGCCATAGCTATAGAAAAGTACTACTATTAAAACTATTGGTACTGTCTTATTACTGAAAGCCATTGTGGAGACACGATGGCAAAGGACGTGATGATTATTTTGCTTTAAAGTTATGTTTATATAAATGAAGCTTTAAAGAGGTTCTGCATAACCAAAACGAAATGGAAAATATGGAACGCGCTGCCGTGAACACCTCTTTGTCTACATCACCTCTCGCTAACGTACATCACACAGAATTTAGACCTGTCTTGTCTACATCACGTCTCGCTAACGTACATCACACATAATTTAGACCTGCCTTGTCTACATCACCTCTCGCTAACATATATCAAATACATGCCTTGTCTACATCACCTCTCTCTAACGTACATCACACATAATTTAGACCTGCCTTGTCTACATCACCTCTCGCTAACATATATCAAATACATGCCTTGTCTACATAACCTCTCGCTAGCGTACATCACACAGAATTTAAACCTGCCTTATCATCACCTCAGGGAGCCGCGATAGCTCAGTGGTTAGTGAACTGGACTACAAAGGACAAGGGGTAGGGTTCAATCCCAACCGACGGCTTCCGGGATCACCCATCCTTAAATGGGTACCGGATTTTTTTTCTGGGAAAGTAAAGCAGCACGAGCGTAATACCGACCACATTACCCCAAAAATCATGTGCTGAAGGTCTGTAAAATATGGGGCCACTATCACCAGATTCCCTATACGCCACTTGACGTGACGGGGGTACTTTACTTTTTCTACTTTTTTTATCATCACCTCTCGCTAGCGTACATCACACAGAGTTTAAACATTAATGAAGACATCTTTGATTTTCTGGAGTATGTTTGCGTCATTCAGATAGTATCTAAAACAAAAAGCACAACCTCTATCTTTATCTTTAAACACACCACTTTGATTTATCTGTCCAAGAAACATTACAATTATACATAGGCTTATAGCAGGTTTCTCTCGGAGTGTGTCCAAATGAACTAGCAGTTGGTATGGGTATTGGATCGTGAGTAAATGTTGCTATGGTAGTTGTCTGAATAACATGACTGCCAGCACCTTTGGTGGCTTTTTCACAGAAATTACATTCTAGGGCATGGTCAACAGTGCATTTTTGTAGAAGTTGTAAAGTATCACATAAAACGTGCACTTACCAGACATTATGAGAACCTGGTATCTCAGTTCTCAATTATTAGTTCATTTTCTAATAAAAATAAAAACATTAACCACAATCTCAAAAAAAGGAAAACTCTTGGTTTGAAACAAATTATAAGGCCCTATATACAAATTGTGTATGTGTTGGCAAACCTAACTCAGCTACTTGTTACAACTTTGATTTTATATTTATATATATATATATATATATATATATATATATATATATATATATATATACCATCTCTCATATCTCTATGTGTGTCTGTGTTTACTCATATCTCATATCTTAGTGTGTATCTGTGTTAGTCATGTGTCATATCTTTGTGTGTGCATGTCTGGGTTAGTGGTATATCATATCTTTGTGTGCATGTTTGTGTTGGTCATATCTCGTATCTATGTGTGTGCATGTCTGTTTATGTCACATCTCATATCCTTGTGTGTGCATGGCTATGTTAGTCACATCTTATATCTTTGTGTGTGAATGTCTATGTTAGTCATATCTCATATCTTTGTGTACATGTCTATGTTAGGCATGTGTCATATCTTTGTGTGTGCATGTCTATGTCAGTCATATCTCATATTTTTATGTGCATGTTTATGTTAGTCATGTTTCATATATATTGATGTGTGTCAGTGTTAGTCATGCCTATTATCGCTGTGTGCAAGTCTGTGTTAGTCACATCTCATATCTTTGTGTGTGCATGTTTGTGTTAGTCACCTCTTGCGACTAGGACAGATGGTGCTCGTAAACCTGGGAGGGCCGACCATCTAAGGGCAGATCCCCATACAGAAAAGATCATCTGCTGCCTTGCAGGAAGATTGGGGACAATCAAAGGCTAAGGAAAGCAAACCTGAATAAAATGCTGGCTGAAATCGGATGCACTGGGCCACTGGCGCAGAACACAGTGCAGCGTTTTAACGGGTGTTCAATCAGAGTGATTCTGGCAGACTCTAATTGTGATGTTCTGTCTGTGGGGGCGATCAACACACTTAACCTGACAGCTGACTTCATGTGAGAGTCTGGAATCCTACTCTGATTGAGTCCTGATCGCAGATTTAAGATTTATATATATATGTGTGTGTGTGTGTGTGTGTGTGTGTGTGTGTGTGTGTGTGTGTGTGTGTGTGTGTGTGTGTGTGTGTGTGTGTGTGTGTGTGTGTGTGTGTGTGTGTGTGTGTGTGTGTGTGTGTGTGTGTGTGTGTGTGTGTGTGTGTGTGTGTGTGTGTGTGTGTGTGTGTGTGTGTGTGTGTGTGTGTGTGTGTGTGTGTGTGTGTGTGTGTGTGTGTGTGTGTGTGTGTGTGTGTGTGTGTGTGTGTGTGTGTGTGTGTGTGTGTGTGTGTGTTTTTTTTTGTTTGTTTTGTTTATCCCAATAGCAGTTGTAGTCAATTTTTAAATATGTCAATTATGTGGCAGAATTCATGTAACAACACCGTAGAGATCTCATCACTTCTCGACTGATCCTTCCTATGTGCAGTAAATATGGCCTGTCGACTTAGAACTGGACCTAATCTAACAAATCAGAATATAGAATCAACGAATACAGACCAGCATTTATTCCTGGAAGAAGCTACCAGCCCAGATCTGAGAATCTAAGTTCTGTATTTTCGCTACTAAACAATTTCCTATAATTATTAACACCGTGTGGCTACCTGGGCCCACGCGGTGATGGGAGACAAGAATAGTCACTGCTTCTTGCCACGCATGTCATAAGAGGTGGCTAAGGAGGTTTGAAATTGTCGCCTGTGCAGTAGAGTAGGACGTGCACTGACATAACTTTTCGACGGAACTTACTGAAACATTCTGGAACATACTGTAACTGGTGGTGGAACGGATATAGGGAATTACTGACTGTAGTGAAACTGGTTCCATGAATAGAATCCTATCATTCTCATTGTTATCATGTCCGTTTTTATGATTCTTACATTGGCGCATTCTTTATGCTACCGCCGGTAGCCTGAACATATTAACGAAATACAAAAGGAAATGATAATTTATTATATTTTTTTTTCATAATTATATTTAAAATTTTCGAATATTCTATTACACATTTCGTAGGCCAATATGATTTATTTGCTTTGATTTGCATTTATTAAAGTAAGGTTTTCCTATGGCCACTATAACATTTGTGAATGAAACCGAAACTAAGATAGTACATGAAACCGCTAACAAGCAGCGGTACAGTTTTTTCTCTCCGACTTAGAATTAATGACCTTGACATAAAAAAAATCCCGTCAAAATTATACGGCGAGAGCTACCTATATAAAATGCGGTTTCATGGGTTATTTTTAGCTCTAGCCATTCAGAAGCGTCACAAAGTGAAAGTGAAACTATGTCTGATTACCGGAACTTCCTAACCTATTTATAACTACGTTATGCGCATCAGCATCTGTAGAAATAACTTTTTCTGCTCTCAAGAGAATCAAATCTTATTGTCGCTCAACTCAGACACAAGAACGCTTATCTGGTTTGGCATTAATGTCCATTGAGAAATCATTCCTTCAGAAACTTAGAAACCAACCCAACAGTACTTTCAATGACAAAGTCATCGAGACATTTTCGTCCCAAATAAGACGGATAGAGTTTACATATAAATAAGTAAGTAATTTAAAATGTAGTGATGTTATTAGCAAATATTACTTCATGCTAGCCTACTGAATATAATGTATGTCTTTATTTATTATGTCAGCGGTAGCCCAGACCCAAAACCAGTATACGCCACTGGATTCTCATAATCTTATAACTATAGATATTATTTTATAATCAGTAATATAAATTTAGTTATTATAGTGTTATAATTTTCCGGTGGAGGCGGTGGCCGGGGGGGGGGGGGGGGGAGATACTATACCAGACTACGCCCTGAAACAAACCCTGCGGCACATAGGGCAGAAATATAAAACTAGACTCGTTGTGTTCGACGATCTTTGCTATCAAACATCATACCTCATACCTTGCACAGGACCGGCATTGTATCTCGTCACACGACTCTGTTCTGGGCGAGTTGTCCAATCTCGGCGACGGAGCTGATGCCTGCTGTTGTTGCCTCTCACCTCAGTGCGCATTTTTTAGTGTTTCTATAGACCGGCCGCTTTTTCTTTTATCCTCTGGTTCCCATTTGGGCCTGCTTTGCTATTCTCTTGTTGTCTCTTCTCATAGTGAACATATAACCATAGTCTGGAACTCATTCCATGGTATACTAAGTATTTTCCTCAGGCATTTGTTTTCAAATGTAACCAGTTTATTTTATGTCTTTAGTTGTTTTCCAGCTATCGCTTGCTTAAGAATTGGTAGATAATATATTTGATTTGAAAAACATGCTCTTTGATTTTGTGCTTCGTAATTTTAATTTATTTATTATTATCAAGACGTTTAGCTACATCACATTATGAATTGATTTTAAAGTGCCCAGTTATTAAAATTCACCTCATTATTCTTGAAGATAATCTAAACGTTATCATTCTAATTAGCTGACAATAATGAACACACATGTTGATGATTTCATTAACACTGTGGTTAAATAATTCATGTTTAATCGTCTTTATTGTAGGCGCTCTTTAGGTAAGGCAGAGAACCTTTCACTGTCAGTTCAAAGAATGAACAACTTTCTCAAGATGTTGAACTGTGAACTGGCTACTCATTGCCCTACAGATAAGAATGATCAACAAAGAACACGAAGAAGTTTTAGGTAAGTCATGATAAAGATTTAGGTAAGTCATGATAAAGATTTAGGTAGGTCATGATAAAGATTTACGTAGGTCATGATAAAGATTTAGGTAGGTCATGATAACGATTTACGTAGGTCATGATAAAGATTTAGGTGAGTCATGATAAAGATTTAGGTAGGTCATGATAAAGATTTAGGTAGGTCATGATAAAGATTTACGTAGGTCATGATAAAGATTTACGTAGGTCATGATAAAGATTTAGGTGAGTCATGATAAAGATTTAGGTAGGTCATGATAAAGATTTAGGTAGGTCATGATAAAGATTTACGTAGGTCATGATAAAGATTTACGTAGGTCATGATAAAGATTTAGGTGAGTCATGATAAAGATTTAGGTAGGTCATGATAAAGATTTAGGTAGGTCATGATAAAGATTTACGTAGGTCATGATAAAGATTTACGTAGGTCATGATAAAGATTTAGGTGAGTCATGATAAAGATTTAGGTGAGTCATGATAAAGATTTAGGTAGGTCATGATAAAGATTTACGTAGGTCATGATAAAGATTTAGGTAGGTCATGATAAAGATTTAGGTGAGTCATGATAAAGATTTAGGTGAGTCATGATAAAGATTTACGTAGGTCATGATAAAGATTTAGGTAGGTCATGATAAAGATTTACGTAGGTCATGATAAAGATTTAGGTGAGTCATGATAAAGATTTACGTAGGTCATGATAAAGATTTACGTAGGTCATGATAAAGATTTACGTAGGTCATGATAAAGATTTAGGTAGGTCATGATAAAGATTTAGGTAGGTCATGATAAAGATTTACGTAGGTCATGATAAAGATTTACATAGGTCATGATAAAGATTTAGGTAGGTCATGATAAAGATTTACGTAGGTCATGATAAAGATTTAGGTGAGTCATGATAAAGATTTAGGCGAGTCATGATAAAGATTTACATAGGTCATGATAAAGATTTAGGTGAGTCATGATAAAGATTTACGTAGGTCATGATAAAGATTTAGGTAGGTCATGATAAAGATTTACGTAGGTCATGATAAAGATTTAGGTGAGTCATGATAAAGATTTATGTAAGTCATTATAAAGATTTTGTTTAAGTCATCTTAAAGATTTATGTAAGTTATTATAAAGATTTGGATTTACTCGTTGGATATAAGTGAGCCGCTGTGGTTCAGTGGTTAGCCGCTGACATATTGAAGAAAAAAAGGAGTTGGGTTCGATCCAGACCTACGTCTTCTAGGTTAACACAGCCTTAAATGGATACTACATTTTTTTTCTGGTAAACAAGGACGGGATTAACGTATTGCTGGCAGCTTAACAATATGTCTGGTAAACAAAGACGGGTTTAACGCATTACTGACAACATAACAATATGCCTGGTAATCAAAGACGGGATTAACGTATTGCTGACAACATAAAATTATGTCTGATAAATAAAGACGGGGTTAACGTATTGCTGACAACATAAAATTATGTCTGCTAAACAAAGATGGGGTTAACGTATTGCTGACAACATAAAATTATGTCTGGTAAACAAAGACGGGGTTAACGTATTGCTGACAACATAAAATTATGTCTGCTAAACAAAGATGGGGTTAACGTATTGCTGACAACATAAAATTATGTCTGGTAAACAAAGACGGGGTTAACGTATTGCTGGCAACATAACAATATGCCTGGTAAACAAAGACGGGATTAACATATTGCTGACAACTTAACAATATGTCTGGTAAACAAAGACGGGATTAACGTATTGCTGAAAACATAACACTATGTCTGGTAAAAAAAGACGGGATTAACGCATTGCTGACAACATAACAATATGCCTGGTAAACAAAGACGGGGTTAACGTATTGCTGACAACATAACAATATGTATGGTAAACAAAGATGGGGTTAACGCATTGCTGACAACATAATAATATGTCTGGTAAACAAAGACGTAATTAACGCATTGCTGACAACATAACAATATGCCTGGTAAACAAAGATGGGGTTAACGTATTGCTGACAACATAACAATATGTATGGTAAACAAAGATGGGGTCAACGCATTGCTGACAACATAAGACGCCGGTTCTAGTCTCGTACTTTACCTTTACCTCACTTTTCAGACATAGCATTTAAGGGTTCCTCCCGCCTATCAACCATATTGACCGGAAGTTCACGGCCACCTGAAAATGATGATCGTCGTACTTTTTTTTTATGTATAGCGCTTGATGATGTTAGACCATCGTTTTTGACTTCAGATCCGAACATATGAAACAAAGTTAGACGTCGGATTATCATTATCCCCGTCGCATATCTAACAACAGACCGTAAAAATAAGATCTCCCTGCAATGTAAATATGTGAAATTATAAACCAGTTCACATGTTCACTCTCGATCTCACAGTGTGAGTAATTTTTGTTCAGTAACTATATATATATATATAACTTGGTGGTAATATAGATCAAGAAGATGAAACAAAGGAAGAGACCATAAGCAGGATAGCAAAAGCAACAACTAATTTAAAAAAAAAAACATGGACAACATATGGAATCCAAAAATACCAAGCAAGAAAACCAAACTTAGAATTTGAACTATTATCAACACTTATCTATGCAAGTGAAAGCTGGAAAACATTACAATAGATTGTGGAAAGCTAAACGCTTTTGAAGATAAATGCCTAAGAAAAATACTCTGTGTGCATTGTAATGAATTCAAGACTAATAGTGGAATACGATAAATGGCCATGCAACCATAGTTCTCATCTACAATTAGGAAGAGAAGGTGGACATACGTCGGACATGTGCTGAGAAGAGACAACAAGAGAATTCCAAAACAGGCTCTTCTATGGGGAAACATCATGGTACAAAAAAATGAGAGGAAGACCTAAAGAGACACTAAAAAGAACACTAATAAGAGAAGCAAAGTTGGCAGGCATAGACTCATTAGATAGTATCGAACATCTCTCCCAGAATAGAGATGGGTGGCTAAAACCCCTACAACCACTATACGACGTCTAACGGCGCGAGGAGGATCAAGAATCAAGACATCAGTTATGACGTATAGGAATGTTCACAGTTACGTTCATTTATTCAAGTCATTTAAATATCTGGAATCATTTGATCCTTTTCATATCCACAAGTTATTTTCAGGTTTTAATGATTCAGCTATACTCCTTAACTCATTTTAGACTATTCTTCAACTAATCAACGAGCTCAAAAGACTCATATGCCTGGTTATATATTTCGGTGGTTGAAATAACAAAATGTGGTCCTATATTGCATATATTTTTTTTTTCCTCTAGGATTTTTTGGGTACCTAATAAAAAGAAATCAGACTACATGACTATAAAGGAGGCATCATATAAGAAGGGAGCCAAAGTCTTAAATGAAACATTCCGCGCATTTTGTGTGTTCGGTGAATCATCCAAAGAAGAGGATTATGTCACAATAATCAAGAAACTCAATGAGAAGACCAAGCCCCAGCAGCTGATAGTCATTTACGAGTGTTTGAAAAAGGTGAATGTCAGTCAATGTGTCCTTCATGCATGGCATTTTTAGTGCTAAATAATCAATCTACACAATCAATGTCTCAATTAGCCAAAACCATATTGAGAATATTTGCCAAGGACAAGATCTCTCCATCCATCCTTTCTTCTCTCCTTCCCCCTACTTCGTTTGAGTCAAGGCCAAGGTCGTAGGTCACTTTCTGACAACAATGTAGGCTAGAAGGGCAAAGAATACGCCACGACCTGACGACAAATTCAAATGTTTATTCCGCTACATATGTTTTCTCAATCCACATTTTAATTGCTCTATTTTAGACATTTACATTTTTAGTTATAAACATGTTATTCTTTAACAACCAATTATATTCATCACTCATTTTCCTCTCTTGCCGAAGACATAGGACGGAAGTCATAGATCACTACAATTGACGATTTCCTACTAGTTCTAGTAGTTCTTGATTGTTTCTTAGTCCCATAGCTGAGCCTTCCCTGCAAATTGTTCTGCATTACCATTCTCCGAGTCTGCCTGGTTTTCTTTTACCAGCTGGTTTCCATACGAATAAATGGTAGGTCGTTTTTCATCATTCATTCCCAGCACATGACCTATGTATTTCTTATATTCATTTAATATTTATCCATAATATTCATCATCATCAAGTTCAAAGCCTGCTGGCGTAGATGATCATGTCTCTCCACAACTTTCGATCTCGACAGTTATTTATCATTTATATTGCCATTTTTGTCATTTCTGCCAAGCCATTCTCTTAAGCTGTCTGGTATTTTTTCCCTTTGCTTCCCTCTATCTCTTCGTCCCTCAAATTTCCAATTTGCCACAATATATTCCAGCTGTTCCTTTCTCATTACATGGCCAAAAAATGATAATTTTCCCCCCCAAATATAGGATATTAGCTCTCTTTTTGCTTTGGCCTCTTTCAGAACCTTTTCATTGCTCTACTTATCTGTTCATGGTACTCTCAACATTCTTCTGTAAAACCACATTTCTACAGCCTCCAATGATTTTCTCGTCTGTTGTTCTATTGTCCATGATTAACATCCATATGTTAAGACTGGCTCTACATAACATTTAAGAACTTTTTTTTCTTATTTCTATTGTCAAAAATGGATTGCATTCCAATGGAAGATTGGATCTTCCTCATTTTTTGGAAAGTTATCCATTATATTAGTATTCTTTAAAAAAACCGGCAACTGATATAGACAATACTTCATGGGAACGAAAGACGAACATATAGCAGTAACAGACGAAGAAACAGTTGTAGACTGCAATCTTTGGAAACACAGTCTAAAGATCCAACTCAAGTAAGAAGCAAACAGATTCTAGGAAAAGAGAATACACGGAGAAGGAACAAGAGAAAAACATCTTAGGGGCATTGCAAAATCCATAGTCAACTATGACCGACGGAGGGCGGCACCACCACTACCACCACTACTGCTGCTATGACTGACGGAGGGCGGCACCACTTCGCCACCACCACCACCACCACCACCACCACTACTACTACTACTATGACTGAAGGAGCCAACAACAACTGTAACAGACAGAGGCTACTACTACTACAATCATCAATACACATTTAATAGCGATGTGCACATGGACATACTACGTGTTATTGAGTTATTTGGGGGTCATCATTATCATTGCACTCCGAACATGTCCATAGTTGCTCAGACCCCTCCTCAGCAATTCTCGCAGTAGAATTCTAGCAACTGACGACTCCAGTTTATACTACGTGTGTGAACATTCAGCGAGCTTATGGAACCATCAAGTGTGCACACACTTCGTCATCTGTTTGATGTAACTGTGCACTTATAACGTCTAGATGTTGACATGTACTGCACTTTGTTGTCAGTTATAGTATCAATGAACAATGAACGTAACTAAGAAATAGTGGCCAATTTAAACAGGGACAATAATGGGTGAAATGACCAGTTTATAATTATAAGGTACACTCAAAGCAAGAATAAAACAAGGTGAACATCAAAGCTAACAATTATTCTTTTTAATATGCCGAGAGTGAAAGATATCAATCAATCAATTAACAAATCGCCTTTTACTAAGTAGAATATATGTGTGTATGTTTGTGTGAATATATTAAGTGGTTGCGTCACAATAATTACAGTATGGAAACTTTCTGATAGTTCCACCTATATGTATCTATTTGTGTGTGTGTGTGTACATATATATATATATATATACACATATATATATACATATATTTATACATATATATATGTATACATATATATATATGTGTGTGTGTGTGTGTGGATGTGCGTGTGTGTATGGTTACATATTTACGATAAAACATAAGAACTTTCAATGTTAAATGATTTCATCAGTACAAAACAAACGGCACGCTATAATATCAAACAACTGTATATAACCGATATCAACAAATATAATGTTCTCATTATTGAGCCAGGTTTAGTGTTTCACAGGAAATTTATTATTTTTCCATGTTTAGTGTTCCACAAGAAAGTTATTATTTGTCCATGTTTAGTGTTTCACAAGAAAGTTATTATTTGGACATGTTTAGTGTTTCACGAGAAAGTTATTACTTGTCCATGTTTAGTGTTTCACAAGAAAGTTATTATTTGGACATGTTTAGTGTTTCGCAAGAAAGTTATTATTTGGCCAGATTTAGTGTTTCACAAGAAAGTTATTATTTGTCCATGTTTAGTGTTTAACAAGAAAGTTATTATTTGGCAATGTTTAGTGTTTCACAAGAAAGTTATTATTCGTCCATGTTTAGTGTTTCACAAGAAAGTTATTACTTGACGAGGTTTAGTGTTTCACAGGAAATTTATTATTTGGCCATGTTTAGTGTTTCACAAGAAAGTTATTATTTGGTCATGTTTAGTGTTTCATAAGAAAGTTGTTATTTGGACATGTTTAGAGTTTCACAAGAAAGTTATTATTTGGCCATGTTTAGGGTTTCACAGGAAAGTTATTATTTGTCCATGTTTAGTGTTTCACAGGAAAGTTATTATTTGTCCTTGTTTAGTGTTTCACAAGAAAGTTATTATTTGTCCATGTTTAGTGTTTCACAAGAAAGTTATTATTTTGACAGGTTTAGTGTTTCACAAGAAAGTTATTACTTGGCCATGTTTAGTGTTTCACAAGAAAGTTATTACTTTGACAGGTTTAGTGTTTCACAAGAAAGTTATTACTTGGCCATGTTTAGTGTTTCACAAGAAAGTTATTACTTGGCCATGTTTAATGTTTCACTAGAAAATTCACGTAAAACATGTTTTCTTACAAACCTGGACGTGACAACTTCCCCTACAAAGCGTTCATCTCTGAGGAATACCTTCTCTAAGGCTTTCTTTAATTCGGAATTGAGTAGTTATTTCTTATCATTCTCTCTCATACTTCATTGTTATTTCCTCTGCTCGACTTATGACAATTTCTCACATCAGATTTATCTTGTGTTATATTAATTCCGCTGATACTCTACCCACGATTAACATGCATTCTAAGGTTTTATCTTTAGTCTCAACTTGCCTTCCTCTGACACCACTAGTTCTCCTCATAGCAGCCACAAACACTAGATGATAAGCAAAAGACGATGTGTGTGTGTGTGTGTGTGTGCGTGCGTGCGTGCGTGCGTGTGTGTGTTTCTGTCTGTCTAGGCCTTACTTATTATTTGTATGTCCATTTTCATCTTGTCAGGCAGTCTAGTGAAGGCTATTGTGTTTTTTTTTTGAGGTTTTGTTTTTGTTAAACGGCTTCCTTCGTGGCATTTCTACCAATGTTTGACAAACACACACGGCAACAGAATGAACAAATCAGGCCCACTGTTCCACAGGGTTTTCCATCCTTTTTCATGAGTCTTTTCCCTTCTAAAATTTGCCTTAGCACAGTCTCAAATGATGTTATACCATTCCTTATACATGCTCTCCGTGATGTACGATCACTTGCCAGATGTTCCCAGTAATTTTCACAGACGGAGAAGTCCTTCAGAGAAGATTTACAGATATTGTCTAAGCCTACTCTCTGAATAACACCTTGCCAGACTTGAGATAGAACTGCTTGCACAGAACAGAGACAGATGGCGAGATTTGATAAAATATCTTTAAAAGAAAACTGCTAGAACAAAAATTCATATAGGAGAAGGTGTATCTTGGTCTACGCCCTATGGGCCGGTTACGGCTCGAAAGGTCAATAGATAGATAGATAGACTTGCATTGTCTTTTTTATCGTCTGGACAGAAAAACGAATATGGTTCACAAACTTTCAAATCCGTACTCCTCGACACTTAATGTCCAGCCACAAGAGACAAACGCTAGTGAGCATAGGTTTTTTTTTTCCTATGTTTTTTGTGTGTCTTTTTTCCTGTTGTTGAATATTTGTGACTTTTATCCGAGTGTTGTAAATATACCTCTGCCGCTGAAATAATTAGCTGATCTTTCACCTCGGAAGTTTCCCCCTCCATTATAATATACATTTATTATTATTTGTCTTTAGTTGTCATACACAAATGAAAGGTCGATATATGTCGTTGTACGGTTGTAGTAGGTTTGATCTCCATAGACATTGAAGCCTTTTCATTAGTAACAGTTTGATTTATTTGACATTTATCATGGCTATACTGGGGAATACGGCGGATGGTTTTGTCACTGATATTTAACTCCTTGAGCTAGAATGCGAATATGTTATATATTCTGAGAAAATATTAAAGGAGTTGTGTCTCCATTGCTTCCTCTGAATACCCGCCGCTAATATATATATATATATATATTCATAAATGATTTATATATATATATATATATATATATATATATATATATATATATATATATATATATATATATACACGCTACAATCATAAACTTCATTCTTTGAACTTAGTTCATGAGTCAATATCTGCAGATATTCTCTACAAGAAGCGTGTCATTGGTGGTGTTCCTGAGAGTGTATATCGTCAACAATAAAAGTGCCAGCGATGAATGCTTGACCATGATAACACACGCGCTGACTCTCTTCCTGTGCCATGGGTTAAGTAAGTACCTGAGTACTTTTAATCTGAGAAACTATTACGTTATGTGGTATATCATACATATTGCAATTAAAATGCATGTTTTAGGTTGTTCATATTTTGTATGTCTTTTCTCCTCTAAAAATAAATCAATAATAATGCACACACCGTATATTAATAATGAATATGAGCAGCACTTACAATTAAAAACAGCTGCTTTAGTTTAATATTATTATTTATTTATGTGTTTATTTTTTTTTTATGTAAATCTGATTGCTTGGCTCAAGTTTTTTTTTCTTCCCAGGCCATGTTTGATCAATCTTTTACTTTCAATATTTATAAGCATAATTTTAAATACTTTTAATATTTCTTTCTTTCTTGAAAAGATTTGCAACAATAATTTGCCTTATTTGGTTTACATCGTTGATGTTTTCTGTTGTTAAGTAAAATGAATGTATAAATGTATGTATTTTTAATTGTATATAGGAACATCCCGTGACAGAGACATCCAAGACTTGTGTACATCAGTTATGGGTGTGCTGAACACAGTCATAAAGAAATATCCATCAAATGAGAGCAAAATAGTGGTAATGAATAATTTACATATTTCTGTCACCTAATATGTTTCTTTTCACCCTTATTCATCATCATATGCGATACATCATAAGTTTTTTTTTCCACAATTCCCTGTTCTCAGTGCGTAGTATCAATTCTGTTAATTGTTTATTGTGCTACAACACCAAACTGTCTAGTCTCTCTTTGTTACTCTTTCTTTCTCTGTGCTTTGTCAGTTGTAACCAAGTATTCCAACTCTCTTCTTCTTATGATGTGTCAGAAAAATCTTGATGGTTTCTTACTGATGTTTTTATGAGCTTTTTTGTGTGTTTGCCTATTAAGAATTTCCTCATCGGTCTTTTCTCCATTTTTGTAATCAAATGCAGCGTGTGCACCTCATAATCAGCCACCTTCAATATCAAATGCCATGCTTACCGGTGTAGGTGACCATGTTACTCCACAACATCTTGTCTGAAGGTATATCAATGGAGCTGTATGGATGGTTTCCTATGCCATTCCCTTAAATAAATAGTCAGTCTATATAGTTCCCGCCTCCCCTCTCTGTTATTTGTTTCTTCGATTATATCATCCCCTAATTGTTTTGTTCTGACGAGGTAATACGTTTTGTTTTGCATTTACCACTTTTAAAGTTTAAACGTCGAGGTTACTTATTTGAACTGTCCGAGTTCCCTTCAGCGTTCTTCCCAATAACATTTCGATGGAATCAAAATATTACTTTCTGTCCTTTGTTTGTACAGTGCTCGAATCATCCAGATTGACTCGCCACAAACAGTGACGAACGAAGTCTTGTCTGACTTCTTAGCGAATATATTTTTTTCCCTTTCTGAAATATTTTCTTTGCTTGAGCTGTTCTACAACTACTGTACAGTATCTACCATGTGAAATCATTATCGTTTAGGCACTTGAACGCACTGAAGGAAGAAATGAAGGAAGAGCCTTGTTTGATTTGAGTGTGGCATGTACGGAATATGTTCGTCACCTTAAATTATTACCTATTGACATGTTTTGGAGTAACTATGTGTTCTGCACTACCAGAGAGTGTCTTTCTTTTCTCATTTAACAGGCCTGCCTGTCTAATTACCCATACACCTATCTATCTATGCAAGAAGTAATAAAACTATTTGATAAAACAAGAACTATCTGCATGTGAAAATTTAAATTATGCATCACTATCCAACCTCTTTACATTGAGTTTTTGAGTTATTTGTGGGTCATCATCATTGCACTCCGAACATGTCCATAGATGCTTAGATCCCCTCCACAACAAGTCCCGTAATGTACAGCGACTCCAAGTGTCCTCCTAATTGAGAAAATCAGAAATAGAAGCCAGAAAAGAAAGCTCCACACATTCAACTAGCTTGGCGGAGCAAGAGACAAACGGCCAAGACATGGCAGAAAGCCAGAAAGAATGGAAGAACACAACCTGAGCTCTTGAAGCGTCTGAAAGTAGAGGTCGACCAAAAAATGATGCACTTTAAACTATGTGCTAAGCAGGCTAAGGATGCCAAATGGGATGACTTCTGTAAAAAAGTGTGCTCAGAAAAATCTCTAGCCACATTCTGGCGCTTTCATCAGAGCATGAATGGCACAATACGACACAGAGGCATACCAGACTTTCAGAGCACAGACCGGATATGGCACAAATCTGATGAGAGCAAAGGGAAGGTCCTGCTTGCCTGCTACATTGAGCAGACGGACCAAAGAAATGAGGCTGTAAGAATGAGGATACGTGTATCGCTGTCAATATTGTATAAGGATGTTGTGCCGGAAGAAGATCTCACAATCACAACCGATACCATTCGCACGACACTTAAAAGGTCACACAACACTGCTCCTGGTCCAGATGGTGTTCGGTACGATGACATAGGCGATTTAACTGACGACGACTTGACAAAACAGGCCAATGAGTTTAATGCCAGCATTCGGAGTGGCCAGATTAAGGAGGAGTGGTTACACAGTTACTTACTACCGCTACCGAAGCCAAACAAGGACCATTCTCAGATCAGTGCCTACAGAATCATAACAATGCAGAACAATGCGGGCAAGCTGCTGGAGAAAATAGTTGCCCGTGTCCTTACCTGTCACCTTGAACAGAAACGCGTATTCCCACCCACACTCGGAGGTTATAGATATAACAAAGAGACATGGCTCAACACGGCAGTCTTTGCCTATGACGTCTTCGAAGGCTTCCACAGACGAGAGTACACATATGCTGCTGCTATAGATCTGGAGGATGCATACAACAGGGTACCATTTGAATATCTCATGCATATGCTCCTCAAACTGGCGGTGCACCCCTTCCTCATTAGATGAATCGCCGCGGCACTGTTTCAGTGGAAGGTGATACTCAGATGTGGAAGTTGGACTTCCGAGCCAACATCCATTTGTCCGGGACTGCCACAAGGCTCACCATTGTCACCAGTTCTATTTAACGTGTACACAATAACAATCACGGAACAACAGCTGGATGGGAGGGGAAGAACTATGACTTCTGCTGATGATATTCTGCTATATCGACAAGGAAGAGACAGATGGGGAATCGCCTCCACAATGCAAGACGAACTCGATCGCATTTCTTCCTGGTGTTGGGTTTCAGGTGCCCTGGTTAATCCTAATAAAGCATCAGTTTCATGGTTCTCCCTTAACAATCATATCGCTAATACGACACGACCACACCGGTAGTACGAATGGGAGCTGATGAGGTGACCAGAGACAAGTTGATGACATACCTCCGAGTTAAGTTTGATCGCAGCCTATAATTTCGTGCCCACGTCGACCATGTGATAACAAAATCCCGCAAAGAATTATCCGCCTTGAAGGTCATGGCAGCTGCCAACATCGAGCAGAAGCTACTTACTCTTTTGTTCCAGGGATTAGTCCTCGCACCAATCGAGTATGCCCTGGCAATTCTTACTTTCAGTACGACTCAAATTGATAGGCTGGAGAAAATACAAAATGAAGCCATGCACATTATCTTGGGTTGTACAAGGGACACTCCCTATGTAGCAATGAGGTATCTTCTTGACTTTCCAACCATGGATGACAGAATCAAGATCTGGAGAGCACGTGCATACCTGAAGATTAGTGCAGATAAAGAGCATCCATTGCACCACGTGCTCAACACAGAGAAAGGTGCCAGGCTAAAAAGAGGCAAATCATGGGTGGGCCGAGCAGAAGATGTCATCAAACAGGTCTGTGGGCTTACCAATATTAGCATTGGTGAGGAGTGGATACCGGTGCCTACGTCGTTGAAGGGGACTTTCTCGTGTATTGTCACACTCAATAGGAAAAGTAGGGAACAGAACCCGGTCATGGTTAATGCTGAGGTCAACGGCCTCATCTGCGATAACACCGATGAGAAAGTTGCAGTCATCTATACAGACGGAACTGTAAGACGGCACCAAAGCAGTGCATGGGCATTTACAACACGCTTGGCAGGCAGAATAGTCAAAGAAGACAGTGATGCATACGTCATGACCACGAGTAGCATGACAATGGAGGTGGTGGCAGTGACCAAGGCATTCAAATGGTTAGAGTCACAAGACTACACCCACGCATGTATACTCAGTGATTCGATGAGCATGATAAAAAATGTGGAGGCGGGCTCTGTACGCATGCAATAGGTAGAGTCTTTTGCAGAAATCCAAAAAAACGTAAAGTCACCTTTATCTATGTCCCTGGACATGCGGGAGTACGGGGAAATGAAAGAGCGGGCAGGTTGGCTAGCTGCGCTGTCGTTGAGGACGGGCAACCAATGGATCGGGCGGACATCATCAATGCCCTCTGAGATGTAGAGCACAGGACTTCGACAAACACAGATACACGTCACTTCTTCGGATGATGGAAATGGGAGTTAAGATGGGCACAGACAGAAATGAGAAACTTAGTGGCCGTGTAAGAAGACTTATCAACCAACATAGAACTGGAGTCGTCAGTCGCTGGACACTGCGGGAATTACTGAGGAGGGGATCTGAGCACCTATGGACATGTTCGGAGTGCAATGATGATGACCCGCAAAATAACTCAATAACAGCGACTGACAACTCCAGTTCTGTGTTGGTTAATAAGTCTTCTTACACGCCCACTAAGTTTCTCGTTTCTGGCAGTGCCCATCTTAACTCCTATCGCTTTCATCCAAAGGAGCGATGTGGACTCACAGTTGTTGATGTCCTGTGCCCCTCCCACATCTCGGAGGTCATTGATGATGTCCGCCCGATCCATTGGTTGACCGTCCTCAATGATAGCACAGCTAGCCAACCTAAGATTAAGATAGTGAATCAAGTTTCAATTGAATCAATATTATATTACAACTAGTATAATTATTATCACCACATTATTGATTAGTTAGTTTAAGGTTATTGCTTACTTGCGTTCGCCCGATGACTTAAGGAGTGTACCTCGTACCTTTACCCGCCCTTAAAAGGACGTTAAGTAGGCGTGTCTGCGTTGTGTTGTGGTTTACAGTATAACTGTGATATTTGCGCCTTTCGGCCCAACACATCCGACTTCAGCATGACACCGTACCGGGTGTACCGGGTTGTCTTCCCTCTTCGATCCCTACTCGCTTGGCCAGACTAGACAGGTTAGTATGTTACTAAAGGCACCACGGAGAAGTGGAGCAGAGTCTGGATGGCACTGGTTCACCGATCCTGGCGCAAGCCATCAGCTGTGGGTCGCTGACAACTTCCAGCTCTAGTGCTGGGAGGCGCGCCTTCACCTCCAAGGTTATTGAAGAATTCATTATTGTTAGAATATAAGGTGTTATTAAGAAATTGATGCAATGAATTAGAATTAGATTGATCTGATCAGATGATTCATGAATTAGATCAATTTATTTGTGTTTCCAGCCAAAGCATATGCTGTGGATGTTGATCTTTGACAAGACGCCAGTGATAAGAAAAGGAATGATTCAGCACTTTATGATGTCAAACAAATACTCCACTGAATTTGACCAGCTTTTATTGACAGAAATAACTCGATTGCTGCGTCCCCTGCTGGTGCTTGATTCCACGAAAAGTGTATGTTTTATAATCATTTTTGTTAAAAAGCAGATTTTTGTTGATTTAACAACAAATGTGTAGAACATTCGTGAATCTTATCTCTCTGTTTCTCTCTGTATTTTCTACCCTCATTTTGTTCATTGTCACGACATGTTCCAGCTGTTCCCTTCTCAGCATGACCAGAAGATGGTCATTGTTTCCTTGTGGGCCTGGAAACAATTTATAATTTTGCCTTAGTCTATTTTAGAAAGTCCTCAATAAACATTTTAATTACCCATGGTATTTTAAACGTTCTTCTGTAAAACCACATGCCTGTGATCTCAAAATATTTTCTTGTTTGTTTCATCTATTGCCCAGAATTCGCTTCCGTAAGTCAGAACTGACTCCACAATGGTACTTGGAGAACTATTTTTCTTGAGTTCATTGACAGAAAATATATATCACAGAGTCCGCTGTTTGTTTTTACATTTGAACAGAAAGAGATTAATATACACTTGGACTGTGAGAGGATTGACTACCTTCATAATTACATTTGTTCAATGATTTGAATCTTTGTAATTGTTTGTTTATAGAACAAATGAAATTAATAAAACAGTGAATTGTACAAAACTTGATTCCTTTCTTTTCCTCACGACAGATCAATAAAACAGCCAGTAGTCAACAAGTCCTGTGGTAGTTTGTATGGTAGCAACAAATTGCATCCATCGTACAGATTTTCTCAAGTCTGGCTCACACTATCCTGCTTTTACTATTCACCACTAAGGTGTCTTCAGCCTGCCTCATCTTTGCTTGTACCATGAGATTCATCTTATGATTGTTTATGGATCTTTTTTAAGTAAAAGTCGCACCCAACATCTGTTTACCATCACAGTCTACACTTCCTTGTAATTGCACCATCACAGCCTACACGTCCTTGTAATTGCACCATCACAGCCTACACGTCCTTGTAATTGCACCATCACAGCCTACACGTCCTTGTAATTGCACCATCACAGTCTACACGTCCTTGTAATTGCACCATCACAGCCTACACGTCCTTGTAATTGCACCATCACAGCCTACACGTCCTTGTAATTGCACCATCACAGCCTACACGTCCTTGTAATTGCACCATCACAGTCTACACGTCCTTGTAATTGCACCATCACAGCCTACACGTCCTTGTAATTGCACCATCACAGCCTACACGTCCTTGTAATTGCACCATCACAGCCTACACGTCCTTGTAATTGCACCATCACAGTCTACACGTCCTTGTAATTGCACCATCACAGCCTACACGTCCTTGTAATTGCACCATCACAGTCTACACGTCCTTGTAATTGCACCATCACAGTCTACACGTCCTTGTAATTGCACCATGACAGTCTACACGTCCTTGTAATTGCACCATGACAGTCTACACGTCCTTGTAATTGCACCATCACAGTCTACACGTCCTTGTAAGTGCACCATCACAGTCTACACGTCCTTGTAATTGCACCATCACAGTCTACACGTCCTTGTAATTGCACCATCACATTAGCTCCAGGCTCTTTACTTTGACCTAAATATTTTGAGAATTTATTTGAGGCAGGCTGTACAAGCAAGAAAACTAAACTTAGAATATTCAATTAACAAAATTTATTATCAACCCTTACCTATGCATGTGAAAGCTGAAAACAACAAAAGAGATTGGGAAAAAACTGAATGTTTTTGAAGACAAATGCCAAAAAGGATACTCTGAATACACTGGAAAGAATTCAAGTCTAATATAGAGATCTATCAAGTCTAATATAGAGATCTATCAAGTCTAATATAGAGATCTATCAAGTCTAATATAGAGATATATCAAGTCTAATATAGAGATCTATCAAGTCTAATATAGAGATCTATCAAGTCTAATATAGAGATATATCAAGTCTAATATAGAGATCTATCAAGTCTAATATAGAGATCTATCAAGTCTAATATAGAGATCTATCAAGTCTAATATAGAGATCTATCAAGTCTAATATAGAGATCTATTAAGTCTAATATAGAGATCTATCAAGTCTAATACAAAGATCTATCAAGTCTAACATCCAGATCTATCAAGTCTAATATAGAGATAAGTGAAATGGCCATGCAACCTTATCTATAATTAGGAAGAGAAGATGCACATATGTCAGTAGTATACAAGGGTCCAACTAAGTCGCATTTGGCCCGTAAATTAACAAAGATATATAGTGTGGTGCGCAGCGCACCACATGTACACGAGAGACAAGGGGAGTTAACCATGCCATTTCGTGTCCGGATGTTGACCTATAGTCCCGGTGACCGCGGAAGTGCCCTGTTTATGTCTGGTGTGTGCTGACTTTGGAGTTCTTTATGTACTTGATCGTTAGTGATAGGTTAGTAGATTATATAACATCTAGGAAAAACGAGCAATATAAAACAGAAGACAAAATATATATTTTATTCTTTTATTAGCTCAATAGGTGTATAACATACATTGATATTATATATCATTACAAACATAGTCAGTACATTGAGTAAATATATAGCACAAGTATAACAATTATTTATAGCTATGTAGTTGGGTGTCAGCTTAACGTTGTACCATAAATGAAGCATAAGGGTGAAACAGTTAGAGATTACTGGTTAGTCTAAGCTGGTAGTGTAAATATGTTCCTCGGTGTTAGTGGTTCGCTATCTCTCTCTCTCTCTCTCTCTCTCTCTCTCTCTCTCTCTCTCTCTCTCTACTATTCCTGCCTAGATTTCCCTCCATTGAAACACTTACTCATTCTCTCCATTTATCCCTATCATCGCGCCTTCCTTCTCTCTCTCTCTCTCTCTCTCTCTCTCTCTCTTTCTCCCCTATCCTCTCTTAGACTTCTAACCTATCAGTCCACCCTCCTCCTCTCCCTTTAGCTCCCCCGCCCGCCCTCATATTTTTAGCGTCCATCCTATTGTAACACTTGATTATTCTCACCATTAATACATAGCATCTCACCTTCTTTCTCATAGGCTTCTCTCTCTCGCTCTCTCTCTCTCTCTCTCTCTCTCTCGCTCTTCTAACCCCGACTAGACTTCTCTCCTACCATTCCACCTTTCTTCCTCTCTCTCTCTCTCTCTCTCTCTCTCTCTCTCTCTCTACCTCGCCTAGCGTTCCACCTTCATTCGTATTTTTACCTTACCACCAGTGTAACACATTAATAACATTGAATATCAATTACAAAAAGACTTGAAATATTTACTTTTTAAAGAACCAATAAGATAAACATATGAAAAACGAAGGAATAATACACTCGACAAGGCTTAACAGACGTACTTTATACACATCACCATTAATACAACTGAAATTCCTTTAATGATAACCTATCACATCGTTATGAGCTAAGAGAAAAACAGAAAAAAAAAATTCAACTTGCACCGTAAAATATTCCACTACAACACAGACCGCTAGACTGAACAGTACTATGAAAATAAACGGCCGTGAATCAAGCGCGCTTATAACACGAAGTCTCACATCCGACTAGTTTAAATATAATCTGGTAAATAAAAGTTAGGAGACAAGGGCAGAAACCTAGGAGGCAAGGGCAGAAACCTAGGAGGCAAGGACAGAAACCTAGGAGGCAAGGACAGAAACCTAGGAGGTAAGGGCAGAAACCTAAGAGGCAAGGGTAGAAACCTAAGAGGCAAAGACAGAAACCTAGGAGGCAAGGGCAGAAACCTAGGAGGCAAGGACAGAAAACTAGGAAGCAAAGGCTGAAAACAAGGAGGGAAGATCAGAAATCTAGGAAGCTGTGTTAGAAAACAAGGAGGGAAGGTCAGAAACCTAGGAGGCAAGGTCAGAAACCTAGGAGGCAAGGTCAGAAACCTAGGAGGCAAAGGCAGAAACCAAAGAGGCAAGGGCAGAAACCTAGGAGGCAAGGTCAGAAACCTAGGAGGCAATGTCAGAAACCTAGGAGGCAAGGGCAGAAACCAAAGACACAAAGGCAGAAACCAAAGAGGCAAGGGCAGAAACCTAGGAGGCACCTCGATGGACAGCTAGACAACGGAAGAAGCAGAGATTATCATTGTAAACTTTAGAATGGGAATCGGTTTGAAGGATATTATTACCTTGATTTGATGCAATGTAGTGTGGGATATCTAGCAGACACCCTATAGGATAATCTTGAAGTTTATAAACATAAACACTCGTACTGACTAAGGCTTCCAAGGTGTATTTGGTTGTCTCCCTATTTTTGTCTGTATAACATAATATATCACTTTCATTTAATCTATCGATATACGTTTCAAAGTCATTTCTGTTGTTAACTAACAAGGGTTTGTCTAACCCTGTCGCGTTATTTGAGCTTGCGTGAAAGTAATGCAGCCCCTGTGTATAGGCCAAATCGCAAACATTTTACCCCCAGAACACAAAAAATTTAGGCTCATACTCAAAATGTCGATCCCAAAACCATAAAAATCTACTCCCATACTCATACTAGTTAGACACATCGAACAGATAGTTACATCCAAAGTCCCAAATAGTTAGGCCAAATCACTAACATTTTACCCACAGAACACAAAAATATAGGCTCATACGCAAAAAATCGACCTCAACACCCTAAAAAGGTACTCACATAGTCATACTAGTTAGACACATCGAACAGATAGTTACAGCCAAAGTCCCAAACAGAGTGGCCATATCACTAACATTTTACCCCCAGAACACAAAAATTTAGGCTCATACTAAAAAAGTCGACCTAAAAATCCAGAAAAAGCTACTCACATAGTCATAATAGTTAGACACATCGAACAGATAGTTACATCCAAAGTCCCAAATAGTTAGGCCAAATCACTAACATTTTACCCACAGAACACAAAAATATAGGCTCATACGCAAAAAAAATCGACCTCAACACCCTAAAAAGGTACTCACATAGTCATACTAGTTAGACACATCGAACAGATAGTTACAGCCAAAGTCCCAAACAGAGTGGCCATATCACTAACATTTTACCTCCAGAACACAAAAATTTAGGCTCATACTAAAAAAGTCGACCTAAAAATCCAGAAAAAGCTACTCACATAGTCATAATAGTTAGACACAACGAGTCGAAAGTTATATTCAAGCGACCTCAACACCATAAAAAAGGTACTCACATAGTCATACTAGTTAGACACATCGAACAGATAGTTACAGCCAAAGTCCCCCAAAAAAAAAGTTTGGTCAAATCGAAACTATTTTACCCACAGAACACAACAATGTAGGCTCATACTAAAAAAAAATCGACCTCAACACGATAAAAAGGTACTCACATAGTCATACTAGTTAGACACATCGAACAGATAGTTACATCCAAAATCCCAAATCACTAACATTTTACCTCCAGAACACAAAAATTTAGGCTCATACTAAAAAAGTCGACCTATAAACCATAAAAATCTACTCACATAGTCATACTAGTTAGACACATCGAACAGATAGTTACAGCCAAAGGCCCAAACAGAGTGGCCATATCACTAACATTTTACCTCCATAACACAAAAATTTAGGCTCATACTAAAAAAGTCGACCTAAAAAGCCAGAAAAAGCTACTCACATAGTCATAATAGTTAGACACAACGAGTCGAAAGTTATATTCAAGGTCCAAAAAAAAAAAACCGTTATTTTAGACATCCCCACTGCAAAAATTTACATAAAAAACCACTTTTAGGATTTTACCCCCTTAGCATTTTTTAGGGTTACGCCCATTAAATCGGTAAAAAAAATCGTAATTTTAGCACGTAGGCTTACCTAAAACTTTATTTTAGACATCCCCACACCAAAAATTTACTTAAAAATCACTTTTGAGATTGTTACCCCCTTACCATTTTTGAGGGTTACGCCCATGGAATCGATAAAAATCGTAAATTTAGCACATAGGCTTACCTAAAACTTTATTTTAGACATCCCCATTGCAAAAATTTACATTAAAAACCACTTTTAGGATTTTACCCCCTTATCATTTTTTGAGGGTTACGCCCATAGAATTGATAAAAATCGTAAATTTAACACGTAGGCTTACCTAAAACTTTATTTTAGACATCCCCACACCAAAAATTTACTTAAAAAGCACTTTTGAAATTGTAACCCCCTTACCATTTTTGAGGGTTACGCCCCTGAAATCGATAAAAATCGTTAATTTAGCACGTAGGCTTACCTAAAACTTTATTTTAGACATCCCCACACCAAAAATTTACTTAAAAATCACTTTTGAAATTGTTACCCCCCTTAAAATTTTTTAGGGTTACGCCCCTGAAAGCGATAAAAAATTGAAATATAACCTCAAGGCATACCTCCCACATAATTTTTGACACCCCTACATATCAAATTCCAACAAAAAAACAACAAAAAGCTAGTAGTATAGGTGGCTGTGAACCCTAACATACTACTTCTCGTGCATGTTTTGGCACCGAAACAGTTTCGGTGCCAAATCTATTGTATTTCGGTGCATGTTATTCCACTTTTCTGTTGAGTTCACAGCCACCTACACTACTAGCTTTTTGTTGTTTTTTTGTTGGAATTTGATATGTAGGGGTGTCAAAAATTATGTGGGAGGTATGCCTTGAGGTTATATTTCAATTTTTTATCGCTTTCAGGGGCGTAACCCTAAAAAATTTTAAGGGGGGTAACAATTTCAAAAGTGATTTTTAAGTAAATTTTTGGTGTGGGGATGTCTAAAATAAAGTTTTAGGTAAGCCTACGTGCTAAATTAACGATTTTTATCGATTTCAGGGGCGTAACCCTCAAAAATGGTAAGGGGGGTTACAATTTCAAAAGTGCTTTTTAAGTAAATTTTTGGTGTGGGGATGTCTAAAATAAAGTTTTAGGTAAGCCTACGTGTTAAATTTACGATTTTTATCAATTCTATGGGCGTAACCCTCAAAAAATGATAAGGGGGTAAAATCCTAAAAGTGGTTTTTAATGTAAATTTTTGCAATGGGGATGTCTAAAATAAAGTTTTAGGTAAGCCTATGTGCTAAATTTACGATTTTTATCGATTCCATGGGCGTAACCCTCAAAAATGGTAAGGGGGTAACAATCTCAAAAGTGATTTTTAAGTAAATTTTTGGTGTGGGGATGTCTAAAATAAAGTTTTAGGTAAGCCTACGTGCTAAAATTACGATTTTTTTTTACCGATTTAATGGGCGTAACCCTCAAAAATGCTAAGGGGGTAAAATCCTAAAAGTGGTTTTTTATGTAAATTTTTGCAGTGGGGATGTCTAAAATAACGGTTTTTTTTTTTTGGACCTTGAATATAACTTTCGACTCGTTGTGTCTAACTATTATGACTATGTGAGTAGCTTTTTCTGGCTTTTTAGGTCGACTTTTTTAGTATGAGCCTAAATTTTTGTGTTATGGAGGTAAAATGTTAGTGATATGGCCACTCTGTTTGGGCCTTTGGCTGTAACTATCTGTTCGATGTGTCTAACTAGTATGACTATGTGAGTAGATTTTTATGGTTTATAGGTCGACTTTTTTAGTATGAGCCTAAATTTTTGTGTTCTGGAGGTAAAATGTTAGTGATTTGGGATTTTGGATGTAACTATCTGTTCGATGTGTCTAACTAGTATGACTATGTGAGTACCTTTTTATCGTGTTGAGGTCGATTTTTTTTTAGTATGAGCCTACATTGTTGTGTTCTGTGGGTAAAATAGTTTCGATTTGACCAAACTTTTTTTTTGGGGGACTTTGGCTGTAACTATCTGTTCGATGTGTCTAACTAGTATGACTATGTGAGTACCTTTTTTATGGTGTTGAGGTCGCTTGAATATAACTTTCGACTCGTTGTGTCTAACTATTATGACTATGTGAGTAGCTTTTTCTGGATTTTTAGGTCGACTTTTTTAGTATGAGCCTAAATTTTTGTGTTCTGGAGGTAAAATGTTAGTGATATGGCCACTCTGTTTGGGACTTTGGCTGTAACTATCTGTTCGATGTGTCTAACTAGTATGACTATGTGAGTACCTTTTTAGGGTGTTGAGGTCGATTTTTTTTGCGTATGAGCCTATATTTTTGTGTTCTGTGGGTAAAATGTTAGTGATTTGGCCTAACTATTTGGGACTTTGGATGTAACTATCTGTTCGATGTGTCTAACTATTATGACTATGTGAGTAGCTTTTTCTGGATTTTTAGGTCGACTTTTTAGTATGAGCCTAAATTTTTGTGTTCTGGGGGTAAAATGTTAGTGATATGGCCACTCTGTTTGGGACTTTGGCTGTAACTATCTGTTCGATGTGTCTAACTAGTATGACTATGTGAGTACCTTTTTAGGGTGTTGAGGTCGATTTTTTGCGTATGAGCCTATATTTTTGTGTTCTGTGGGTAAAATGTTAGTGATTTGGCCTAACTATTTGGGACTTTGGATGTAACTATCTGTTCGATGTGTCTAACTAGTATGAGTATGGGAGTAGATTTTTATGGTTTTGGGATCGACATTTTGAGTATGAGCCTAAATTTTTTGTGTTCTGGGGGTAAAATGTTTGCGATTTGGCCTATACACAGGGGCTGCGTTACTTTCACGCAAGCTCAAATAACGCGACAGGGTTAGACAAACCCTTGTTAGTTAACAACAGAAATGACTTTGAAACGTATATCGATAGATTAAATGAAAGTGATATATTATGTTATACAGACAAAAATAGGGAGACAACCAAATACACCTTGGAAGCCTTAGTCAGTACGAGTGTTTATGTTTATAAACTTCAAGATTATCCTATAGGGTGTCTGCTAGATATCCCACACTACATTGCATCAAATCAAGGTAATAATATCCTTCAAACCGATTCCCATTCTAAAGTTTACAATGATAATCTCTGCTTCTTCCGTTGTCTAGCTGTCCATCGAGGTGCCTCCTAGGTTTCTGCCCTTGCCTCTTTGGTTTCTGCCTTTGTGTCTTTGGTTTCTGCCCTTGCCTCCTAGGTTTCTGACATTGCCTCCTAGGTTTCTGACCTTGCCTCCTAGGTTTCTGCCCTTGCCTCTTTGGTTTCTGCCTTTGCCTCCTAGGTTTCTGACCTTGCCTCCTAGGTTTCTGACCTTGCCTCCTAGGTTTCTGACCTTCCCTCCTTGTTTTCTAACACAGCTTCCTAGATTTCTGATCTTCCCTCCTTGTTTTCAGCCTTTGCTTCCTAGTTTTCTGTCCTTGCCTCCTAGGTTTCTGCCCTTGCCTCCTAGGTTTCTGTCTTTGCCTCTTAGGTTTCTACCCTTGCCTCTTAGGTTTCTGCCCTTACCTCCTAGGTTTCTGTCCTTGCCTCCTAGGTTTCTGTCCTTGCCTCCTAGGTTTCTGCCCTTGCCTCCTAGGTTTCTGCCCTTGTCTCCTAACTTTTATTTACCAGATTATATTTAAACTAGTCGGATGTGAGACTTCGTGTTATAAGCGCGCTTGATTCACGGCCGTTTATTTTCATAGTACTGTTCAGTCTAGCGGTCTGTGTTGTAGTGGAATATTTTACGGTGTAAGTTGAATTTTTTTTTTCTGTTTTTCTCTTAGCTCATAACGATGTGATAGGTTATCATTAAAGGAATTTCAGTTGTATTAATGGTGATGTGTATAAAGTACGTCTGTTAAGCCTTGTCGAGTGTATTATTCCTTCGTTTTTCATATGTTTATCTTATTGGTTCTTTAAAAAGTAAATATTTCAAGTCTTTTTGTAATTGATATTCAATGTTATTAATGTGTTACACTGGTGGTAAGGTAAAAATACGAATGAAGGTGGAACGCTAGGCGAGGTAAAGAGAGAGAGAGAGAGAGAGAGAGAGAGAGAGAGAGAGAGAAGAAAGGTGGAATGGTAGGAGAGAAGTCTAGTCGGGGTTAGAAGAGCGCGAGAGAGAGAGAGAGAGAGCGAGAGAGAGAAGCCTATGAGAAAGAAGGTGAGATGCTATGTATTAATGGTGAGAATAATCAAGTGTTACAATAGGATGGACGCTAAAAATATGAGGGCGGGCGGGGGAGCTAAAGGGAGAGGAGGAGGGTGGACTGATAGGTTAGAAGTCTAAGAGAGGATAGGGGAGAAAGAGAGAGAGAGAGAGAGAGAGAGAGAGAGAGAGGAAGGCGCGATGATAGGGATAAATGGAGAGAATGAGTAAGTGTTTCAATGGAGGGAAATCTAGGCAGGAATAGTAGAGAGAGAGAGAGAGAGAGAGAGAGAGAGAGAGAGAGAGAGAGAGAGATAGCGAACCACTAACACCGAGGAACATATTTACACTACCAGCTTAGACTAACCAGTAATCTCTAACTGTTTCACCCTTATGCTTCATTTATGGTACAACGTTAAGCTGACACCCAACTACATAGCTATAAATAATTGTTATACTTGTGCTATATATTTACTCAATGTACTGACTATGTTTGTAATGATATATAATATCAATGTATGTTATACACCTATTGAGCTAATAAAAGAATAAAATATATATTTTGTCTTCTGTTTTATATTGCTCGTTTTTCCTAGATGTTATATAATCTACTAACCTATCACTAACGATCAAGTACATAAAGAACTCCAAAGTCAGCACACACCAGACATAAACAGGGCACTTCCGCGGTCACCGGGACTATAGGTCAACATCCGGACACGAAATGGCATGGTTAACTCCCCTTGTCTCTCGTGTACATGTGGTGCGCTGCGCACCACACTATATATCTTTGTTAATTTACGGGCCAAATGCGACTTAGTTGGACCCTTGTATACTACTTATGTCAGACAAGTGTTGAGAAGAGACAAGAAAATTCCAAAACAGGCTCTTTTATGGCAAACAATGGGATACAGAAAAAGAGGATCTAATGAGACAGTGAAAAGAATAGTATCTTATGCTGTATTTGCTCTTGAGTGGCCTACTATGATACATGTCAATTCAGCCATATCGTATGCAGTATCGATACATTGATTTATCTCTCAAGCTAGATAACCTATTGTTATTATTATGATGCCTATATCATGTGTTATTTATCTCATCTTCCAGTCATGAAAGTCAGGAAGAGAATGGTTGGTGGTCTAGGAGATTGCCTTCATTTTATGTCACTGAATTCATTTATTTTTCTCCCGGGCCAAAGATGGCGTATAGGTGGAAGTCATGATTCATCATGATTGATGATTTGCTTGTAGGTCTTGATTGTTTCTTAGTCCCATGATTGATGATTTCCTTGTAGGTCTTGATTGTTTCTTAGTCCCATGATTGATGATTTGCTTGTAGGTCTTGATTGTTTCTTAGTCCCATGATAGATGATTTGCTTGTAGGTCTTGATTGTTTCTTAGTCCCATGGTTGGTGATTTGCTTGTAGGTCTTGATTGTTTCTTAGGCCCCTGATTGATGATTTGCTTGTAGGTCTTGATTGTTTCTTAGTCCCATGGTTGATGATTTGCTTGTAGGTCTTGATTGTTTCTTAGTCCCATGATTGATGATTTGCTTGTAGGTCTTGATTGTTTCTTAGTCCCATGATAGATGATTTGCTTGTAGGTCTTGATTGTTTCTTAGTCCCTTGATTGATGATTTGCTTGTAGGTCTTGATTGTTTCTTAGTCCCTTGATTGATGATTTGCTTGTAGGTCTTGATTGTTTCTTAGGCCCCTGATTGATGATTTGCTTGTAGGTCTTGATTGTTTCTTAGTCCCATGATAGATGATTTGCTTGTAGGTCTTGATTGTTTCTTAGTCCCTTGATTGATGATTTGCTTGTAGGTCTTGATTGTTTCTTAGTCCCATGATAGATGATTTCCTTGTAGGTCTTGATTGTTTCTTAGTCCCATGACAGAAGATTTGCTTGTAGGTCTTGATTGTTTCTTAGTCCCTTGATTGATGATTTCCTTGTAGGTCTTGATTGTTTCTTAGTCCCATGATTGATGATTTGCTTGGTCTGCCTTGTTTTCTTTTACCGGATGGCTTTCATGCTCAACACACATTCTTGTTTTGATTCCTTTTCCATTGAATAGTACAATAAATTGTTTGAAAGCAAGTGTTATCTTAGTTTATTTCAATAAATGAATAAACTATCTTTCTTTATGGCATTGTCCTATTTCTGGGGTCTGCAAGGGAGAATTGTAGAAATGGCGAATAAAAGTACCTTGTCCAGTGCAGGTGTTCAGGTATGAGATTTTTATTTTACCCACAATAGATGAAATTGTTGACCCTACCAAGATTTGAACCTGCATTTCCTGGTTTGGAGCCCGACAAGTTATCGTTTCTGCCACTCACTCACCAATTATGTAATGGAATGATGGAAAAAATAATTTCTAAAAAGTGCCCAGAATTTGTGTAATCCTTTGTATCTTGTTGTATTTGTAAGTTATATCTTGCAGTTTTGTCTGAAATTTGCTCATTCTATTTTTTTTATTTTGTAGGTCGATTGTTGTAAAAATACTGATTGGCTATTAGTTCAAGGCTCATTCAGCCAGCAGCCTGTGGTTGTTTTGTTTCACAAGCCTAAAAAGAATGACCACTGGGACAAGAGTGAGACCCAATTTACCAAATTTACTGATACCATGCACATAAATCAAGTAAAAAAACTGTTGACCCTCACACATGAACGTATCATTACGTTGTTTGCCTACCAGACCACTTGTATGCCACAGTTTTATGTACTGGAAGACTTCACCAACAACCTACAGGTAAATGTTTATTTTTACCCTCTAGATCTATTTGTGCTCAAGACTACACCTATGTCTGCAAACTAAATGATGCATTGACCATGATAAGAAAAGTGGAGGTGGGCTTTGTTTGCTGGCAGTGGGTTAAAGTCATTGCAAAAGTCAACGATACACAGAATCACCTTTGTCTCTGTCCCTGGACATTTGAGAGTCCAGGAAAATGAAAGAGTGGACAGGTTGGCTAGCTGTGCTGTCACCAAAGATGGTCAACCAATGGATCAGACAGAATTTATTATTGCCCTCTGAGATAAGAAAAGGGCACAGGACTCTGACAACCATGCCTCCATGTCACTCCTTCAGATGAAAAATATGGGAATTAAGATTGGTACAGCCAGAAAAGGAGAATTAGTGGGGTTGATTTATTAGAATTAATAAGAAGATCAAAATAGAGCTGGAGTCATTGGATGCCGCAGGACATGTTGAAGAGGGAATTTCAACACCTATAGATATGTGCAGAGTGCACATAATGATAACTCACTAATAACTCAATGTTTATTGAGTGAAGTCTTTGTGAAGGGGAAAAATATGGTTAAGCAAAAAAATCAATAGACTCCCTCATAATTATGGAGCATTTGATTGGCACATTAGTGGCAGAAACTCACATGCTGTTGGATCAAGAGCAAGTGTATGTCAACATACTTTTCTTATCCAGTTTTAACTACTATGCTCTTGGTGCTCTTTCTGCAAAATTTCTTCATTCAATATCTTAGTTGCCTCCAACATCTGTAGGAGACTCAGTGTTCGGTTACTTTGTGAGTTCACCTCCTGATCTGGGTTCAATTCCAAGAAGTGGTTGATTTTTTTTCAGATAAAAAAATTTCCGTAGGTTCACCCAGTCTCTAAACATGAATACCACAGATTTTTCTGGAAATAAGGTAGCCTGGTGTAGTATTGACCACAACACCAAAAATGTGCAGTGATCATGGAAAAAAAAAACATCATAATGTCCATACGTCTAGTAAGACTAGTAAGGCATGAAGGGAACTTTACTTTATCCTTATTTATAAAGTGTGTACATACTCGGGGGATAGTGCGACTGAGTAAAGCACTATCGCCATATTCCATCCCCAGGCAGAGTAGGCAAAGTGAAATTAGGAAGAAAGCACCAATGTTTAAACTTGGCACATGGGATGTAAGGACCATGTGCCCTGGACTTGTTAAAGCATATCATGGAGAGCATGTATAAGGAATGGTATAACATCTTTTGAGACTGTGCCAAGGCAAAACTTAGAAGAGAAAAGACTCATGAAAAAGGATGGAAAACCCTGTGGATCAGTGGGCCTGACTTGCTCATTTTGTGACCGTGTGTGTTTGTCACACATTGGTAGAATTAGTCACGAGAGAAGCTGTTCGACAAAAACAAAACCTCAAAAACAAAAAAAAATACACAATAACCTCCACTAGGCCGTCTGACAAGATGAAAAGTGCCATACATACATACTTAACAAAGGTATATCTTCACTTATGACAAAAATAATGATGAGACATTTTACATTCTTAATCTTGATCCTTCCAGGGCCACTAGATGCTGCATAGGGCTCATAGTGTTTCTCATTACCCATCTCTATTCTGGGCGAGATTTTTAATTTTATCCAATGAGTCTATGCCTGCCAATTTGCTTTTCTTACAAGTGTTGTTTTCAGTGTCTCGCTATGTTTTCCTCTTGTTCTGTTAACTGATCTTCCCCATAAAAGAGCCACTTATTATAACACTACAGAATGCTACATCAATAGTTTCTCTGTCTAGAGGTTTCTCTGAGTAAGTCTCAAGTTGAGATTGTCACTCCATAGCCATCTATAGATTTACAAAGGTCCACAGGCAGAAAATAAAATGAGAAAACCCTACAATTAACAAGGTGTTATTAGCCATAGTAGCTATAGATAGCCAATGTCACTCTACTAATAAGTGCCCCTGCTTGCAAAGCTGAGAACATCACGCTAGTTGGAGGGTTTTCCTATTTTATTTTCTGCCCACAGGCCTGTGTAAATCTATACAAGGCTATGGTCAGTCCCACACCCAACCCTTACACAGCAAGACAGTAGTAAACACACCCTCCATCTTGGATTGTACTTTATTTTTTAAAATTGGTTTTCATTTATCTTTTTTTTTCATTTTTTTAAATACAGAATAAAATGTGTGTCTCTTAGTATTAAACTTGACCTCCTTATGCCTAACTTTGTAATTCTCAATGAACTTATTTTTAGATTGTTGTTACAAGTTAAGATTTCCAACTATCAGTTATTTTACTTTATCTCCCCCATAAATTTGTCATTCTCAATGAACTTATTTTTAGATTGCTCTAAAGAACAAGAACAACAACAGGAACTACTTTGATCAACTTACCCTTATGAAAACACTGTCTTGTGCTTTAGAGGCTCTTGAATACTGTCACAGCAAGGACGTTGTTCACAGAAACCTCACTGCTGAAAGCTTGTTCTTTGTTGGAGATGGTAATGTGAAACTTGGAGGTTTCAATTTGGCAATCAATGTAAAAGGACAAGAAGAAGTGATCTATAGTAAGTTTGATTCATCTAATACAGTAATAAATTTGTGAATTTTTCAAAAACTATTTCCATAAATTTGTATATGTGAAGATGGAAACTTCAATACAACAAGAAATTATTTTAAAGATATATGTCCATTTTAAAATGTTTTAAGTTATGCATTAGGTAAATAAAGAATGTTCTTAAATTATTTGCACCATCTTCATCATCATCATGTGCCATACCGGTAGGCTATTGAGTTATTTGCGGGTCATCATCATTGCACGCTGAAAATGTCCATAGGTGCTCAGATCCCCTCCACAGCAAGTCCCGCAGTGTCCAGCGACTGACGACTCCAGTGCTGTGTTGCTTGATAAGTCTTCTTCCCATGTGCCCTTCCCATATCTCAGAGGGCATTGATGACATCAACCCGATCAATTGGTTGACCGTCTTCAATGACATCACAGCTAGCCAACCTGTCCGCTCTTTCATTTCTCCGTATTCCCGCATGTCCAGGGACATAGACAAAGGTGACTATGTATTTTTGCCTTTGCAATGACTCTACCCATTGCATGCATACAGAGCCCACTTCCACGTTTCTTATCATGCTCATCGAATCACTCAGTATGCAGGCGTGGGTATAGTCTTGTGACTCTAACCAGAAGAATGCCCTGGTTTATGCCACCAACTTCATTGTCATGCTACTCATAGTAACAATGTATGTACCACTGTCTTCTTTGACTATTCAGCCCGCTGAGCGTGCTGTAAATGTCCATGCATTTCTTTGATGTTGTATTACAGTTCCTCCTCATTAGTGTTATAATAGATGTGACCGTTGACCTCCGCATTGAACACAACTGAGTCCTCTCCCTACATTTCCTGCCAAGTGTGACAATACACAAGAATGTGCCCCTAAATAATTGGTTGGTGTAGGCAATCATGTCCTTCCACAACTTCCTATCCACAGCGTATTGTATCAGTTCTCTTGTCAACTGTTTTCCGTGCCATAACACCAAGCTATCTGGTACCTTCTCTTTTTGATGTCCACGATCTCTCTTTCCCTGTATCATGTCAGTTTTAACCAACTACTTCAACTTTTGTCTTCTCATGATGTGTCGAAAAATATTGATTGTTTCTTCCTGATGTTTTTAATAGCTCTTTTTTTTGTTGGCCTCTCTGAGAATGTCTTCAGTCTTTTTAGCTGTCTATAGAATTTTCAACAATCCTCTGAGAAATCCCATCCCTGTGGTCCTTAATCATCTTTTCATTAGTTTGTCAACTGTCCATGACTCACTTCCATAGATCAGAATTGGCTCTGCGTAGCACTGATTAACTTATTTGCATCAAAGTAACATCATTTTAATGTGTAAATGAGCAGTGAAAACAAATAGATGCTGTTGCTGGATAAGTTACATTCTCAAAAATGATCAATTATAAAACAGTGCCACTCTGTGGACTCCAGACGGCAAACAGAAATTATAGCAAGAGCAACCTAGGGAGAACAGGGAAAGAAGAAATGAACAACACTAAAGATGAACTAAAAATAAGACATCACTTTATTTCTGCAGTGAGACTTCAGTTCCACTACAACTATTTTGATTGCTCACTTTTCTAGGATCTGTAAGATTTATCTGTTTTATTTATGTTTGTTGTCATTGGCGACTTTTTCAGTGTATATTGATTGAGTTTATTGTTTAGTTTGTTTAGATAATATATTGTTTAGTTGTATCTCATCAAAATAAGCTGAAATATTCTATGTTATTGTCGTGCACCTACACCAGCTGTGTCATAGCTCTACATAGTTTCATGTCTATTTCATAGTTTCATGTCTATTACATAACCAATGTAGGCCAGGATTGGAGCACCCTGTAAAAGATGGCCACTGAAAGTGCAGAGTATTTTTTTTTTGCCCTACATGATGCCATGAAGCAGGTTCACCATTGTTTTGTTGGTCCAAAGAAAATAAAACAAACAAAATGAAGAAGAGGTTGAAATGAAATAATGAGGCTAGAAAAACATTATATACACAAACATATATCTATCTATTGATCTTTCGAGCCATAGCCGGCCTATAGGGCAAAGACCCAGATGCACTTTTTGTTATCTAAATTTTTATTCTAGCAGTTTTCAATCCTTGCAAAGATTTATTTTATCAAATCTCGCCATTTGTCTCTGTTCTGTGCAAGCAACTCTATCACAATGAGGGAGCCGTTTCTTGCTGCTCTGGCCTCTCTGATTAATGTTCTTCTCAGTGTCTTTCTGGGTCAGTCTCTTTTCCTTTTTCCTGTTGTTTCCCGCAGGAGGGCTTGCTTTGTTATTCGGCTATTATCTCTTCTCATCACATGTCCAACATATGACCATCTTCTTTTCTTTATTACTGAAGATATTAGTGGTTGATTGGTAATTTCCTCGTTTGTTTTGAACTCGTTCCATGCTATACCAAGTATTTTCCTTAGACATTTATTTTCGAATGCGTTCAACTTTGTTTCTATATCTTTTGTTGTTTTCCAGTTTTCCATACGTAAGGGTTGATAGTACATTTGATTTGAATAGTCTAAGTTTTGTGTTTGTGCTGATGAGTTTTGATTTCCACAATTTTTCAAGGCTTCTGAAAGACATTGCTGCTTTAGCTATTCTGATTCTAATTTCTTTGCTTGTATCCCCTTCTCGATCAATGTGACTTCCAAGATAGATAAAGTGATCGATCTCTTCCACTGATTTGTTTTCCATGTATATTCTGTCGTCTGTTGGAATTAAGCTTTTCGTGACTTTAGTCTTTTCATGATTGATCTCAAGCCCAATTTTGCTGGCTATTGATGATAGTTCATTTGTGTTTTCCTGCATAATTTTTATCTGACTGACTCATCATCATGTGCCATACCGGTTGACGTTGGCGATCATGTCCTTCCACAATCTTCTATCCACAGTGCATCGCATCAGTTCTGTTGTTGACTGTTTTCCATGCCATGACATCGAGCTATCCCGTATTTTCTCTCTTTGTCGTCCGAGATCTCTCTTTCTTTTTATTTTGCCAGTTGTAATCAAGTATTCCAACTTTCCTCTTCTCATGATGTGCCTGAAAAATGTTGATTGCTTCTTTCTGATGTTTTTTTAAGATCTCCCTTTTTGTGTTGGCCTCTTTGAGAACTTCCTCATTGGTCTTTTTAGCTGTCCAGGGAACTTTCAACATTCTTCTGAGAAATCCCATCTCTGTGGCCTCTAATCGTCTTTTCATTTGTTTGTCTACTGTCCATGATTCGCTTCCATAGGTCAGAATTGGTTCTATATAGCACCGATGAACTCTCTTTCTCATTTATATTGACATAGATTTGTTGCATAAGATATTTTTCATTTTCTGAAATGCTATTTTGGCTTGAGCTATTCTGCTTTTTATTTCTGTGGTGCATCTTCCATCCGATGTTATCACTGTGCCCAAGTATTTCAAACATTGCACTTGTTTCAGATTTGTCTTGATGAGACCTATCATCAGCAAAGTTGAGGTTCTCCAAATGGAGGATAAATATATATATATATATATATATATAACGTCTGGGCACTTGAGCCTGACAAAGGCGTATCTTTAGATATCGCTCCGGGTAGACGGGACTCGTAAACCTTGGCTGGCAACCCGTCTAGAAGAAGGGAAACTTCGACCACAAAACCCTCCACTACCTTGTGGACTAGTTTCTAGTTAGAATCGAAGGTTATGGGAGTACACCCAGAGTAAAAATCCGGAGGGAGGGACCCTAAGGCAGTGGACGGCGTTAATCGTCTTTCTGGCATCCCCTGCACCTTCTTTCAATTCCGAACGTATGGACTTTGTCCCTCCTTCGGAAATCCTTGAAACGAAGTCGAGAGGGGGATAGTGCGACTGGGTAAAGCACTATCTCCATATCCTGTGCCCAGGCAGAGTAGGCAAAGTGAAATGAGGAAGAAAGCACCAATGTTTAAACTTGGCACATGGAACGTAAGGACCATGTGCCCTGGACTTACTAAAACAAGCACACTGAAAGAAGGACAAATTAGAAAAAGACTGCCCACTAGAATCAGTACAGAAATTTACATATCTTGGATCCACAGTTACGCAAACCATCTCTCTTGATGAAGAAATAAACTGTCGAATTGGTAAGGCAGCTACAACCTTCGGCAAACTCACAAAAAGTGCATGGAACAACACGAAACTAACTCAAAAGACTAAACTCTTAATATATCAAACATGTGTGCTTAGCACACTACTATATGGATCCGAAACCTGGACAACATACTCAAACCAGGAAAAAAGACTAAATGTCTTCCACATGCGATGTCTCCGCAAAATAATGCACATCAAATGGCAGGACAAAATAACCAACTTAACTGTCCTGCAACGTGCTAAGACCCTAACAATCATGTCGATGCTCAGAAGTCGAAGGCTAAGATGGCTGGGGCATGTCCAACGGATGGAAGAAAAACGCATTCCTAGGCAAATACTATATGGCGAGCTAAAACACGGAAAACGACAAATCGGCAGACCTAAACTATGATATAGAGATATCTGCAAATCATCTCTGAAAGACTTCTCCATCTGTGAAAACGACTGGCAACATCTGGCATGTGATCGCACATCATGGAGAGCACGTATAAGGAACGGTATAACAACATTTGAGACTGTTTAAGACAGGACTTAGAAGAGAAGAAACTCATGAAAAAGGATGGTAAACCCTGTGGACCAGCGAGCCTGACCTGTTCATTATGTGACCGCGTGTGTTTGTCAAACATTGGTAGAATTAGCCACGAGAGAAGCTGTTCGGCAAAAACAATACCTCAAAAAAATACGCAATAGCCTCCACTAGACCGTCTGACAAGACGAAAAGGGCCATATATATATATATATATATATATATATATATATATATATATATAGTAGGAAACTTAAAGTAAAGAGCCCCGTCACGCCAAGTGGCGTATAGGGAATATGGTGTTAGTGATTATAAATTTTAAAGCCCTTTAGCACATGGTTTTTGGGGTAATGTGGTCGGTATTACGCCCGTGCTGGTTTACTTTCCCAGGAAAAAATCCGGTACCCATTTAAGGCTGGGTGAACCCAGGAGTTGTCGGTTGGGATCGAACCCTACCTGTTGTCCTTTGTAGTCCAGTTCACTAACTGTTGAGCTATTGCAGCTATATATATATATATATATATATATATATATATACATCTATAAATGTGTGAAATTACAATGTTGAATCATATCTATACAATCCAGGAATTAATAAAGACTAAAATATGATTTTTAACTGCCTCTTATTTTTCACTGAAATTATTTTGTGAGTGAAAATCTACTTATTATTCTGGAAAACAAGAACAACAGCAACATAATATTTATCTATATATTGTTATTTTGATGGCACAAAGGGCATCAGTTCTAGACTCTCCATGCCTGATGATCCTTGTTATTATGTATCAGACCTGCATTGTGTATGACCATGTGTCCTTGTTATTATGTATCAGACCTGCATTGTGTATGACCATGTGTCCTTGTTATTATGTATCAGACCTGCATTGTGTATGACCATGTGTCCTTGTTATTATGTGTGAAACCTGCATTGTGTATGACCATGTGTCCTTGTTATTATGTATCAGACCTGCATTGTGTATGACCATGTGTCCTTGTTATTATGTATCAGACCTGCATTGTGTATGACCATGTGTCCTTGTTCTGAGGAAACCTTTCAACTTATGCCTGCTGTTGTTGCTTTCCACCTCAGTACTCTTTTCAGTGTTTCTCTAAGTAGGCCTCTTTTACCCTCTGGTTTCCATTTGAGTGCTTACTTTGAGATTCTCCTCTTATCACATGGCCAACATATGACCACCTTCTTCTCTTCATTATACATATTTTTAGATGCTTTGTCATTTCTCCTATTTCTGTACTAGTCTTAAATTCATTCCATGGTATACAAAGTACTTTCCTGAGGCGTTTGTTTTCAAATGCATCCAATTTATTGTCTTTTTCTTTCATTGGTTTCCTTCTCTCACATGCTTAATTAAGGATGGATAAAACACACTTGCTTTGAAAATCGTGACCTTTTTTGTGTGCTTAGTAACAGCATACTATCAAGTGATAATTAAAGACATTTTATGGCAGTCCAAATAATAACTTTAGTTGCAATGTATAAAATGTAGCTAAAAACGGTTTAAGTGTTATGTTTTTTTTTTCCATTCCTATAAACCTATAATAAACATATAAGAGATATTTAATATCTCTCAACATTTAAAAAAATGTGCATATGGTATTTTTTCCTAAATTTACAATACACACAAATTTTTAATAATGGTATCTTCTGAAAGAAAGTAGTACTCAGATTACAGTAAAGTAATTTAATTTGTATTATTAAGTTGAATACTGGACATAATAAAAACTTACTTTCTAATCAATTTATTGCTGTCCTTTGTTGATTAATGACTCTTTCTGACATTAGATCAATTTTTTTATATTATTTCTTTGGTGTCCTCTTCTGTCATGTGTTTCAGACATCAGTGCTAATTTAAACAAGGTACTTCACATTGCTATACTCTTCTCACATATACAAAATCATCTAATTTTTTACATTTACTCACAGTAATTTACAAGTAAACAAGTCACAACAAACCAATATTCAACATTTAGTCACTGTAATTTACAAGTAGAAAAGTCACATCTATCCAATATTCAACAATTAGTCACTGTAGTTTACAAGTAGAAAAGTCACATCTATCCAATATTCAACATTTAGTCACTGTAGTTTACAAGTAGAAAAGTCACATCTATCCAATATTCAACATTTAGTCACTGTAATTTACAAGTAGAAAAGTCACAACAAACCAATATTCAATATTTAGTCACTGTAATTTACAAGTAGAAAAGTCACAACAAACCAATATTCAATATTTAGTCACTGTAATTTACAAGTAGTAAGAAAAGTCACATCTATCCAATATTCAACATTTAGTCACTGTAATTTACAAATAGAAAAGTCACAACAAACCAATATTCAACATTTAGTCACTGTAATTTACAAGTAAAAAAGTCACAACAAACCAATATTCAACATTTAGTCACTGTAATTTACAAGTAGAAAAGTCACATCTATCCAATATTCAACATTTAGTCACTGTAATTTACAAGTAGAAAAGTCACATATATCCAGTATTCAATATTTAGTCACTGTAATTTACAATTAGAAAAGTCACATCTATCCAATATTCAACATTTAGTCACTGTAATTTACAAGTAGAAAAGTCACATCTATCCAATATTCAACATTTAGTCACTGTAATTTACAAGTAGAAAAGTCACAACAACCCAATATTCAACATTTAGTCACTGTAATTTACAAGTAGAAAAGTCACAACAAACCAATATTCAACATTTAGTCACTGTAATTTACAAGTAGAAAAACCAAAACCTTCTATTGTAGTAAGGCCAGCTGGCGGAAAGGGATGACCCCAATTTTGTGATGTTTTTAGTTTTGTAAGCAGGAGCTGTTGTGGGTAGAATAACATCAGCCATGTTTAGCTTGCATAGTAGAAAACATCACAATTGTGGGGGTTTTCTGGGATTTCCCTCTCTGCCCTCTGGACTTACTAATATAAACAATAGAAAAATTGGTTTGGCAATGTGAGATAGACAGAACAAAATATGACATAATGAATAGACAAATCCTAAAAAACACCAGATGTAAGGGCCAGCCATGAACAAAGTTGACTGATGGTACATTAGAAACATTGGAAATAATAACAGCAAAAGATGTCAACAGAAAGGAGAAAGATTGCAAAGTATATCTCCTTTTGAAACTGAAAGGCAAATGAGGAAGAAAGGAACAAGAATTAACTTTATATTAATATAATATAACATTTTTACTGTCCATTTTATAAAGCTATAATTTAAAAAAATAAAAGAAGCATTAATGAATGTAAAAAAAAAGTAAAGTACCCCCGTCATACCAAGTGGCGTATTGGGAAATATGGTGTTAGTGAACCTATATTTTACAGACCTTCAGCACATGATTTTTGGGGTAATGTGGTCGGAATGTACTTAACATATTTACAATTTGAAATATGCAATTCTCTTTTGACTTAGTCAATGGAAGTTCTCAAATTCCAACAAGATGGAGTGCAGCAGAATCACTTTGCAAATTGAAGTATTCCAAGGCATCAGATATCAGCATGTATGGTCATTTGATGTACGAGATCCTTACACATGGTGCTCTCCCTTACTCTCACAGAGATCTGTCACAAGAAAACTTTGTCAATCTGGTGGGTAGCAAGCTTTGTTGTACTAACATTACAGTGTCAATGCAGTTAAGTATATTTGACAAACTATGCACACTGTATATAACAAGTAGTCTTTTTTAACAAATACAGTTTGCAAATAAGGATTAGAAAAAAGATTTTAAAAAAAGCATATTAAAGCTAAAACTCTCACAACAACTATATTCTGTTCTGCTCTTTCTCTGGGAAAAAAAAGACAGCACAGGCATAGTTCTGCCCACATTACTTAAGATATTTGCATATGGTAAAAAAAAATTGTGAGCACTAACACCATATTCCCTGTTGTCATACCCAAAACATGATATGTTTCTTTCTCTTGCTACTTTTTGACACATGGCAAAATTTATCTTTTGTTTGGACTTCCTTTTCCTCTGTTGTTGTTACATTTTGTTGTTAAAGTTTGTTGCCATTACTGGTAGCCCTATTATATGTGCTCTGTGTACAAGGGATTGAATTCAAGACTGATATAGAGATAAGAGGAGTAGCCATGTAAACAACAATCTCATCCACCATTAGGAAGAAAAGATGGACATATGTCAGACATGTGTTAAGAAAAAACACAAGAGAATAAAAAAAAAAAACCTCTGTTATAGTAAACATCAGGATACAGAAAAAGATGAGGACCTAGAGAGACATTAAAAAGAAGACTAATAAAAGAAGTAAAGTTGGCAGGGATAGATTCATTAGATAAGATTGAACAACTCGCCAAGAATAGAGATGGGTGGTGACAAATACTGCGAGTCCTATGCGATGTCCAGCGGTGCAGGAAGGATCAAGGTTATATGTCCCAACCATTTAATTGATTATTTCAGAATAACTAATAATGTAACTCATAACCAGTTATAGTGATAGTTATAGTTTTTTGAAGGCCCCAGAATCACTGCAAATAAATGAAAATTCATAATTGCTCAACCATCTGTGCCAGTGGAATCATCCAAATTAACATCTCATTGAATATCCAAACAAAGAAAGGCAGTTGCAGCCCCCATCAGAGCAAACACAGAACACATCAAAAGACATAAGGCGTATCAGCACCAAAAGTGAACACAACTGAACTGTCCTTCATCATACAATATCATCATTCATCATAAACAATCTGAGTATAGAAACACCACCTGGATGAAAAACACAGCTCACCATGAAACACTTTTCAGACAGTGCCTCAACGGTTCCTGCTGCCTATCTGCCATATTGACCAGTGTTTGTTACATTGGTTGTTATGCTAAACATTTTCATTTATGAACTTTAGTATCCATTTCCTTTATTATAATTTATTTTTGCTATGCTCATAAGCACACAATATTTAAACATAAATCACACACATACAAAAAAAAAGAATGTTGCACAAGAAGACCTGCACAACTTTATAATGAACTCAAGCACCTGTGAGGTAGCTATAGCAGGATCTGTGGCCTATCAGCTGACCAAGACCTTGTTTCAATCTTCAAGTCAGTCTTCTGGAAACAAGCACCTTCAGAACAGACTGGATAACAGAGGCCAGCTGTGTTCTCTGCAGTTATGAGGTCCAGTGATATGGAAGGTCTAGTATGGAAGTACCTCTAGATAGGGCAAGTTCCAACTTCCCTTAGCAGAACCCAGAAATGAAAGAAGACTGTTATAGCCATCACTTTCACCATTTACTCAGATCTAAGAGAGAACCTCATGACATTAGAAGAAAGACACAAACATACAACTTCATTGTCCATCTGTAATTTACCATAGTTGATCTGGGTACAAAACTGGATGCAATTAGGATTCTTTACTCTTCTTCTACCTTTTTAGCTCCCTGTGGAGCATAGGTCTTCAACAAACACTTTCCAAGTTGTTCTATTTTTTGCCATTATTTTAAGATCATTCCATGTCTTCACCATCATCTACATTTCTGCTTCTATCTGTCTTTTCCAAGAATTCCTTGGTCTTTCTTTTTGTCTTTTCCCCTGGGGATTCCAAAAAGGACCTGTTGTGTAATACTCTCAGTTGGCTTCTACAGTGTGTGTCCTATCCAGCGCCATCGTCTTCACTGTATCTCTTTATCCACTGGTATTTGACTGGTACATTTCCATAATTCTATGTTAGTGATTTTGTCCTGCCATTAACATCCTTTTATTCTGTGTAAGCATCCATTAATGTAGTCTGTATCTTCATGATTGTCAATTTTGTTGTTCTCCGTGTTTCACAGCCATATAATAGGACTGACTTAACATTTGAGTTGAAAATTTTTATTTTTGTATTTAACCTAATTCCTTTGGACTTCCATATGTTTCCCAGTGCAACGAAAGCTCCTCTTGCTTTTGATATCCTTATTTTGGTATCATTTTCTGTTCCTCCCTCTATATCTATGTTACTACCCAGATATATGTAAGATTGTACGTCTAGTAGAGGTATTTCTCCTAATTTTATTTGGTTATTGCCAACTGCATTAATTCCCATAATGTTGGTCTTATCTCTATTAATTTTCAGTCCTAGCTGTTGTGATCTCTCCTCAAGTATGCTCATTTTATCCTGCATCTGTTGATGGCTGTGTGATAGGAGAGCTATGTCATCAGCAAAGCCTAAATCATCAAGTTGTTTGGTCAGTGACCACTGGATCCCATTTCTGTTGTTTTGAGTTATTTTCATAATCCAATCTATGGCCAGTAGAAAGAGAAATGGAGACAGAAGGCATCCCTGCCTTACTTCTATTCTTATTTCAAATGCTTCTGTAAGCTGTCCTTCATGCACCACACTACATTTCATTCCTTCATACATTGTTTTTATCAGGTTAATAAACTTTATGGGGATCCCATAATGACTCAGAAACTTCGAAAGCATTCCTCTGTCTAAACTATCAAATGCCTTTTTGTAATCTATGAATCCAATATAAAGTGAGGATTGTAGTTCTAAACTTTACTGAGACTAGAGAAAAAAAAAAAAAAAACAAATAATGAGCAGAGTCAGTAAGCACTTAGACAAAGTGACACAGGTCCAGCCAGATCCAGAAACTGTTTTGTAGACCCAGTTATTTTTTTTATCTTTGATATAAGTTAATGACAAATGATAAGTATGAGGACACGTAAGATGTTGGCAGAATAAAATTCTAGTGAAATGACAAAATGGTTGGGAAAATATAAAACATTTAATGTAATGCGAGGCTGGTAAATATTATGTCATAATTCATTATTGACAACACAAGTTAAGCCTCAGTGGCTCAGAGGGTAGTGAACTGAACTACTAAGGACAAGAATTCAGGTTTGATTCGAATCAATGACAACTAGTTCCCTCAGTCTTAAATAGTTAACAGATTTATCAAAGAAAGCAGTACAGTCTAGCTTAATGATGACCACATCATCCCAAATGTGCTGTGGTTATTAAACAAACAAAAACGGACACTAATTCCCACACCTTAAGTCTTGAAGTGAACTCTTTACCTCATAGATTACATTCAGATAATTATTTTTGAAAGTAAGTAGTCTCCTGAGGACAAGAGATCAGCTTCATTAAGCTACTTGACAAGCATCTAGGTTTGTCCAGCTATAAATGGGTACAAGTATTATTTTGTTTTCTTGAAAATAAAACAACTTGGCACTATGATGAGCAGACTAAAATGTGATAATGATGGTTAAAAAATATGGGTCAACACAAGACCTCCTGTGTATCACACTTCAGGCATGGTGATGTTGCTCTTACTTTGTTCCTATTTCTTGCAGGTGGTAACGATTTTAATGTTTCAAGTTGACACAACGATTTTAATGTTCCAAGTTGACAACGATTTTAATGTTCCAAGTTGACACAACGATTTTAATGTTCCAAGTTGACAACGATTTTAATGTTCCAAGTTGACACAACGATTTTAATGTTCCAAGCTGACAACGATTTTAATGTTCCAAGTTGACACAACGGTTTTAATGTTCCAAGTTGACAACGATTTTAATGTTCCAAGTTGACACAACGATTTTAATGTTCCAAGTTGACAACGATTTTAATGTTCCAAGTTGACAAAGATTTTAATGTTCCAAGTTGACACAACGATTTTAATGTTCCAAGCTGACAACGATTTTAATGTTCCAAGTTGACACAACGATTTTAATGTTCCAAGCTGACAACGATTTTAATGTTCCAAGTTGACACAACGATTTTAATGTTCCAAGTTGACACAACGATTTTAATGTTCCAAGTTGACACAACGATTTTAATGTTCCAAGTTGACAACGATTTTAATGTTCCAAGTTGACACAACGATTTTAATGTTCCAAGCTGACAAAGATTTTAATGTTCCAAGTTGACACAACAATTTTAATGTTCCAAGTTGACAACGATTTTAATGTTCAAAGTTGACAAAGATTTTAATGTTCCAAGTTGACACAACGATTTTAATGTTCCAAGTTGACAAGAATATAATGTTCCAAGTTGACAACGATTTTAATGTTCCAAGTTTACAAGAATTTAATGTTCCAAGTTGACACAACGATTTTAATGTTCCAAGTTGACAAGAATTTAATGTTCCAAGTTGACAACGATTTTAATGTTCCAAGTTGACAACAATTTTAATGTTCCAAGTTGACAACGATTTTAATGTTCCAAGTTGACACAACGATTTTAATGTTCCAAGCTGACAAAGATTTTAATGTTCCAAGTTGACACAAAGATTTTAATGTTCCAAGCTGACAAAGATTTTAAAGTTCCAAGTTGACAACGATTTTAATGTTCCAAGCTGACAACGATTTTAATGTTCCAAGTTGACAACGATTTTAATGTTCCAAGTTGACAAAGATTTTAATGTTCCAAGTTGACACAACGATTTTAATGTTCCAAGCTGACAACAATTTAATGTTCCAAGTTGACAACGATTTTAATGTTCCTAGTTGACGATTTTAATGTTCCAAGTTTACAAGAATTTAATGTTCCAAGTTGACAACGATTTTAATGTTCCAAGTTGACAATGATTTTAATGTTCCAAGTTGTCAAGAATTTTAATGTTCCAAGTTGACACAACGATTTTAATGTTCCAAGTTGACAAGAATTTTAATGTTCCAAGTTGTCAAGAATTTTAATGTTCCAAGTTGACAACGATTTTAATGTTCCAAGTTGACAAGAATTTTAATGTTCCAAGTTGACAACAATTTTAATGTTCCAAGTTGACAACAATTTTAATGTTCCAAGTTGACAAGAATTTTAATGTTCCAAGTTGACACAACAATTTTAATGTTCCAAGTTGACAACAATTTTAATGTTCCAAGTTGACAAGAATTTTAATGTTCCAAGTTGACAAGAATTTTAATGTTCCAAGTTGACAACAATTTTAATGTTCCAAGTTGACAACGATTTTAATGTTCCAAGCTGACAACGATTTTAATGTTCCAAGTTGACAACGATTTTAATGTTCCAAGCTGACAACGATTTTAATGTTCCAAGTTGACAAAGATTTTAATGTTCCAAGTTGACAACAATTTTAATGTTCCAAGTTGACAACGATTTTAATGTTCCAAGCTGACAACGATTTTAATGTTCCAAGTTGACAAAGATTTTAATGTTCCAAGTTGACACAACGATTTTAATGTTCCAAGCTGACAACAATTTAATGTTCCAAGTTGACAAAGATTTTAATGTTCAAAGTTGACAACGATTTTAATGTTCCAAGCTGACAAAGATTTTAATGTTCCAAGTTGACACAACGATTTTAATGTTCCAAGCTGACAACAATTTAATGTTCCAAGTTGACACAACGATTTTAATGTTCCAAGTTGACAACAATTTTAATGTTCCAAGTTGACAACGATTTTAATGTTCCAAGCTGACAACGATTTTAATGTTCCAAGTTGACAAAGATTTTAATGTTCCAAGTTGACACAACGATTTTAATGTTCCAAGCTGACAACAATTTAATGTTCCAAGTTGACACAACGATTTTAATGTTCCAAGTTGACGATTTTAATGTTCCAAGTTGACAACAATTTTAATGTTCCAAGTTGACAACGATTTTAATGTTCCAAGTTGACAAAGATTTTAATATTCCAAGTTGACAACGATTTTAATTTTCCAAGTTTACAACGATTTTAATTTTCCAATTCAGGAATAATTTGGCAAGGCTGTTTTGTTATTTCTTTATTTTCAGATTAAAGAAAGAAACATTCAACTTTGTCCTGAGTTGTGCATCAAGAGGGAAGCAAATGATGCCATTTTGTGGTGTGTTTCCTTGAATCCAAAAGATCGACCCGACACAGCAACACTTAAGGAAATCCTACATAAACTGACCACTGGTCAGTATTTTACTATAAATGTGTTACTTATTGCATCATCATCTTTGAGAGCTGTCGCTGCATCAAAGGTTGGCTATCATTGAGAGCCATTCCGTGCTATCTCTTGCTTTGATAGTGTGTCATAGGCCAACTTGTCCATCTCTTGATGTTACTCGTCCATGTTCGTCTTGGTCTGCCTCTTTTACCTTGTATTTTCCCCTTCCAAGATTACTTTTAGTCGGCAACTTTGTCTTTTAAATGCCCTAAAAATATCATTTTCCTTGTTTGAATTGGGTTTAGTATTCTCTTTTCGATTTTAGTTGTTTTAAGACTTCATAATTTTTATCTTTTCTTTCCATCCAATTCATAATATTCTTCTATACATCCACATTTTAAAGACTTCAATTTTCTGTTCTGTTTTCTTGTCTAATATAGTTTCTGCACCATACAGGAATATAGAGCAGATATAACATTTGATATTCTTAGTTTTAGCTCTGGTGTTATTTGTCTTGATGTTAGTATATTATTCATGGCATTAAAATTGCATTTTGCCATTCCTATTCTTTTGTTTATTTCAGTTTTATATTTTTCATCACTGGTTATAGTATACCCAAGGTAGTTATAGCTTAGAACTGTCTCCTGGTATATTCCTTCCACTTTGATATCAACTTGTAGATGTAATAGTATTAAACCATCATCACCAGACCACAGTGAAAGAGATTGGAGCCTCATCACGTAACACTCCAAAGAAAGCCATGGAGAGAAATTCTAACTGCTGTGTTAAGAACGAATTAAAAATAGCTACATGGAATGTTAGGACCTTATACCAACAAGGAAAATTAGAAAATCTAATGGTAGAAGCAGAGCGATTAAACATAGATATCTTAGGCATATCAGAAACAAGATGGAAGGAAAGTGGATACATACATGACGATAAATATACATTTATATATCCAGGTAACACAAAAGAACATCAAATAGGAGTAGGCATTCTAATAAAACGAGAGCTACAAAAATATAGAAATACTCACTGGACATACAATGATAGGATTATACTATTAAAAATGAAGGCAAAACCATTCGACATAGCAATAATACAAACATACACACCTACTCAAGACTATACAGATGAACAAATAGAGGCATACTATGAAGATCTAAACACAGTTATGAAGCAAGTGAAATCATCAGACATCTTGATTATAATGGGTGATATGAACGCTAAAGTAGGAAAAGGTAAATATAAGATTACTATAGGAAATCATGGTCTAGGAAAAAGGAATAACAGAGGAGAAAGATTAATACAATTTTGTGAAGAAAACAGACTGATAATATGCGACACCTTCTTTGAGCAAGAGAAAAGGAAATTATACACATGGAAAAGCCCTGGAGACAAGAAGAGAAATCAAATAGATTACATAATGATAAAAGACAGATTCAGGAACAATGTCAAGAAAGCCAAAACCTACCCAGGAGCAGATATAAATTCAGACCACAATCCTGTAATGATAAAAATGAAAATCAAATTAAAGAGAAACAAACAAAAAACTAATTCAGCAACACCAATAGATATAACAGCGTTAAACCAGAAAGATATAAAAGAAACTTATACTGTACAAGTAAAGAACACATATCAGAAGCTACTAGAAGAGGGGATTGAGCAGTACAGAAGAGACAATCCTGAAGAAAAAGTCACAACAAAATGGCAATGCATAAAAAACAGCATGCAAGAATCCTGCAACACCTTGCCCAAAAAGGAAAGTAACAAAAAACACAAATGGATAACTGACAAAATCTTAGAAAAAATGGAAGTAAGAAGACAAGCGAAAAACACTGCCAGATACAAGGATATAGACAATGAAATACGGAAATGAAGGCAAAAGAAGACTGGCTCAACCAAAGATGTCTAGAAGTCAAAATTATGGAAAGTAAACAAAACTTAAGAGAGATGCACACAGAAATAAAGAGAATGATGAATAAAGACAAAAAAACTGCAGGAAACGGATGTATTGCAAACAAAGGGGGAAAAATGCTATCAGACAACAAAGATATAATAGATAGATGGCATGAATATATAACAGAATTATTTCATGACGAAAGGGACAAAAAGGCCAGACATAAAATGTACATACAACTTTAAAATCCTGAAATCTGAAGTAGAAAAAGCTATAAAAACAATGAAAAAGGGAAAGGCAGCAGGGCCTGACTATATACAGATAGAGATGATACAGGCTCTAGAAGAGTTTGGCGTCGAAGTGATCACAGACATATGCAATGACATATACCATACAGGATACATACCAAAAAATCTAAAAACATCAACTTTCATTGCATTGCCTAAAAAGAACGGTGCAGTTGAATGCAGTGTTTTCAGAACAATAAGCCTAATGAGCTAGGTAACAAAAATTTTACTAAAAGTTATACAGGGAAGGATTCAGAATAAAATCAATACTGAATTAGATGAGCAACAATTTGGATTCAGGAAAAACAGTGGGACAAAAGAAGCCATATTCAGCATGAGAACATTGATTGAAAAGTACACAGAAGTAAACAAACCAATATATGCCTGCTTTATAGACTACACCAAAGCTTTCGATAGAATACACCATAACCAACTCATAGACTGCCTAAAGGATATAAATCTACACGACACAGACATACGACTAATATGTAATTTGTACTGGGAGCAAACAGCGATAATAAGATATAATAAGGAGAACTCTACACCCATGGACATAAAAAGAGGAGTAAGACAAGGATGCATCCTATCACCAAGTTTGTTCAGTCTATACACTGAGCAAATCTTTAAAAACATCTCAGAGATACCAGGCCTAAACATTAATAGAAAGATAATCAATAACCTAAGATATGCTGATGATACTGTACTACTAGTAGAAAATCCTAAAGACCTACAACAATTGCTTAATGTGATAAACATAACAAGCAAAAAATGTGGACTAGAAATGAATATCAAAAAGACTAAAACTATGATCATAAACAAAGAAAATTCTCAAGACCTACAATTAAATATCACAGTTGAGGGAACACATCTGGAGACAGTCCAGAGTTACAACTTGCTAGGACATACTATAACCAATGGTGGAAAATGCAAAACTGAAATAAACAAAAGAATAGGTATGGCAAAAAGTAATTTTAATGCCATGAAAAATATACTAACAACAAAACAAATATCAGAAGGGCTGAAACTAAGAATGGCAAAATGTTACGTCTTCTCAAAATTCCTGTATGGTGCAGAAACATGGACATTAGACAAGAAAACAGAACAGAAAATTGAAGCATTTGAAATGTGGATTTATAGAAGAATAGGTAGAATTGGATGGAAAGAAAAGATAACAAACGATGAAGTTTTAAAACAACTAAAAATGAAAAGAGAACTACTAAACACAATTAGAGCAAGACAAATGAAATTTTTGGGGCATGTTAAAAGACACAACAGCCTACTAAAAGTAATATTGGAAGGAAAAATACAAGTTAAAAGAGGCAGAGGCAGACCAAGACTAACATGGACGAGTAACATCAAAAGATGGACAAGTCAGCCTATGACAATCTGCACCATCAAAGCAAGAGACAGAGTGGAATGGTGCTCCAGGGTAGCCAACCTTCGATGCAGAGATGGCACTCAATGATGATGATGATATATATGTTGTAGATCTTTAGGATTTTCTACTAACAATACAGCATCATCAGCATATCTTGGGTTATTGATTATCTTTCCATTAATGTTTAGACTTGGCATCTCTGAGATGTTTATAAAGATTTGCTCAGCGTATAGATTGAACAAGTTTGGTGATAGATTTGCATCTTTTTCTTACTCCTCTCTTTATGTCAGTAGGGATAGAGTTCTCTTTGTTATATTTTATTATTGTTGTTTGCTCCCAGTATAAATTACATATTAGTCGAATGTCTGTGTCTTCTAGATGTATATCATTTGTATTTATTTCAGTTGTTAAAATGTACATGACAAATATTTCCATGGCCCCATATCTGTGAACAAAAGCCAATGTAGCATCTAAATACACCAGAGAATGATGATTGTATCAGAGTGCAACTCTGAGACACATTTGTTCTATTTCTTGTTTTCACAATTTGATGTTGACACCATCCATCAAGTGTTGGTGACAAGATAGCCACAAGAACAGTTGGATTGTAGTGACAGATTCCTCTGCAGCCTGATCTTCCATGCATAAATGACATGAACAACTAAAGCAGAAATAATGGCAACCAAAAAGAAAACAATAAGACAATAAAATGTTAGATAAAATAATACATGTAATATAATTTTCGCTTAAACAGACAGCTGACTTCATGAGAGAGTCTGGAATTCTACTCTGATTGAGTCTTGATCGCAGAGAGAGAGAGAGAGAGAGAGAGAGAGAGAGAGAGAGAGAGAGAGAGAGAGAGAGAGAGAGAGAGAGAGATTTTAAAAGATATCTCATGATCACCAATGTATATTTAAAAATGAGATCCATGAAATATTTCAGGCATCAGTGCAGCTGATAAACCAAGATACCCAAGCTTTATAGCAACATCCTTAGGATACAATAGGGAACCATCAACAAGTTTTGGCAAAGTAAGTGTTTTCTTTTCATTTTTGTAGCTACAATGGCTTCTTTTATTTAAACACTTCTACTATAATCAAAAATTCGAAAATAAATGTCTAAGGAAAATACTTGGTATAGAATGGAACGAATTCAAAACAAACGAGGAAATTAGAGAAATCGCCAATCAACCACTAATATCTTCAGTAATAAAGAAAAGACGATGGTCATACGTTGGACATGTGATGAGAAGAGATAATAATCGAATAGCAAAGCAAGCCCTCATATGGGAAACAACAGGTAAAAGAAAAAGAGGAAGACCCAGGGAGACACTGAGAAGAACATTGATGAGAGAGGCAAGAGCAGCAGGAATCGGCTCCCTCAATGAGATAGAACTGCTTGCACAGAACAGAAACAGATGGCGAGATTTGATAAAATATCTTTAAAAGAAAACTGCTAGAACAAAAATTCATATAGGAGAAGGTGTATCTTGGTCTACGCCCTATGGGCCGGTTACGGCTCGAAAGGTCAATAGATAGATAGATAGACTATAATCAATGTCACCTCTGTATTATGCTGTATGTTCTTTAATGGCCTCTTTATGACCTTTAATGGACATTGTTCTGACTGTAGCAAAAGCACCAATTGCAGTCTTTAAATTGGAAAAATAAATTAATAGGGATATGAACCAGAAATGTACAAATCTGCTGCCTTAACAGAGGTTATTAGTTTACAAAATATAAGAAAACAAATGTAACAAAAATGATTGTTGAAAATTAATAGTCTTTATTCCTGTTTTCCCGTGTGTTACCGGGGCTTCATTATGAGGAAAGTAAAGAATAGTGACACTGTGACCTTCCAGGCATGTCGTAAGAGGCGACTAAGGAGGTTGATCGATGGCTTGACAAGCTGTCATTGTAAAAACTATTGTTATAGAAACAGCCATAGAGCAGTGATCTCTACAATATGTGCCATTTTGGCACGCTAGGTTTCTGTTTTTGAGATTATGGTTCTGCCCTATGTGCCGTCTTCGGCTCGAAAGGACAATAGATAGATAGTACCAATCTGGAACCATTCACTCAATCCAGCATTTGTGTGAACTGCACATAAGAAGCCATCTTACAGATTGTTGATGATGTTAATAGTTGGTAGTTATGCCAGCATATGTTCCACAATGAGTCTCTATGGATGCTATCAAAAGCCTTTTTGAAATCAATGAAATTTAGAAAAAGTGGTTCCTGCTTTTCTATATGTTCATCTAATATAATTCTTAGGGTAAAAATATGGTCAAAGCATATTCTTTATTTCCTATATCCAGCTTGTTCTTCATGCATAACAGTATCTTCTGCATCTTTTATTCTGTTCAAGATCATCTTATAGAATACTTTAGCACCAACTGATAGAAGGGTCATGCCTCTCCAGTTGTTGCAATCCTCGAAATTGCCCTTTTTAAGAATTTTTATAATTATATGTCTTTTTCAATGTGAAGGTACCTTTTCTGCTTTCCAGATTAAACATTAAACATTTTTTGCAGCTGTTTTAAGTTATCCATTGCTTTTAGCATCTTGGATGTTATATCATCTTCACTTGCAGCCTTGTTGTTAGCCATATGTCTTACAGCCGTTTCTACTTCATTCAAAATGAGATCATCTAAATTTATATCAGACTGTGAGGCTGGTTTCTATCTATCTATCTATTGACCTTTTGAGCCATAGCCGGCCCATAGGGTGTAGACCAAGATACTCCCTCTCTTATCTGAATTTTTGTTCTAGCAGTTTTTAATTAATTCTTTTAAAGATATTTTATCAAATCTCGCCATTTGTCTCTGTTCTGTGCAAACAGCTCTATCTCATTGAGGGAGCCAATTCCTGCTGCTCCTGCCTCTCTCATCTATGTACTTCTCAGTGAAGAACATTGATGAGTGAGGCAAGAGCAGCAGGAATCGGCTGGTTTGTTGGCTGTAAAATCTATTAATGCCTTGGTATTGGATGGTCAAGGATTTCCTTATTAAAGTGTTCAGCCCATCGTGACTTTATGTCTTTACTTGATGTTAATATGGTTCCATATTTGTTAATAACAGGTGTCCTACTAGGTGTGAAAGTGTTTGTTAGCATCTTCTGTACACTAAAACGGGTTTTGTTATCACCCATCATTGCTGCTCTCTCCGCCTTTATTTCCATGTTATCTATATAGGTGTTGTTATCTCTTCTGGCCATCTTCTTGCTTTGTTGTCTAGTTCTTTGTGTCAAGCTTCTGCCAGGTCTTTTTCAAAATCTCTCTTTACAGTCATCATAGCTGTCTTTGCTTAGTCATCATAGCTGTCTTTGCTTAGTCATCATAGCTGTCTTTGCTTAGTCATCATAGCTGTCTTTGCTTAGTCATCATAGCTGTCTTTGCTTAGTCATCATAGCTGTCTTTGCTTAGTCATCATAACTGTCTTTGCTTAGTCATCATAACTGTCTTTGCTTAGTCATCATAGCTGTCTTTGCTTAGTCATCATAGCTGTCTTTGCTTAGTCATCATAGTTGTCTTTGCTTAGTCATCATAACTGTCTTTGCTTAGTCATCATAACTGTCTTTGCTTAGTCATCATAACTGTCTTTGCTTCTCTCCTTTCTTGCATGTGCTTCCATGTAATGTCAGAAATCCATGCCTTTCTTTCTTTTTCTTAAACCCAGCACTTGCTTCTGCCAATGGCTTTAGAGTTGTGCTGTGGATTTCCCACATTTCATCTACAGTCTCCTCATTCAGTTCACAAAAGCACTGTATAGTGGTTAGTGAGCTCCAAGATGAAGTTTCCATTAATGTTCTCATCTTAGTTTCAGACCATCTATCTTCTGAGACTTCAATTTTTTGTGTTGGCTTTCCAGTTTTAATTTTATCTTTCCAATTATAAATTGATGAGATCGACCACTTTATCACTTTACAAGTAAAGAAATTAGAATCAGAATAGCTAAAGCAGCAATGTCTTTCAAAAGTCTTGAAAAGTTGTGGAAATCAAAACTCATCAGCACAAACACAAAACTTCTTCTTCTACCTTTCAGCTACCTGTGGAGCATAGGTCTTCAACAAACACTTTCCAAGGCGTTCTGTTTCTTGCCATTCTTTTAAGATCATTCTATGTCTTCCCCATCATCTTCATCTCTGCTTCTATCTGTCTTCTCCAAGAATTTCTTGGTCTTCCTCTTTGTCTTTTCCCCTGGGGATTCCAAAAAAAAATGTTGCATAATACTCTCAGTTGGTTTCTGCAGTGTGTGTCCTATCCAGCGATCAACTTCGCTGTATCGCTTTATCCACTGGTATTTGAATGGTACATTTCCATAATTCTATGTTAGTGATTTTGTCCTGCCATTTCCAAAACACAAAACTTAGACTATTCAAATCAAACGTACTATCAACCCTTAAGTATGCATGTGAGAGCTGGAAAACAACAAGAGACATAGAAACATAAACAAAGTTGAATGCATTAGAAAATAAATGTCTAAGGAAAATATGTGGTATAGCATGAAAAGGAGTCAAAACAAATGAAGAAATTAGAGAAATCACCGATCAACCACTAATATCTTCAGTAATAAAGAAAAGACAATGGTCATATGTTGGACATGTGATGAGGAGAGATAACAACCAAATGACAAAGCAAGCCCTCATGTGGGAAACAACAGGTAAGAGGAAAAGAGGCTGACCCAGAGACACACTGAAAAGAACATTTATGAGAGAGGCAAGAGCAGCAGGAATCGGCTCCCTCAATGAGATAGAGTTGCTTGCACAGAATAGAGACAAATGGCGAGTTTTGATTAAAATATCTTTAGAAGGATTGAAAACTGCTAAAATAAAAAATTGATAAGAGAAAGAGCATCTGGGTCTATGCCCTATGGGCCGGCTACAGCTTGAAAGGTCAATAGATAGATAGAATACATAAATTATGATCACTGTTAACATCCCCCCCCCCTTATTTATGCTCTCACTCATGTCTATCAAAGATGTTTTAAATTTCCTTCTAATATACAGGTGGTCATTCTGGTTTTTGGTTCTATCATCAGGAGATCGCCAAGTTGTTTTGTGTATCTTCTTGTGTGGGAATAATAATGTTTCACCTATAATTAAACCTTATGTGATACATATATAGAGCCATAGATTTTAGAAGCAGTGATCTCCGCAATATGTGTCATTTTGGCACGCAAGGTTTCTGTTTTTGAGATTGTGGTTCTGCCCTATGTGCCGTCTTCGGCACGAAAGGACAATAGATAGATAGATACATATTTCAAGTAATCGTTCTATGTTTTGATTATTTGTGTCAATTCCTTCTTTCCTTATTATCCTCTTAACTCCTGTGTTGACTTTTCCTACTTTGGCACTAAAGTCACCCATTACAATGAGAATATCTTGTTTAGGTATTTTACTTATAAGTTGTTGAAGTTGATGATAAAACTCTTCTTTAATTTCATCTTCTGACTGATTTGTTGGAACATAATATTGTATAATTGTGAGTCCTCCATGTCTTGATTTATAGCAGGCTCTTATGAGACAGTTATTCACTGGCTCACATTCTATAAGACTTCTTGCAGCTGTATTTGTCATCATTATTCCTACACCTTCTCTTTGTTTTCCATTTTCTCTGCCTGGATGTATTATTATTTTGTTGTCATCCACTGACCTTCTGCCTGTTCCCAGCAATCATATTTCGCTGACACCCAATACATCCAACTGATACATAGCCATCTCACTAGCCCACTTGGGCCAGCTTTGTTGGTGCAGTCACTGTCTGGACATTCCAGAAACCAATTTTGGTTATGATCTTAGTGCTGAAAATTGAAAACACTGCTGGATCCTGGTTGGAATTCATTATTACTGTTTTAGAGTTGAGATTTCTGTTTCAGTAACAATGGATGATGTTTCACGATGATGGCTTGTCGGGCCACCAATCAACCATCCATAGCAAGATGAAGAAAAACAAAGCCTCCATCTTGGATAAGAACAGAAAACATCCCTATCACCACTTTGTTATTAATGTCAAACATGGTTCTCAGCCAAATACAAGAAAGAAAGATCACAACATATGAGGTGATAGACTTGAGGAAATCACTAAAGAAAGATCACAACATATGAGGTGATAGACTTGAGGAAATCACTAAATGTCACCAGAAGAGATCCATCTATCTCTTGACTTTTTGAGCTGGAGACAGCACATATGGCAGAAATTCTGGCTCTCCATATCAAATGATCTTTGCTACCAAGTGTCATACCTTGCACAAGACCTGCATTGTATTTAGCCACATGTCCCTGTTCTGGGTGAGTCTTTCAACTTCATCTAGGAAGCTGATGCCTGCTGTTGTTGCTTCTGGTTGCAGTGTTCTTCTTAGTGATTCTCTAGGCTGGCCTCGTTTTCTCTCTAGTTTGAGCGCTTGCTCTGAAATTTTCTTGTTGTCTCATACCAGAAGTAATGACAACAGGAAAATGGTTGGAATGACATTCTGTATGAAACAGAGAAGTAAAGAAGATATAAGTGGTTTGGTCATCTCATGTGAATGAAGCATGACCCTTAAATACTTACATTATTCAATGTCAGGCTTTAAGGCATAAGGAGGCCCTAGGCAGATAGAAAATATCACAGAAATCCCATAGCAGCACAGGCTAACAAATGGGACACATGCTTGATTCATGACAGAAAATGGCAACTTCCCTCAGTGCATTATGATATATGTGCATAGATTAAGTTAACATACATGGATACTATAGAAATAAAAAGTAAAATTATAACATACAAGAGCTGTCACAAAAGTATGTCATCCAAGGATTTTACGTATAGGAGTTGACAAATGCATATCAGTGGTTTTTTAAAGAATTTATGAAGTTTGAATCTTCATTTCCTTCACTTCCTTTTCTACCCATTCAGTTGTTGAGGGAGATACAAATGTATGGTTCACGCTCTTCTGGCGGGCTCACCTATTGCCAATTGGTGTTGCTGTAGCGGTTCTTTGATGTTGTCAGTCCATATTACTCTGGATCTGCCTCTTGTTTCTCTGCCGTTTCCTTTTTTAATATATGCTTTTTTTGTAATGAAATGTATGACATTCTTTCTAGCTGCCATTAAATTAAAACCATTTATTTGTTGTTTCTGTATGTAGTTTAGGATTGGTTCATTACCAATTCTATCTCTTATACTATAATTTCTAATTCTCTCTTTTTGGTCACCCCAAGTGCCTCAGACACCTCATCACTGTGGTGACAATCATTCTTTTAATGTTTAATTGTGAGTGACCATGATTTAGCACTGATAGCACAATGTGTGTGAAGACAGAATTCTAAACTATCTATGACATGGTTTTTCCTCATTATATTATTATAACATTGATGAGAGAGGCAAGAGCAGCAGGAATCGGTTCCCTCAATGAGATAGAGCTGCTTGCACAGAACAGAGACAAATGGCAAGATTTGATAAAATATCTTTAAAAGAATTGAAAACTGCTAGAACAAAAATTCAGATAAGAGAAGGAGTATCTTGGTCTACGCCATATTGGCCGGCTACAGCTCGAAAGGTCAATAGATAGATAGATTATTCTAAACTTTTAAGAGTCATTAACATATGTTCCGATTTCATGCATTTTAAAAATATTTCAATTTTTGTGGCCATAATAATATTTGTAGAGCCTTGGTGGCTGAATGTGCTGATTTTCTGATTATAAGTTCATTTCATAGAATGGCAGATTTCTTTTGGCTTGGACTAACTAGACTCTGGAGCTCATCTAACTTCCAAAAATAAGTACCAGAGATTTTTCTGGGAAGTAAAAGTAGCCTGGTGTGATAACAATCGCAACACAAAAAATGTGCCATGGTCATGGAAAAATTATAGTCTCTAACCCAAATTCCTAGAAGAGTGTGAAGGGAACCTTGACTTTACAATATTAATTACTTCTAACTTTTCTTTTTCTCTTGTAATTAAGTGCAAATACTTATTTGAAGTGTTAAGTTATATTATACTGTTGTGCCAGTTGAGGCAACATTTTCTTCTGACCTAATAGACCCTCGGGGTTTACCCAGCCTCTTTAAAAAGGCACTCCAGATATTCTCTTGAAAGAAAAGGCAATGAGGAAAGGAAATGGCCCCTCCACCTCATTAAGCTGAGACAAAGAAGTCACTAATACTTTGTTATTTCTTGGTAATCGCTATGGGATACCTTAAATTGATAGAGAGGGAAGATAAGCTATGTTATCAAATCTGACTGCTTTGATTTGATGTTTTGTTTGTTTCACAGGGAACTCCAGAATATGAGGGTAAGTAAACAAAAACATCAGTGTTGTTCAGTGTGCAAACATGAGTGTTGTTCAGTGTGTAAACATGAGTGTTGTTCAGTGTGTAAACATGAGTGTTGTTCAGTGTGTAAACATGAGTGTTGTTCAGTGTGTAAACATGAGTGTTGTTCAGTGTGTAAACATGAGTGTTGTTCAGTGTGTAAACATGAGTGTTGTTCAGTGTGTAAACATGAGTGTTGTTCAGTGTGTAAACATGAGTGTTGTTCAGTGTGTAAACATGAGTGTTGTTCAGTGTGTATACATTGTTTAATATGAGAATAAAAATAATGTCAAAGACTGAATCCCTAGAGTGGCTCACTGTAGCAACATTAAGCCAGGCAATTGCACAATGGGATCCTATATGAAATATAAATTACAGAGATAAAAATATTTTAACAGTACTTGAAACACACAACAACAGAAAACAAACTAAACTTAAGAAAAGACAACCAACATGGTCACAAATGGTAAATATATATCACTTACTAAAATTACTATTAAAATATATTTGTATTTTTTTTAATTTGGTCGTTATTTGATTAGTTATTTACAGCAGAAGTGCCATGTGTTTTTTCCTTAAAGATATTGCTAGATCTGAATAAGAGCAAGTAGTGCGGTGTAACGTACACTCCTACAAGGTATGGTGACAGCTTCTTTCTGATTCTCTCTGATTTATATTTACATTTGTGGAGACAGTGGTAGTTTGGTCGCATTCACCTGACCACAAAGTCATCATGGTTTTGGCACCAGTGCACGGAGATTTGTGTTGCAGGCAATGACTGTTGATTGAAGTGGAATGGTAACAGGCCCTAGCCTTTTCCTGGGGTAGGATGTATGATCTGAGTTTGACTGCAAGTTTGCCACCAACTGGACTGCGGTTAGATCGAGTGTTTCACTGAAGTGGAGGCCTAACTTCACTAGTTGGGACAGTGTTTCTTGTGGCACACTCGCTGACCACAAAGTATATTCAGATTCGACTCCAGCACATAAAATCATGCTGTCATGGACTACCATTACAACACCCTGGAAGTGTGTATCATGAGCTGTGCACCTTTCTTCATAACGCAACACATTCAATAGAACAGTGTGAACGATCATGATGAATACTTTGTTGGTTGCTGGAATGGTGGCATAGATGACGTCATGGGACGCATCAAAATGGCAGCTTATTTATATTCGAGCTATGGACTAAGCAATGTTTACATTGAACAACACGACATATGTTATTGCAGTGAGTTGGCAGATTTTTAAAAATGTTTTCAAGGGTTTGAACATAAATGTTTGTTCACAGTTCGTTAACCTTCGCTGTAGATAAAGTCGTTAATTCGATGGCTTCGTTTCAGACGTTTGTGACTTTGGTAACTAAGGACCTAACTTGTGCAAACGGATGGCATTGGCAAGGATCATTTTGAATCTATGAAGTGGGCTCATTTTGTGTTTAACTCAAAAGCATATGTGCTTTTTAACCAAAGACCTTTTTTTTTTTTGGGGACTCAATGAAGATATCCCCGATGAAAGAATAAATTGTACTATTAGCCCCATAAATGATTCGCTTCCAGAGGTTTATGATGTAAACAAAGCAGTTTTGTCATTGCAAGTGAATAATGTCCACACCTATAATTGGTCAGGATTGTGTAGCAGCAGCAGCTTTATAGCGAACACAGAAAACATCATAGGATTGTGCTGTTCTGAAACAGCTATGCCATGCTACCCTAGATTTGCCTTTAATGGGATTACTGTGACCACAAACCACTCTCCATGTGTGTGCCACATATTTACACCCCAGAAAGAAATACTGAATATAACAACATCATGTGCCGTCTGTGATATTAATGACCAGGAGCCTCCAGTATGATTGATACAACTGTTGCACCAAGCACTTCATCAGCAGAGCCAAATCTATGGAATGTTAATCTGACATTGTTCTTGAATGATGTCTAAGTTAATGAGACATCAGAATCGTGTGGCGGCAGCTACAAGAAGGGAGCGGAGAACATCAAGTTCTGCTGCTATAAAGGAGACTTGCCTTGCTATCCCAGAATTGCCTTAAATGGGATCACTGTAGTTGAAAACTTCTCCTCTTGTGTAAAATACACATTTACATCTGGGAGTGAATCAGTGAAGGTCACAAAATCATATTCTCTCTGTGGTTTTACTAACTACAGGTCAAGTGGCTTCTGTTGGATTGGAAATGATAACTTACCACCACTGTGTGTCTATATGTTTGGAATTGGGGTCATCAATGATGGCCTAACATCATCAAGTGCTATGACGATCATCATTTTCGGGAGGATGTGAACTCCCATGGTATATGATGGATAGGCGGCAGGAACCATTGAAGGCTATGTCTGAAAAGTGTTCCTTGTTGCAGTTTCCTCATATTCCAAGTCCGGCTTGTTGCAGGAGCTACTGAGAAGTGCTCTGTGCACACCGTGAGCTGTGTGTCTCATCCGTTTTGATCCTGCTTCGATATCCCGCTTGTTTACGATGAATGATGATATCGTATGACATGGAACAGTTGAACATCGAACTGCTACGATGGGGACTACAGTTACCTTTCTTTGTTTGGGAGATGAGTTAGTAATTCGGATGATTCCACTGGCACGGGCGGTTGAACAATTATGGATTTTAATTCGTTTGCTGTGATACCGAGGTCTTCCATAACCAATAACCAATGGTGGCATATCATGTGAGGGGATGTACGTCCTGCAGTAACACCAATATGGTCTCAAGTCTGAGATTAAATATTTATAGTTCTTGTTCTCAAAGGTTAGGGAGGAGGAACAAATATAATTAAATTGAAAAGAAGGCCACCTTTTTAAAATTGTGAACTAAGGTCTCTTCTCTCTTCCTCACTTGCCTGTAAACATGGGAATGTAGAGTTTGTGGTCTTTTGCTCTTCTGTTGGCCTCTCCTGGTGTTTTGTTTCTTTGTGTTACTAATATTTAATCAATCCATCTTTTTCATTGCCAGTTCTTTGGTCTGGTGTTTTTTTAAAAGCTCATTGAGTTATATTTTGAACTTTCTGTCTTATCAAGTAGCCAAACCTTTTAATTTGTTGTTCCAAAAAGTATTCAATAGTGGGAATTATTCCTTGCTTTTTTCTTAGTTCTTCCTTCTGATTGTATCTCAGAGGCTGTTTCATGCGTCTAACACATTTGATTTTGGTGGTGGCTGTTTTTCAAATTATTCTTGAATTTACCATCAAGGTCTAGCATTGGTGGCACTACATTTCAATGAAGACTGTCTCTTACTGTGCCTATTTTGCCTCTAGAGCTGTTTATTTTCAAAAAAGAAGGTGACCTCAATTTTTTTTCATCTATAGAGTGACCTTCTTTCCAGCAAAAAAATGCTCTACAGGATCATCCTAAATAGAATAAAAGACAAAGCTGATGTATAACTGCAAGAAAAACAGTTTGGTTTATGAGTGCTAGATCCTGCACTGACCAAATAATAACCCTAAATTTAATCCTGAAACAGTTTATTTGAACTGGAACTATTGAATATATATCAGCTTTATAGACTATGAAAAAATCTTAAACAGTGTACACAGAAATACTCTCTGGAAACTTCCAAGGCTGTTTGAAACACTAAACAAACTAGTCAACATCCTTAAATATTCATATGAAGGAATAACTCACAGAATAATTAATGTAGGACAACTAACAGGTTAAAAGTAAAGATAGAAATGTCTACTGCCACTTTACCTATTTCTACTGACAGTGGATTATCATGGGATACAAAAAGAATGAAATTCATTGAACTTTAGGAAAGAAGTTTGATCTAAACTTTGTTGAAGAATTAGCTTTACTATCCAACAGATGCAAAAAAAAAAAAAAACCAAAAGAGTGCCAGCAATATCAACACAAATTGAACTTGTATAAAAAAAAAATAATAATAATAAAACTAAAATAATCCAAGAAAATATACATTTTACTTACCATGAATGACAAGACATTGCATTTTGAACCCACTGCTCATTTTGCTGCTATATGTCATCAGAGTTACGCTTGATAAGCTAAATAAAACATAGTACATTAAATAAAACATAGTACATTAAAAAAAACATAGTACATTAAATAAAACATAGTACATTAAATAAAACATAGTACATTAAATGAAACAAAAAGAGGCAAATCATTACCTCAGAAATTATTTATACTTTTTTCAGCTAGTGGAATATATTAAAAAATATGTGTTGTGATTTTGTAGTGAATAAAGCCTAGAAATGATCAAGAATTGCTTCAATGATATTTTACATGTTGAAATCAATTATCTGTTTTATCTTATGAAACATTTCCATGACAGCTTATGCAATAACTGTATATTGTCTGTGATATCTTGCAGCTCTGCCTCCAGAAAATGATTATGTCCAGCCAATATACATTGCTTCTGTAGATGGACTTCAACAGTTTAAATTGGTAATTAATTTGTGTAGCAGCTTTAGTTTGAAAGTTTTGTGTGCTTCAAGTGAATTACATTCTTCTTCTTCTTTCCTTCCTCATTTACCTTTCAGCGTCGAGGGGAGATATAATTTGCAGTATTTTGCTCTTCTGTTAGCTTTTGCTGCTTTGTGTTTCCTAGTGCTTCTAATATTCCATCGATCCATCTTGAAGGGTGAAGATTGTATTGTACAGTGGCCGATTTGCCTCTAGAGTTATTTCCTTGTTAAACAATAGTGGTGCTAGCTTTCCAAAGATTTGACAAGCTTTGTTGCATCTTGAATCTTTCTCTGCTGTTTGAGAATTGTCATTTGTCACTAAACTGCCTAGGTATTTGAATTCCTCTACCTGTTTTAGTTGCCTACCTTCTGTAGTTATGTTAACGTTCTGACAGAACATTAACACAACTACAGAACATCAACAGTGAGTTACATAGTTAAATTAATTATTATATAAGAACATTATGTATTATTTTCTTTAGTCTTTGTTTGCTTGTTAGTCTTGCACTGTGTTTTGCACCTTCAAATTAAGTACAGCTATCTTCAGCATACATTTGTTCGAGGCTACTTCTCTGATATTTAGTTTTCCTTGACTTTTATGTAAAGCAGTAGTTTGTAGTCAGATGTGTCTCTCCTAGAAAAACAGTCTTACCAGACCAAGTGTTCTTCCTTTTAGATGAACTGTGTCCATCAAGACTTGTGTGTTTGAACTGCGTGTATTGTTATACTGGGTTATCTCCCTGGCTTTTGTATTTTCAGATGGTATTTCCTAAGTTTGAATTGTTATCTTTGAGTAGAAATATCTGAGGCAGATCGCTGCATTTGCACCTAAGGCAGCTCCACAGACTTTGTATTTATGCTTTATCTGTGTATCATACTGTAGAGTTTAAATATGAGGTGAGCTAGATGAGGTTCATTATCATCATTATCGTGTGCCATATGGGCTGGCATAGTCAATCATGTCCTTACACAAATCTCTGACCTTGGTGTATTGTATCAGTTTTGGTGTTTACAATTTATCAAACCACTACACCAAATTATCTAGAATCTTTTCTCTCTATCATCTACGATCTCTCTTTCCCTGTATTTTGCCAGTTGCAACTGAGTTTTGCAACTGCTTTTTTTATATTTCACCCGAAAATAATGATTATTTCTTTCTGATGTTTTATAAGAGCACTCTTTTCATTTGAGCCTTGTTGAAAATTTCGTCATTGAGCCTTTTGGCTGATATGAGGTTCACATGCTGGATTTTCCTTATTGGGCCTTTTGGCTGATATGAGGTTCACATGCTGGATTTTTCTCTTTAGGCCTTTTGGTTGATATGAGGTTCATGTGCTGGATTTTCCTTGTTGATCCTTTTTTACTGAGATGAGGTTCACATGCCAGAAATGTTCCTCTATGTTTAGCTGCCTATGGTCAAAAGTCAACACAGTGAGATAAGCCACATCCTTGAACCAAGTAAGATGTCATGTAAGATGTTTGGATCATGATGTGCATATTTTTCTTATAATAGCTAGATTAGCATCTGCAAAAGAGGTTATTTTACAACGAACAGCAAAAGAGGTTATTTTTTATGAACCTCAAAAGAAACTATTTTATGATGAACAGCAAAAGAAGCTATTTTATGATGAACAGCAAAAGAAACTATTTTATGATGAACAGCAAAAGAAACTATTTTATGATGAACAGCAAAAGAAACTATTTTATGATGAACAGCAAAAGAAGCTATTTTATGATGAACAGCAAAAGAAACTATTTTATGATGAACAGCAAAAGAAGCTACTTTATGATGAACAGCAAAATAACAGATGATTTAAGAACATAGTAAAGTTGTCATTGTGTTATCAAGTCTAGTGTTTGTGAAGCGTTATCTAATTGGTCAGCCTAGAACAGTATGACTGTTGAAGATACTAAAAATTAAAAGGTTGAATAATTATGATGAGGAACCAACGGTACTTCTAGCAAACCCATAGGTACTCAGTCCTCGTTTACAGATAAGAAAAAAACATTTATTCTGATGACTCCCATTGTTTGCTGGTTGCCATCATCAGGATGTATGATCTCCCCAATGAAGGTTGGCTACCACTGAGTGGTTCTACACTTAGTCGCTTGCCTATGATAGTACACTACACCAATGATCCTTGTTCACTTCTTGATTGTCCAGCTCAGTCCATTTGAATCTTTTCCTGTCTCTTTTCAATTTACTTCATATTTTTACTTCTAATTTGTATTTGCTATTATTTTCTTTGAATATTTCAAAATATTTTGTTTTTCTCAGATTGTATTTAATAGTTCTTTCTTCAATTTTAATTATTTCTAAACTGTCTTATTTATTTTCTTCTCTCTCCACCCTTTGATGTACATTGTTCCATAAATCCACATTTCTAGGAGCTTCAGTCTAGTTTCCTGCCATTTTACTTATATTTCGTATTTCTGATCCATCAAAAGTGTTAAATCGACACAGCATTTTATTGTCCTCTGTTCTACTTTTCTCTTGGTGTACATACATATGAAGTTTCCTGTTATTTATATTTTTTCACTTTTGTACTCAAAATTTCCCACAGTCTAAGGACTTTGACTCATCAACTACAGTCATATTCTCCAATGTTTCCAGTGTATCATGCCCATCTTTGCTTCGGGTCTCAAATACTGATTTTGTTGACCTCTGTTCTTTCATCATCATGAATTCTCTTGCATGACCAGAGCTATAAGTCCATGCTATTTCCTGAAGCTTTGAGACAACTGTGCATAAAGCTGATTTCATATCTAATTTAGACATACTCAAACTTCTTCAGCATTACATGAGACTTAGACTTTAGAATAGAATGGCATCACTGTAGATGGGACATTCCCATATCTGGTCAGCCCCATCCCAGCAACCAACAAAGTGTTCACCCTGATCGTTCACGCCTGTTTTATGAACACATTGCATTTTTAAAAAGAGGTGTAACTCATGATGCACACTTCCAGGTCACTGGTATCAGCTGTCATGGGCAGCATGACCTTCATGCAGCTCATCAAATCTGTGAGATGGTCAGTGAGCATGTCCTGAGAATTGCTGTCCCAACAAATGAAGTCAGGCCTCTACTTTGATAAAACACTTGATCCGACCGTGGTCCAGCTTGTGGCAAACTTGCAGCCAAACACAGATCACACATCCCATCCCAGGAAAAAGCCAGGGCTTGGTACGAATCCACTTTAATCATCAAAGGCAATAGCCCGCAGTACTATCTACATACTGGCATCACAACCATATTGACTTTGCGGTCTGGTGAATGTGACCGGCCCAACGCTGTCTCGGCAAACAAAAATCCAGATCAGAAAAAGTCATCTGATAACACAATGCAGCAAAAATGCACCAATCCGGAGCCTAATTTGACTAGGTGGCCATCATGGTCTGCTACACCAGCCGGAAGCCATCACATGAGAATTTTACACCGTTACAGTCCTTTCTTTTTGAGTGTCATTTAACCATTTCAGAAATGCAGCCACTGTCTCAAGTCTCCATCATTATCCATGAGGCAGTAATAATTTTGGTTTCATGTCTTCCAGCAACAATTCTGTCTCTTACTCTAACAGTTTACTTGCATCTTTAGTTATTTCCTCACGTCACCAATATATCGGTAGGCCCCTGTGCATTGTTCTCAGCAACATTTACGTTGTCCATATATCATCTACGTTTCATTAACAATGTACTTTGTACATTCATTGTACAATTCAAATGTACTATCAACCCTACGTATGCGTGTGAAAGCTGGAAAACAACATCAAAGTTGAACGCATTCGAAAATAACTGTCTAAGGAAAATACTATAGAATTTCAAAACAAACGAGGAAATTAGAGAAATCGCCAATCAACCACTAATATCTTCAGTAATCGATGGTCATACGTTGGACATGTGATTAATAATCGAATAGCAAAGCAAGCCTCATATCAACAGGTTGCATTGATCTCGGCTCCCTCAATGAGATAGAACTGCTTGCACAGAACAGAGACAGATGGCGAGATTTGATAAAATATCTTTATGCTAGAACAAAATTCATATATGTATCTGGTCTACGCCCTATCCGGTACGGCTCGAAAGGTCATAGATAGATAGATAGATAGATATATCATCTGTTTCATTTCTGGATCCACTTTACAATTGCACCACTTTCCACATTCGCTGATGATAATTCAATATCAATATGGTCTGCTCTCTCCATTCATTGTACTTGACAATAAAATCATTCTGTAGTGATTTAACCAAATGCCTTATCTGCTTGTGAGTTCTAACATGCCTCTCTTTAGTCTTGATCGCCTTGAAATAATCACTGCGTGTCAACTACCAAACAATTAATGCGACAGTACCAGTTCACTATGTTTCTTATCATAATCATTAATTTACTAATTATCATCGTCATCGAGTACCAAGCCTGCTGGCGTAAGTGATCACGTCTCTCCACAACTTTCAATCACGACAGTTATTTATCATTTCTGCTGTTGACCTTCTGCCAAACCATTCTCTTACAATATATTCCAGCTGTTCTCTTCTCATTACATGGCCAAAAAATGATGATTGTTTCTTCCTAATATTGCAAATTAGCTCTCTTTTTGCTTTGGCCTCTTTCAGAATGTTTTCATTACTCTTCTTAGCTGTCCATGGTATTCTCAAAATTCTTCTGTAAAATGACATTTATACAGCCTACAGTGATTTTCTTGTCTGGTGTCCTATTGTCCATGATTCACACCCATATGTTAAGACTGGCACTACATAACATTTAAGAACTCTTTTTCTTGTTTCTATTGTCAAAAATGGTTTGCATAGTGTCTTCCTGATTTTTTTTGTCTGAGCCATTCTGCATCTCACCTCTGTTGTACATCTTCCGTCTGAGGTTAACAAAGTTCCCAAATAAATAAATAATAATTTACTAATAATTTACTAATACATCATTCAAATAAAAGTCTGTTTAATTTTTAAAATGATTGTTAGTGTCGTGTCATAAATTGGAAACCACTGTCATAAAATACCATTTTTTTTTAATAGGGGAAATATGTAGACTCGTCTTTCCCCATATATACCGCAATATTGATAGAAGTATGGTCGAAATGCCACAAAGATGTTGAAACAAGCACCTGAATGTACAACATAATAGTGTGAATTTGTTAACTTAAATTTGTTACATGTATATTTATGCTCATTATTGGTGTTATCACTAGGGGGAAGGAAGTTTGTTCCGTGAGCTTGTGTTTCGCAAAATGTCCCACCAATTGCAAGATCAGTTGAGCACTGTCATTCCATCATGCATGACAGTGCGTGAAGTTGATGAAAAGAAGTTCATCATTGTAAGTGTTTCATTATATTTCTAGTTTGCATGGAAAATGTATTGAGATGTAAAAATATAATTCTTAAGGTTAGGTAAATGTGAAGTTAAAAAATGCTAATTTGGTACATTTTTTTTTTCTTTTAGCTTTTTAGTATTTTTTGTATTTATATAAACTTAGGGACGAAAGGACAGCAAGGAGCAGACCAGTGCTGAGATATAAGGATGTTTGCAGGGCTTTCTTGAGTGAATTCTCTATCAGTGAAAGAAACTAGGAAAATCTGGCTGCAAGTCATAATACATCATCATCATGTGCCCAACCGGTTGGTGTAGTGACCATGTCCTTCTACAATCTTCTATCTACATTGCATCGTATCAACTCTGTTGTTGACCATTTTCCATGCCATGACACCAGACTATCCAGTATCTTCTCTCTTTGTCGTTCATGTTCTCTCTTTCCCTGTATTTTGTCAGTTGTAACCAAGTATTCCAACTTTCCTCTTCTCATGATGTGCCAAAAAATGTTGATTATTTCTTTCCGATGTTTTTTAGGAGTACCCTTTTAGTGTTGGCCTCTTTGAGAATGTCCTCGTTGGTCTTTTTAATTATAAAGATTGGTCTTTAAATGATGTCAAAGCACATAGGGACCAGTGGCGTATTCTCTATGCCACCGCCGGTAGCCTGAACATATTAACGAAATACAAACAGAAATGATAATTTATTATATTTTTAAAATAATTATATTATAAATTTTCTAATATTCTATTACACATTTCGTCGGCCAATATTATTTATTTGCTTTGATTTGTATTTATTAAAGCAAGGTTTTCCTATGGCCACTATAACATTTGTGAATGAAACCGAAATTACCCTAAGATAGTACATGAAACCGCCAATAAGCAGCGGTACAGTTCTCGTCTCTCCGACTTAGAATTAATGACCTTGATATTAAAAAATTCCCGTGAAAATAATACGGCGAGAACTACCGCTAGAGGAATGCTGTTTCATGGGTTATTTTTAGCCCTAGCCAATCAGAATCGTCACAAAGTGAAACTATGCCCGATTACCGGAACTTCCTAACCTATTTATAACTACGATATGCGTATCAGCGTCTGTAGACAGAACTTTTTCTGCTCTCAAGAGAATCAAATCTTATTGTCACTCAACTCAGACACAAGAACACTTATCTGGTTTGGCAATAATGCCCATTGAGAAATAATTCATTCAGAAACTTAGAAACCAACCCAACAGTACTTTCAATGACAAAGTCATCGAGACATTTTCGTCCCAAACAAGACGGATAGAGTTTACATATAAATAAGTAAGTAATTCAAAATGTAGTGATGGCATTAGCAAATATTACTTCATGTTAGCCTACTGAATATAATGTATGTTTTTATTTATTATGTCAGCGGTAGCCCAGACCCCAAAACCAGTATATGCCACTGACAACAGAGGTGAGATGCAGAATGGCTCAGGCAAAAGCAGCTTTCCGAAAAATGTGAAAGATACTGTTTAATCCATTTTTGAGAATAGAAACAAGAAAAAGAGTTCTTAGATATTATGTAGAACCGATCTTAACATATGGATGTGAATCATGGACAATAGGACAACAGACAAGAAAATCAATGTAGGCTGTATAAATGTCATTTTACAGAAGAATTTTGAGAATACCATGGACAGCTAAGAAGAGTAATGAAAACATTCTGAAAGAGGCCAAAGCAAAAAAGAGAGCTAATTTGCAATATTAGGAAGAAACAATCATCATTTTTTGGCCTTGTAATGAGAAGAGAATAGCTGAAATATATTGTAACAACTGGGGAAATTGAGGGACGAAGAGACAGAGGGAAGCAAATAGAAAAGATAACAGGCAGCTTATAAAAATGGCTTGGCAGAAGGTCAACAACAGAAATTAAAAATAACTGTTGAGATCGAAAGTTGTGGAGAGACATTATCACCTATGCCAGCAAGCATGGAACTTGATGTTGAATAAAGACTAGTGACAAATGGTTATTTATGAGCAGCAGATATAGACTCAAGACGCTACAAAGTTTATTGAATCATTGGACAGATGTCACCACTGTTGTCCAACAAAGAAATAACACTATAGTCCGTTTCATAACTGGTGCCCAAATTTAAAATCAATATCTTTTTAACCCCTTTTTGTAATTTTTTCAAAATTTGCATGTAAAGTTATAATGATTAGAACCCAACAGGGAATTAATTTCATTAAAAAAAAACATTTGGTTATTATTATTGCTTATTTGATTTATATAAATTTATAACGACCCATTGATGTAGTCAAAACTTAGTGTTTACAGTATTTTAATTTAAAAATAGCGATTAAAAATCCATACACGGTAAAATTGACGTTTTTGCACGCTTTCAACGTGAGTTGTCTGACACAATTAGACACTTGTAGAAAACACGAGGCATTGTGTGTTCCATTTCCGTTCATTCATAGGTGGAGACGTGGAACAATAACATTTATCATGAGTCTTAAAATGAAATTCTGCAGTTTACAAAACATCGCAATAAAAATGTATGACTATTTTTGCAAAGAGGCTAAATGAGGAAGATTATTTAATTCTTTAGAAAACCCTGAGAATAGGACAAGACACATTTTGGATTTATCTAAACGGTCATTTAATCGCTGGATTCAAGCACGTGACCGTCAATGTTCAAAATATACAAAATCACAAGGAAGAGCAAAAATGTTGGATAATTTCGACAGTGAACTTATTAGAAGTGAAATTCGCAAAATGTTGGGTATGAATGAAACTGTTACAATAATAAAATTAAAAGTATCGCTGAAAAAGAACAACAGTATTGAAATATCAAAGTCTACATTATGGAGGAATGTGAGAGCTGCAGGCTTTACATTCAGAAAGTATTCCAATGGACCAAACATCATCTGTGAGAAGCCACATATAGTAGTCATGAGAAGCAAGTACTTACGTGAAGTAAAAGAGGTGCGCAAGCAAGGTTATGATATTGTGTACTTGGATGAAACATGGATCAATGCTCACCACACTAACCAAAGGGAATGGCAGTCATCAGATGGAAAGATTAAGAGATTAATACCTAGCAGCAAAGGATAGCACTTGATAATTGCTCATGCAGGTAGTCGACAACATGGACTAATACAGAATGCAGAGCTCATTTTTCTTTCAAAATCCATAGACAATCGGGATTATCACTCTGAGATGAATGGTCACATATTTAGACATTGGATTGAAAATTCTGTTCTCCCATCACTAGATCGACCATCTTGCCTAATAATGGACAATGCAGCGTACCACAACATTGTTGCACATGAAGATAAAGTCCCGACGTCATCCAGTACAAAAGATGTTATTAAGATATGGCTCACAAAGAAGCACATACAATTTAATAACATGTACTTAAAACCTGAATTATTATCTCTAGTAAAGCAAAAACAGAGGACAAAGATTTTCAAATAGATAAGATTATCCAAGAGCACGGTCATATAAGTTTGAGGCTGCCACCTTACCATGCTCATTTAAATCCAATAGAATAAATCTGGGCAAAATTAAAAGGACAAGTGGCAGATGAAAATACAACATTCAAAATATGCGATGTAAAGACTCTTGCTAATCTCGCTTTATTAAATATAGACAAAGATTATTGGGCTAAATGTGAAGACCACATCTTAAAACAGGAAGAGGAATATTGGAAAAATGATGGTTTGTGGAATGTTCAACCCCAAACAGTTATTAATCTTTTAGACTCGTCTGATTCAGAATGAAAGTATATAGCCCCCACAATGTTGGCCCCTATATTACCTTAAATTAGTTCAACAAACGGTCCTTTTCAGGACCACACAACTATGAAAATTGGACATACAAATTGGCCATCATTTTTGACTGGAGAACAAAGGCCGCTTGTTCAGTGCTGTCGCTGCTGGGTGTTCAGGTCTTAATTTTTTTTTTACTTCCCCGATAGAAAAAACTTTTGACCCTACCAAGATTGAAACCTGTGTTCTGCAGTATGATGCGTTATCAATTGGGGTGTTCTGTTTCTGAAATTGTTGACAAAAATGTTTATACATTAAATTTTTGTGGACATAAGTGCACCATATAAACTTTTTTTTTAAAGACATAGGGTACTTTTGTGTAAAATTTGTCAGAAAAATGTATAGTAACAATGATTCAATTAATAGATAAACTACAATATTTTAAATTGAAAATGATCTACATATGAACATCTTTTTAAAACACATTTGTATCTTCAAGTAATCAGGCATCAGCAACATATGTTTTCATTTTTTATCATTTTCCTTACCAGGTTTATGTACCATATTTATCTACTAATATTTTATAGTGAAGTTGTAAAATGATGATGGTGATGAAGTTGTAAAATGAAAATGGGATGTGATGAGATTTTTCAAAAGTTGAAAGTTAATTTGGTTCAAACCAAAAAAAAAAAAAAAAAAAAAAAAAAAAAAAAATAATTATTTCCAGAAAGAGTTACCATTTTTATGCTAAGTATTATACTAGAAGAACATATCAACAGAGACCACTCAATCTAAATTTCATTGATTTCAAAAAAGGTTTTTCAACAACAAACATAGACACTCATTGTGGAACATACTCAGACAATATGGAATACCACCAAACACTATTAATATCATCAAAGATCTATACGACAGCTTCTCATATGCATTTCACACAGAGGCAGGATTGAATGGTTCCAGATTGATACTGGAGTGAAACAAATATGTGTTTTATCTCCCTTGTTATTTGGAATTGCTGTTGACTTCATTATACAGAAGTGCTGCACAGGTGACAAAGGCATTGGATGGACACTTAAATTTCAGTTGGAGGACCTTAATTTTACGAAGACATAGTTTTACATAGCAGTGTGATCATGATGCAAGGAAAAACAAATGCCATGTCATCAGTGGCTAGGATAATTGGACTGAGATCAACCAAGAAAAGACAACAGTAATGAAAAATCAAATTTGCCCACAAGAAAAAATATACCTGGAAGGAAAAGCAGTGGAAGAAGTAGATCACTTTCTATATCTTGGAAGCTGCATAGATCAAGGAGACACAATGAAAAAATTAGAATCATAATAGCAAAGGCAGAAATGGCTTTCAGAAACCTTGATAAAATATGGAAATCAAAATTATTAAGCACAAAAACAAAGCTCATGAGTTTTAAATCAAATGTATTATTCACCCTTAGTTATGTATTTTAAAACAAATACCTGAGGAAAATACTGTGCATCTTATGGAATGATTTTAAGACTAGTGCAGATATAAGAGAAATGACAAAGCTTTAAAAAATATAATCTATAATCAAGAGAAACAGGTGGTTATATTTTGGTCATGTGATGAGAAGAGACAACAACAAAATCTCAAAGCAGGCTCTCCAATAGGAGCCAGAGGGTTAAGAAAAAGAGGCTGACCTTGAGAAACACTAAAAAGAACATTTAAACTAGAGGCAACACCAAAAGGCATCAGCTCCCTTGCCAAGATTGAACAAATTGAGTCATGTAGCAAGACACAATGCAGGTCCTGTGCAAGGTCTGATAGTTGATAGGTCATCAGACACAAGAGTTTAGAATTTCTGCCCTGTGTGCCATCTCTGGCTCAAAAGGACAATAGATAGGTAGATAGAGTCAAATTACATTTCTGCAGATAGATAGAGTCAAATTACATTTCTGCAGATAAAGTCAAATTACATTTCTGCAGATAAAGTCAAATTACATTTCTGCAGATAAAGTCAAATTACATTTCTGCAGATAAAGTCAAATTACATTTCTGCAGATAGATAAAGCCAAATTACATTTCTGCAGATAGATAAAGTCAAATTACATTTCTGCAGATAGATAAAGCCAAATTACATTTCTGCAGATAGATAAAGTCAAATTACATTTCTGCAGATAGATAAAGTCAAATCACATTTCTGCAGAGAGATAAAGTCAAATCACATTTCTGAAAAGAGATAAAGTCAAAAGTTAAATCACATTTCTGCAGATAAATAAAGTCAAATCACATTTATGCAGATAAATAAAGTCAAATCACATTTCTGCAGATAGATAAAGTCAAATCACATTTCTGCAGATAGATAAAGTCAAATCACATTTCTGCAGATAGATGGAGTCAACTCACATTTCTGCAGAGAGATAAAGTCAAATCACATTTCTGCAGATAGATAAAGTCAAAAGTCAAATCACATTTTTGCAGATAAATAAAGTCAAATCACATTTCTGCAGATAAATAAAAGTCAAATCACATTTCTGCAGATAGATGGAGTCAAATCACATTTCTGCAGATAGATAAAGTCAAATCACATTTCTGCAGATAGATAAAGTCAAATCACATTTCTGCAGATAAAGTCAAATCACATTTCTGCAGATAGATAAAGTCAAATCACATTTCTGCAGATAAATAAAGTCAAATCACATTTCTGCAGATAGATAAAGTCAAATCACATTTCTGCAGATAAAGTCAAATCACATTTCTGCAGATAGATAAAGTCAAATCACATTTCTGCAGATAAATAAAGTCAAATCACATTTCTGCAGATAGATAAAGTCAAATCACATTTCTGCAGATAGATAAAGTCAAATCACATTTCTGCAGGTAGATAAAGTCAAGTCACATTTCTGCAGATAGATAAAGTCAAATCACATTTCTGCAGATAGATGGAGTCAAATCACATTTCTGCAGAGAGATAGATATATAGATATAGATAGAGGATGGATGGATGGATAGATGGGTGGATGAATGGATGGATGAGATAGACAGACCAGACCAGACCAGTCCAGACTAAACCAGACCATACCAGACTAGACCAGACCAGACCAGTCCAGACTAAACCAAACCAGACCAGACCAGTCCAGACCAGACCAGACTAGATCAGACCAGTCCAGACTAAACCAGGCCAGACTAAACCAAACCAGACTAGACCAGACCAGTCCAGACTAAACCAGATCATACCAGACCAGACCAGACTAGACCAGACCAGTCCAGACTAAACCAGACCAGACTAAACCAAACCAGACTAGACCAGACCAGACCAGACCAGTCCAGACTAAACCAGACCAGACTAGACCAGACCAGACTAGACCAGACCAGTCCAGACTAAACCAAACCAGACCAGTCCAGACCAGACCAGACTACACCAGACCAGTCCAGACTAAACCAGACCAGACTAAACCAAACCAGACCAGACCAGACCAGTCCAGACTAAACCAGACCAGACTAGACCAGACCAGACCAGACCAGTCCAGACTAAACCAGACCAGACTAGACCAGACCAGACTAGACCAGACCAGACCAGTCCAGACCAGACCAGACTAAACCAGACCAGACTAAACTAGACCAGACCAGACTAGACCAGACCAGACCGGATAGATAGAGTCAAACCACATTTCTGCAAGCTCCAAAGATTTTAATCTACTAAATACATCACTGTTTTGTTGTGATCCTTTTACGTAAAGCTGTCACCTTACCTTCCTTGTAGGAGTATAAGTTGTACCCACTACTGGTTTCTTGTCCATAAACCTGTTTGTCTGAGATTCACTTCCTTAAGTCTGTACTGGCTCCTCATAACACATTGAAGAATTGTTTTACTTATATACATCAGACAAAGATGGGTTTAGCTAAATTGCTTTTACTCTTCTGAATGCTGTCTTTTACATTCTAAGTATCTTTTCTACTCTATATATCTACTATATGACGACATTATTTATTCTTTGGTATTTAAATTCATTGACCTGTTCTAATACTGTCAAATTTACTTTAATATTGCATTACAGTGAAGTTTTTATTAAGACAATTACTTCTGTCATATTGCTGTTCAGACTAAAGACACCTTTAAATTTTGATTGCCATCACTATATAGCACTTTTTCACTTTTTGATTCTGTCTTAATTACTAAAATTTGATCAAGAAATTCAGATACTGGCATATCTTTGTATATTTATGCATTTATGTTCTAAGTAATAATACATATATACATAGGGTACAGTTATCACTCTCTCTCTCTCAATCTCTCTCTGTATTTATCTTTTCCTCTACTATAATTATTATCTAAATTATATAATTCAGGAATATTACATTCCATCTGTCCACGTGTGGAGTTTCCTGACATTTATCTCAAATCATCTACCTGGAGATGATGTTTGCAGTTACTTGAAAATACTTGTCAAGATTGCTGAAATGTTGGAACAGCTACACCTGGAATCATTTGTTCTGGGTGATCTAAGCTTGTCCAATATTTTTATTGAGCTTGAAGATAATATACCAAAGGTAAGCTGTTTCAAGTGTACTTTTTAATAATTTTTTTTTTAAAGAAGTAAATATCTGGAAAAAATAACAGAAAAGATGATAAATTAAAGGTTATATTTTTGTCAAGAATGACACAACCAACACCATAACTCTAAAAATCTCCAGCCAAATTTCAGAAAGTACTAACAGATATAGGTCTGCTTATTAGAATCAGCCAAAAAATGTTGATGTTTACCAAAAACAAAAAAACATGGTAGCAACATTTATTAAACTGAAACAAGATTAAAAATAAGCATGGAGAAAAAAACTGCAATATGACAAATGTATAGATGAGTAAAGAACTGATTTTGGTAATACAGTATACATGTATAACAATCCAAACAACATTCACTGGAATAACACCCAATAACACACAATAACACACAATAACAACCCCAATAACACACAATACACACAGTAACACCCAATAACACACAATAACACACAATGACACCCAATGACACACAATAACACCCAATGACACACAATAACACCCAATAACATACAATAACACCCAATGACACACAATGACACACAATAACACCCAATAACATACAATAACACAATAACACCCAATGACACACAATAACACCCAATAACATACAATAACACAATAACACCCAATGACACACAATAACACCCAATAACACACAATAACACCCAATGACACACAATAACACCCAATAACATACAATAACACAATAACACCCAATGACAAACAATAACACCCAATAACATACAATAACACAATAACACCCAATGACACACAATAACACCCAATAACATATAATAACACAATAACACCCAATAACATACAATAACACAATAACACCCAATGACACACAGTGACACACAATAACACCCAATGACACACAATAACACCCAATGGCACACAATAACACCCAATGACACACAATGACACACAATAACACCCAATGACACACAATAACACCCAATGACACACAATGACACACAATAACACCCAATGACACACAATAACACTCAATGACACACAATAACACCCAATGACACACAATAACACCTAATGACACACAATTACACACAATAACACCCAATGACACACAATGACACACAATAACACCCAATAACACCCAATGGCACACAATGACACACAATAACACCCAATAACACACAAAATAGATGGAGTTGTCAGAAGAGCCCATTTTAAGATGGACTGATAGCAACTGAGAAATGCTACATCATCATCAATTAACAATGGCTGAGGCTGGCAGTAATTACAATTGTTTATCTCCCTTGAAAACACAAATTGTATAAGATGAAGAAATGAGAGCGAGTACATCTCAATAAAGAACCCGGAAATATTTGTAAAAAACTGTTTGGGAAAGATTCTGAATATCAGATGGCATCATCATCATCAAGTAGGGCTGCTGGCGTAGGTGATCATGTCTCTTCATAACTTTCGATCACGACAGTTGTTTATCAATTCTTTTGTTGACCTTCTGCCAAGCCATTCTCTTAAGCTGTCTGGTATCTTTTCTCTTTGCTTCCCTCTATATCTTTGTCTCTCAATTTTCCCAGTTGTTACAATATATTCCAGCTTTTCTCTTCTCATTACATGGCCAAAAAATGATGATTGTTTCTTCCTAATATTGGAAATTAGTTCTCTTTTTGCTTTGGCCTCTTTTCAGATGACATAACATGATTAAAAGAAGGTATCTGGGAAGGGAAAAAATAAAGGCATTTGAGCAAAAGATTATGATTAGAAAAATGGAAATGGATTGGACGCATACTAAGAAGACCTGATATCAGCATAGATACTGTTGTGAAACCTACAGGGGAATAGAAAGCCAGGAAGGCCCGGGAATACATGGAAAAGAGAACTAATAGAAACCCTCTGAACATTGGCCTAGACTGAAGAGAAGTAGAGGAAATCCCAAGAATAGGAATGGATGGAGTGGCCTTGTCTGTGGCCTGTGTTCAAAAAAGGGCTTTGATTAATTGATTGAAAGCACTATGGATGGCGGCCTACCTCATGGATTCGCCTTATTCTCTTTCTGATTTGCATCAAAAGCCTACTAGATTTCATCAGGGGAAATTTAAAAAAATAGAAAAAAATATGGTGTGGTTAAAGCTTTATGTAATGAATGGAAGACACAAATTTGAACATTTCGGCCCAATAGGCCTTCAGCAGGAACAATACACACACACAGATATGTATGTAAATAAAATTAATTCTTCATAGTTAACAAATAATGAAGTATCTCAAACAAAATAACTTTGAACTAGAATGAGAAATAAAAATAAAAAATGGCTTCCCTGTGTATAGCACTGTGGCCTGAATGAAAATTAATGAGGGCTAGTCAGCACAGGATACCCGGGTACCTAGTAGGCTACCTGGATTTCATCACATGCTAGAAAAATAACTGTTCAACAGTTTCTAGCAGTATCAGATATCTAACTATTGACCTTTCGAGCCGTAGCCGGCCCATAGGGCGTAGACCAAGATACTCCTTCTCTTATCTAAATTTTTGTTCTAGTAGTTTTCAATGTATTAGATATGTGTGGTGGTAAATTTCTTGTTACTGTCTATAACTTTTCAGCAGTTTCTAGCATTATTAAATATGTTTGGTAGTAAATTTCTTGTCACTATCTATAACTTTTCAGTGGTTTCTAGCATTATTAAATATGTTTAGTAGTAAATTTCTTGTCACTATCTATAACTTTTCAGTGGTTTCTAGCATTATTAAATATGTTTGGTAGTAAATTTCTTGTCACTATCTATAACTTTTCAGCGGTTTCTAGCATTATTAAATATGTTTGGTAGTAAATTTCTTGTCACTATCTATAACTTTTCAGCGGTTTCTAGCATTATTAAATATGTTTGGTAGTAAATTTCTTGTCACTATCTATAACTTTTTAGTGGTTTCTAGCATTATTAAATATGTTTGGTAGTAAATTTCTTGTCACTATCTATAACTTTTCAGCGGTTTCTAGCATTATTAAATATGTTTGGTAGTAAATTTCTTGTCACTATCTATAACTTTTCAGCGGTTTCTAGCATTATTAAATATGTTTGGTAGTAAATTTCTTGTCACTATCTATAACTTTTTTTTCTTGATGATGATGATTGTCATCTATAATGCCGTTGATATATTGTATAACTGGCTTTTGATTTTTAAGTGGATAAAATATGGAAGGTTTACATTAAAATTAGAACAGAAATGTTAACATTTTAAAAAAGTAAGCAACTTTCATTCCAAGTGATGATTCCATCCAATATGGTAAAACAGTAAAATTTCTGATAAAGAATTCAAAAGATGAAAATTAAATGCCATGACACTATACACAGAATCTTTAATTTGGGAAAATGGAAAGATTGATGAAAAAGTGGTTAAAAGCTTTAGACTCTAGACATTCATTATGATAAGGATGCATACCTGTTAAGCAATATTATGATGCAAATTTGTATTGATTTTTTTATCAACCATAATTTTTACATTACTTTACATCTCTAATTCTACGTTCGTCTTGACACACATTAATAATAAGCTTTTCCTTGTTGTCGAAATCAACAAAAACTTTGGACAAAACTATGAGCAAAAGCCTACCCACACCGTGAATCTTAGGCTCCGTCATGCAGCTCAAACTTGTGGATCAGGATTCTCCCTGGATTTTCTTGAGATTCTCAAGAGGGATATCGAAGCATCCATGGATCCATCCAGTGTACAGTGATGAAGATCCTAACACAAACTTGACTAAGTTCAGGGGGATGGTATGTTTACAACACTCGGAAAAATACACAAACAATCAACAGAAAATACACAAACAATCAACAGAAAACACACAAACAATCAACAGAAAACACACAAACAATCAACAGAAAATACAAAGAACAAAAGACTGAACAAAAGAGCAGGATTGAACAGGTACTCCTCATACAACTATGTTATAGTCATGAGCACATGTATGAAAGACATTGCAGGTAATAGCAACTTGTTTTTAGGTTGCTTGCCTGGCAGTGTACAGTAATGCAAATCTCTTTGCAAGGTGCTATGTCAAGAAGTATGGGAGCGAGCCTGCTTCACGCTATCTTTTGTTCTTTGTATCTTCTGTTGATTGTTTGTGTATTTTCTGTTGATTGTTTGTGTATTTTATGTTGATTGTTTGTGTATTTTCTGTTGATTGTTTGTGTATTTTCTGTTGATTGTTTGTGTATTTTTCCAAGTGTTGTAAACATACCATCCCCCTGAACTTAGTCAAGTTTGTGTTAGGATCTTCATTACTGTACACTGGATGAATCCATGGATGCTTTGATATTCCTCTTGAGAATCTCAAGAAAATCCAAGGAGAATCCTGATCTATATGCTTGAGTTTAACAAAGAAAATCCAAGGAGAATCCTGATCTATATGCTCGAGCTTAACAAAGAAAATCCATGGAGAATCCTGATCTATATGCTTGAGCTTAACAAAGAAAATCCATGGAGAATCCTGATCTATATGCTTGAGCTTAACAAAGAAAATCCAAGGAGAATCCTGATCTATATGCTTGAGCTTAACAAAGAAAGTCCAAAGAGAATCCTGATCTATATGCCTGAGCTTAACAAAGAAAGTCCAAGGAGAATCCTGATCTATATGCTTGAGCTTAACAAAGAAAATCTATGGAGAATCCTGATCTATATACTTGAGCTTAACAGAGAAAATCCAAGTAGAATCCTGATCTATATGCTAGAGCTTAACAAAGAAAATCCATGGAGAATCCTGATCTATATGCTTGAGCTTAACAAAGAAAGTCCAAGGAGAATCCTGATCTATATGCTCGAGCTTAACAAAGAAAGTCCAAGGAGAATCCTGATCTATATGCCTGAGCTTAACAAAGAAAATCCATGGAGAATCCTGATCTATATGCTTGAGCTTAACAAAGAAAGTCCAAGGAGAATCCTGATCTATATGCTTGAGCTTAACAAAGAAAATCCATGGAGAATCCTGATCTATATGCTTGAGCTTAACAAAGAAAATCCATGGAGAATCCTGATCTATATGCTTGAGCTTAACAAAGAAAATCCATGGAGAATCCTGATCTATATGCTCGAGCTTAACAAAGAAAGTCCAAGGAGAATCTTGATCTATATGCTTGAGCTTAACAAAGAAAGTCCAAGGAGAATCCTGATCTATATGCTTGAGCTTAACAAAGAAAATCCAAGGAGAATCTTGATCTATATGCTCGAGCTTAACAAAGCCTGGGATTCCCAGTGTGGGTAGAATTCTGCTGACAATCTTTGCCCATACAGCAGCCACATTTATGATCTACTGTTTATTTTAACTTCAGGGGGGGGGGGGGTCTTTAACATGTGCATTTGCACATGAGACCAACTATTTATTACCGTTCTTTAAAAGTACTAGAAATCGTATCTGACTACCCTGAGACCAGGGCAGGGTAACGCTGTTAAGAAATCACTTGTTAATTTTTTTCATATTTTTGAAATATCACCACCTCCTGGCGGTGGAATTTAAACCTGGGTCCTTCCTGTCTAGTGTCTGACACTGTACTGCCAGCACCCCTCCCCCACCCACCCACATAATACGTTATGCAGCTGTTACTGACGATATCTTTATAATAATACATCAAACTTATCTTTACAGCCTCATATTGTGTCCTGGGCATACATCACCTGCAGTCAAATAACTTCTGAGTTAAATTTGCCACAGAAACCCTCAGTTTTGAGCAGGTAAAGTACTTGTGGGTTAACTCGTTACACTATAACCAGTGATAGAAAATGTACAACTGAAATAAACAAAAGAATAGGAATGGCAAAAAGTAATTTTAATGTCATGAAGAACATACTAACATCAAAACAAATAACACCAGGGCTAAAACTAAGAATAGCAAAATGTTATGTCTTCTCAACATTCCTATGTGGTGCAGAAACATGGACATTAGACAAGAAAACAGAACAGAGAATTGAATCCTTTGAAATCTGGATATATAGAAGAATAGGTAGAATTGGATGGAGGTAAAAGAAAACAAACGATGAAGTCTTAAAACAACTAAAAATTAAAAGAAAACTACTAAGCACAATTCAAACAAAACAAATACGATTTTTGGGACATGTTAAAAGGCACAACAGCCTACTAAAGGTAATCGTGGAGGGGAAAATACAAGGTAAAAGAGACAGAGGCAGACCAAGACTAACATGGACGAGTAACATCAAAAGATGGACAAACAGCCTATGACAACCTGCACCATCAAAGCAAGAGACAGAGCAGAATGGCGCGCTATGGTAGCCAATCTTCGATGCGGAGATGGCACTCGATGATGATGAAAGTACTTGTGGGACAATCCACTTAGCTTTTAATATAACTACTAAAAAAGAGGAAACAGTTTTGTTGTATATTCTTATATTTATCCTAACCAAACGTATCATATGTATTTATATTTACCCTGTGTTTATATTTATCCTGACCACCACATTTAACATGTAAAAAAAGAAGAAATCAAACTCATCACAGAACAAAAGATGGATACAACCCCCTTCATGGGATGATGAGGTGAACAAAGCTTGGGTAGAACAAAAAGACTGACTGTTAAAGTGGGACAGAATACAAGGAAGAAGAGCTCATTTCAAACAAAGATTTTACAAGTATTAGAGGTGGAGGTTAATGAAAAGATAAAATTATTCAAGGCGTGTACTGACAAAGCAACAACATAAAAGTGTATATCAATAACGTTTACCAATAGCGTTTGCACAGAAAAATCACTTTCAAAGTTCTCAAATTTAAATAAAAAAAAAGGAACTTAGCTCTGAGTGATCCTTGATTTTCAGACCACAGACGTATATAGCAGAAATCTGATGAGAGTAAGAGAAAGGCCCTGCTTACATGCTACATAGGACAATCTGTTAAAAACAGACATGAGATGCAAGGCTTCGGATCATGACAAGCTATAAGGGTGTGTGGGTACTTAACTTCTGATGATGAATGCTGCATTACAACGGATTCTATTCATGCCGTGCTTCAGAGATCTAGCAACACTATCCCAGGCCATGATGGTATTTGTTATAGTGATATCACCCAACTCTCAGAGATCTAGCCAAACTATGTCATGCCCTGATGGTAATCGTTATGATGATATCAGCCAACTCTCTGAATCTCCCAGAATAGAAGACCTACTAGAAAACTTAAACTAACTCAACAGCTCAGGCACAAAATACAACATGAAAATCAACATCAACAAAACAGAAGTCATGAATGTCGATAAAAATAAACAGAACATCAACATAACTATAGAAGGCAGACAACTAAAACAAGTAGAGGAATTCAAATACCTAGGAAGTCTAATGACAAACGATAATTCCCAAACATCAAGATAAAATCAAGATGCAACAAAGCTTGTCAAATCATTGGACAGTTATCACCACTATTGTCCAACAAGGAAATAACTCTGGAGACAAAACGAGCACTATACAATACAATCTTCATCCCAACGTTGTGCTATCAATGCCAGACATGGACCCTAGATGCGAGAACAATAAGAAAAACCTCTACAGAGATGAAATGTGTTAGATGAATGATAGGAAACAGTCTGAGAGATAAGATCAGAAATGAAGAACTGAGAAAAAAAGCTAGGAATAGCCCCCGCCACAGAATATATAAGGAAACAACAGATAAAAAGGTTTGGCCACGTGACAAGGCAGAAAGATCAAATCACAACACAACGAGCCTTCAACAATCGTTGTGAGAACACCAGACCCAAGGGTCAACCACGAAAAAGATGGATTGACGGAATATTAGAAGCACTAGGAAACATAACAGCAGCAGAGGCGAACAGAAGAGCAAAATACCGCAAATTGTATCTCCCATCGCCGCTGAAAGGCAGATGAGGAAGGAAAGAAGAAGATGTATAAGCCAACTCTCAGAGATCTAGCCAAACTATTCCATGCCCTGATGGCATTCGTTATGATGATATTAGCTAACTCTCAGAGATTAAGCAACACTACCCCAATCTCTGATGGCATCCGTTATGATGATATTAGCCAACTCTCAGAGATTAAGCAACACTACCCCAATCTCTGATGGCATCCGTTATGATGATATTAGCCAACTCTCAGAGATTAAGCAACACTACCCAAATCTCCGATGGCATCATTATGATGATATCAGTGAACTCTCAAGGTGAATATAAAGAATCTGGCCAGTGAATTTAATTCCTGCATTCTGAATCAACCACTAATATCGTCAGTAATCAAGAAAAGATGATGGTCATATGTTGGACATGTGATGAGGAGAGGTAATAACCGAATAACAAAGCAAGCCCTCATGTGGGGAAACAACAGGTAAGAGGAAAAGAGGCCGACCCAGAGAGACACTGAGAAGAACATTGATCAGAGAGGCAAGACCAGCAGGAATCGGCTCCCTCAATGAGATAGAGTTGCTTGCACAGCACAGAGACAAATGGCGAGATTTGATAAAATATCTTTAGAAGGATTGAAAACTGCTAGAATAAAAATTTAGATAAGAGAAAGAGTATCTGGGTCTATGACCTATGGGCTGGCTACGGTTCGAAAGGTCAATAGGTAGATTCTGAACGATCGGATAAGGGAGAAATGGCTTCACAATTATCTACTTCCAGTTGCAACCAACAAAGATCACTCCCAGATCAATGCCTGCATCACCTTGCAAATACAGCGGACATGCTCCTGGGAAAAATCATTGCATGCAGACTGGCTTGGAACTTCAAACAGCATCATATTTTTCCTTCCAAATTTGGGGAGGGTCTGCAATCTTTGTCTTTGATGTGTTTGAAGGATGCCATACTTGAGAGGAGTCTTGCACAGTAGCGATAGACATAGAATATGTTTACAATAGAGTTTCCTTTGACTATCTCAAGAACACATAGGCTAGTGGAACTTGAGAGACATCCTCTGATTGTAAGATGGATTGTCGCATCTTTGTTGCAAAGGAAAGTGGCCCTCAGATGCAGCAAATCGTCATCTGCACCAATAGATATTTGCCATTTGCCAAGGACTACCTCAAGGCTGTCTGCTATCATCAATCCTTTTTAATGTGTACACTGTGATGATTAGTGCTCAATGGCTGGATGGAAAGGGAAGAACCCCATCCTTTGCAGATGATATCTTGGTGTAACGACAGGGCAGAGACAGAAGAAATCCACATCACATGTCAACCCAGGTAAAGCAACGGTAAGGAAAAATTAAAAAATAAAAAAAATGGTATGTAAGAAGCTTTACGTGATAAGTGGACGACACAGACTAAACGACGTTTCGGCCCAATAGGCCTTCATCAGTCTATTTTTTAATTTTTCTATTTTTTCTATTTTTTAATTTTTCCTCACATGCAGCTTTACTGCAGCTTCGTATTTTTATGCCTTAACCCTAAAGCAACGGTAACATGGTTTTCTCTTAACAATCGTATTGTTAATACAAATCCATCTTTTGTAAGAGTAAATGGTGAGGAGATGTTCTTTATTGTTGTGTCAGTTTTATTAATTACTATTTTTCATGTTCCACTTTTAATTACTATATTTGATATACAATATATTATACAATTATATATTATGCAGACTTGCAACTTCCTTCAATATTTTTTACGTGTCGTGAATAATGATTAGCATATAAGAGAATATAATCACTGAATGCAGTGGACCTTACACAACAATTTCTGGTATGAGACTATAGATTTAAGTAGGTAACAGATGTTCTGAATTTACTTTCCATGCTTCAAAAGTTCAGTATTGGTAAATTAACCATGAATTTAGAGTACTTATCAAGATTTGGCATCATTTTCTTGTACTGTCAAGAACATTCCTCATGAAGAAAGGTAAAAGAGAATAAAGAACAAGAACATCAAGATTTTTCTCTTTCATTTGAGTTATATTGGTTTATTGGAACTCCAGAGGTGCAATTGGACCAGCTTTGCAATGTCAATAACTAAATATTTGTTTAATGTTCAGGGCAGCTCCAGAGGTACAATTGGACCAGCTTAGCAAGTCAATAACTAAATATTTGTTTAATGTTCAGGGCAGCTCCAGAGGTGCAGAATAGTGGACTGTACTCCCCTGAGAGTGATGTCTATTGTTTTGGATGTCTGTTAAAGGACTTTGCTGCTGTCTTTCAAAAACAGTTAGAAGACCAGTCTATCTACACAAACATTTCCATTGAAGAGGTACATCAGTGTTGTTTATAGTTTCTTCATTCAGCCTTGAGTACATCTTGAGTTAGTTTTTTTATATAGTTGCTTCATTCAGCCTGTTAGTGTTGTATATAGTTGTTTCATTCAGCCTGTTAGTGTTGTATATAGTTGCTTCATTCAGCCTGTTAGTGTTATATATAGTTGTTTCATTCAGTCTGTTAGTGTTGTATATAGTTGCTTCATTCAGCCTGTTAGTGTTGTATATAGTTGCTTCATTCAGCCTGTTAGTGTTGTATATAGTTGTTTCATTCAGCCTGTTAGTGTTGTATATAGTTGTTTCATTCAGCCTGTTAGTGTTGTATATAGTTGCTTCATTCAGCCTGTTAGTGTTGTATATTGTTGCTTCATTCAGCCTGTTAGTGTTGTATATAGTTGCTTCATTCAGCCTGTTAGTGTTGTATATAGTTGTTTCATTCAGCCTGTTAGTGTTGTACATAGTTGCTTCATTCAGTCTGTTAGTGTTGTATATAGTTGCTTCATTCAGTCTGTTAGTGTTGTACATAGTTGCTTCATTCAGTCTGTTAGTGTTGTATATAGTTGCTTCATTCAGTCTGTTAGTGTTGTATATAGTTGCTTCATTCAGTCTGTTAGTGTTGTACATAGTTGCTTCATTCAGTCTGTTAGTGTTGTATATAGTTGCTTCATTCAGTCTGTTAGTGTTGTATATAGTTGCTTCATTCAGTCTGTTAGTGTTGTATATAGTTGCTTTATTCAGCCTGTTAGTGCTGTATATAGTTGCTTCATTCAGCCTGTTAGTGTTGTATATAGTTGCTTCATTCAGCCTGTTAGTGCTGTATATAGTTGCTTCATTCAGCCGTGAGTACATCTTGAGTTAGTGTTGTCTTTTTCGTGATCAACCCTTGGGTCTGGTGTTCTCACAATGTTTATTGAAGGCGTGTTGTGTTTTCTTTTGATATTTCTGGCTTGGTAAATGGCCAAACCATTTTATTTGTTGTTTTTTTATATATTTTATGGTGGGGGTTATACCTAAATTTTTTGTCTGTTCTTCATTTCCGATCTTATCTCTCAGACTGTTTCCTGTTATTCGTCTAACGCATTTCATCTCAGTAGATGTAATTTTTCTTATTGTTCTTGCACCCAGTGTCCAGTACTGGCATTGGTAATATAACATTGGGATGAAGATTGCATTGTAGAGTGCCTGTTTTGCCCCTAGAGTTATTTCCTTGTTGGACAATAGTGGTGATAGCTGCCCAATGGTTTACAAAGCTTTGATGCATCCTGAGTCTCTTTCTGCTGTTTGTAAATTGTCGATTGTCACTAGACTTCCTAGATATTAAAATTCCTCTACTTGTTTTAGTTGTCTGCCATCTATAATTATATTGATGTTGTTTCTCTTTTGCGATAGATCCGGTTTCCAGTTGTCCACGATGACGGTTTGTTTTAATTTCAGATTATGGATTATGTGATAAAAGTGACAGTAAAAGAGTTTATAAAATATATATATATTTGTAAAAAGTTGTGAAAATTGTTCTATTCAAGGAGGATGACAAGACCAGATAAGTACCTTTAAAATGTAACCATCCTCAAATTTACAGCTATACTGTAACAGATCACATTTAACATCTAGCAATCTAACATGTGGGGAAACATCTCCGGGCTACCCCCAAAGTGTGTTTATAAGTTAAAGCCTTTAACTAATGACCGACTCAGTAGGTCGGTAAGAGATAAACGTTTCATGCACAAAGAAATCACAGAAAAATGGAGATAGACCACACATAGAAAAGTAGCAATCATTTATATATGCGAAATAAAAAAAATAAAGAAGTTGAATTTATAGTTTACATAGAATTTATAGTATCTATCTATCTATCTATCTATTGACCTTTCGAGCCGTAGCTGGCCCATAGGGCGTAGACCAAGATACTCCCTCTCTTATCTGAATTTTTGTTCTAGCAGTTTTCACTTCTTGTAAAGATATTTTATCAAATCTCGCCATTTGTCTCTGTTCTGTGCAAGCACCTCTATCTCATTGAAGGAGCTGAATCCTGCTGCTCTTGCCTCTCTCATCAATGTTCTTCTCAGTGTCTCTCTGGGTCTTCCTCTTTTTCTTGTACCTGTTGTTTCCAAAATTTATAATATACAGTTGCTTATTTCAGTGTTGAGTTAGTGTTGTGTACAGTTGCTTATTTCAGTGTTGAGTTAGTGTTGTGTACAGTTGCTTATTTCAGTGTTGAGTTGGTGTTGTGTACAGTTGCTTATTTCAGTGTTGAGTTGGTGTTGTGTACAGTTGCTTATTTCAGTCTTGAGTTGGTGTTGTGTACAGTTGCTTCATTCAACATTTTCTAAGTCTGGTCGTAGAATGTAATATTATGTGTATATACTTGTGTGCCTAGTTGGCTGAGTGGTTAGTGCACTCACTATCAATAAGAAGGGCTTGGGTTCAATTCCCTGATGTGGTGAATTTTTTTTTGGACAAACAAAATGTTGGGGTTCACCCATCCTGTAAAGGTGGGTATCATAGATTTATCTGGGAGGTGAAAGCAGACCATCAGACACAAAGAGACCAGAATGTCTGTCCTGTCTGCTGTCTTCAGCTTGAATGAACAATAGAATAGATAAACAGAAGGGCAGCCTGGACCACATTACCTAATATTATCTGTAAAAGTAAGTAAAGTAAAGAACCCCGTCATGCCAAATGGTGTATAAGGAATATGGTGTTAGTGACCATCATTTGTATAGACCTTCGGCACATGATTTTTATAGACATTTGGCACATGATTTTTTATAGACCTTTGACACATGATTTTTGGGGTAATGTGGTCCGCCTGTGCCCCTTTACTTTCCCAAAAAAACACCCAGAACCCATTAAAGGCTGGGTGAACCTGGAAGCTGTCGATCAGGATAGTACCTGACATCTTGTTCTTTGTAGTCCAGTTCATTAACCACTGAACTATTGTGGCTCCCAAAAAAATTATCTGTGGTCATGGAAAAATATTGTCATTAATACCTCATATGCTTATCAAGGTTTGGAGAGAACATTTACTTTTTATGTTTTTTTTCTATATGTATGTGATTGTTGTTTGTTTTTACATTTATTTGTTCAATTAAATATATTCCCCTAATTCATAAAAACTAAACTATCAAGAAGAGTCTTATAACACTCTAAATGAATAATGTAGTTGAATTAGTGTTTCCATGTTAGTGTTGTTTCAAAAGCTAAACAGTTTTGAGAAGAAAAATGTCAAATATTGTTTTAAAAATTCCTTACTAGTGTAGAGTATATATGACTTGTTAGCAATATAGATCAAGAAGAAGAAACAAGAAAAGAGATCGGAATAGTAAAGGTGGCTTTAGTTTTTAAAAACCTTGAAAAAAATATTATGATGAAAGATACTCATCACAAAAACAGAACTTAGAATTTTCAATTCAAACATTATCCACCTTCAAATATGCATGTGAAAGCTGGAAAATGACAAAGTAAATTGAGAAGAAAACTCATCATATTTTGAAGACAAATGCCTAAGAAAGATACTTTGCATTAAATGGAGTTAATTCAAGACTAATGCTGAAATAAGAGAAATGGCAATGAAACCATTAATCTAATCTAATATTAAGAAAAGAAGATGGACATATGTTAGACATGTAATTAGAAGAAATGACCAGGATGTTACTAAGCAGGCTCTCAAATGGAAAACATCAGGTCAGAGGAAAAGAGGATGACCTCAAGAGACACTGAAAAGAACTCTAACAATTATGGCAAAGTAGGCAGGCATAGACTCACTCTTAATAATCGAACAGCTCACCCAAAATAGAGACAATTGGCGGGAGACTCTATGAACCCTATGTGCTCTCTAACAGAGGATGGAAGGATCAAGAATCAAGAAGTGTAGGCTATAGAATCAGAAAGCAAGTCTTCAAATGGAAAACAATGTTGTTATTAATTACTTGTTGCTAGAGATGTCATCACATTTGATACTCTCTTTATATGTGCTCGGAGCTGCGATAGCTCAGTGGTTAGTGAACTGGGCTTCAAAGGACAATAGGTAGGGTTCGATCCTGACCGACAGCTTCCGGGTCACCCAACCTTTAATGGATACCGGATTTTTTTCTGGGAAAGTAAAGCGGTGCAGGCGTAATACCGACCACATTACCCCAAAAATCATGTGCTGAAGGTCTGTAAAATGTATGGTCACTAACACCATATTCCCTATACGCCACTTGTCATGGCGGGGGTACTTTACTTTATTTTATATGTGCTCTGTCACTTTTAGCATTAATGAAGTGGATGTATAATGGTGGTTCCAGTAGCTCGCTGCGTGTAGCAACACACTCAAGATTCCTAGAGAATTAATATACTTATTGTCTTATTAGAGAGAGCAATAAGAAGCAAAAAGCAATCAATTTGGAAAATAAGTTATAAAGAAGTATTTTCTGGATCTGCAGGCTAAAAACTATTGTACATATCTATCTATTGTCCTATCGAGCAGAAGATGGCAGTAGGGCAAACATTCTTGACTCTCCATGTAATATATATTGTAATATAAACAATAATAACATTAATAATGATATTAAAGGTTATTCATCGCAAGCAATGACACTATAATTTTATAGCTGCATCTTTCTTGTTTCTACAAAGATGACTGTAAAGTCTCATTCTGAGAAAAAATAGAGGTTGATTATTGAAAGAGTCAAGGAAATCGTTCAGTGTGGACAAGAAGACGGGTTAATTCCATATATATATATATATATATATATGAGAGATTAAAATATTCTTAGTTGACTAGCTAAAGATATATAACAGAGATTAAAGGATTCTAGGTTCACCTAGCCATCGATATATAACAGAGATATTTTTCCATAAGAAAGAAAGACTACCTGATGCAAAGCTGACCACATTATCATATAATATTTGCTGGTGGTCAAGAAAAGTGTAGAAACTAACAGCATATTCTTGAGGCTGACAGAACTCTTTACGGTCTGTCATAATTATCTGCCTCATTTGGAACTTGTATGGTCAGAGTTGATCATGTAGTTGATGTTGATTGCTCTATCTTTTCTGGTAAAATGTTTCTTTTGTGCTACAGTGATTCTCCATTTCTTTATGGACTGACATTTTATTGACTGTTTAGATAGTTTGATAGACTGTTTAGATAGCCTCTCAGGCCTAATATAAAGTAGAAATCATAAATCTAAATCTGGTGATTCCCTGTTAGGTCTTATAAGTTTGATTTTCTTTTAGCCCATTGTTGAACCTATGGAATGAATTCAAAATTAGCGCAGAAATAAGAGAAATGACAAAACATCCCAAAAATATTATCTATAATCAAGAGAAAGCAAGGTCATATGTTTGGTCATGGGGTGAGAAGAGGCAACTACAAAAATTTCAATACAAGCCCTCAAATAGGAAAAAGAAAGTAACAGAAAAAGAGGCTGACCTAGAGAAACACTAAAAAGAACATTGAGGGACGGGACAGGCAACAAGAGCAGGCATAAGTTCCCTTGTCGCTATTGAGTGGCTTACCTAGAACAGGGATGTGTGGCAAGATATCATGCAGGTCCTGTACAAGGACTGACACTTATTGCAAGCGCTTGATAACAAAGATTGTTGGACAAAAACAACCTTGAATTTGTGCCCTAGGTGCAGTCTTTGACTCAAAAGGACTATAGATAGATAGTTTAATTCTTTGTTACTGCACTGTTGACATATCTTTTATTAAACAAGGAATTGAGAAAAAGGTTAAGTCTGTAAACTCTCTATATCATTCTGAATTTTTAAAAATATTTAAACCATATCTTTTACTGTATCAACAAAAATCATGTAAACTCTTTATCTCCCTTTACATCAACAAAATCGTTTGAAAACTCATTTTATTGTGTATCAACAAAATTGTTTGAAAACTCATTTCATTCTGTATCAACAAAATCGTTTGAAAACTCATTTCATTGTGTATCAACAAAATTGTTTGAAAACTCATTTCATTCTGTATCAACAAAATTGTTTGAAAACTCATTTCATTCTGTATCAACAAAATTGTTTGAAAACTCATTTCATTCTGTATCAACAAAATTGCTTGAAAACTCCATATTTCATTCTGCATCAAATACAAAATATGCCAAGTCTCAGTTGCTTTCTTTATCTTTTAACATAAATAAGGATCCAAGTGACTATATAGCAGAACAATGTGCATCTCAGTTAATGGATGTTGCAAAACTCTGCAAGGCTGACGATAGAAGGGACCGGCTGGGACTGGCTACAGTGATTCAAAAGATCAACAGGTCAGCCAGTTTTGTGTTCTTCTTAAATTGTCAGTATATGTATTTTTGTATTGAATACTGAAAAACTAGTTATAACTAAAATATGACAACTATCAGAGTGTGGTATTTTTGTATTGAATACTGAAATAATAGTTATAATAAGAATATGACAAATGTCAGTGTATGGTATTTTTGTATTGAATACTGAAATAATAGTTATAATAAATATATAACAATGTTATATTCTTATGAAGACCAAGGAATTCTTGGAGAAGACAGATCGAAGCAGAGATGAAGATGATGGGGAAGACATGGAATGATCTTAAAAGAATTGCAAAAAACAGAACGACTTGGAAAGTGTTTATTGAAGACCTATGCTCCACTGGGAGCTAAAAGGTAGAAGAAGAAGAAGACTGAAATAATAGTTATAATAAGAATATAACAAATGTCAGTGTATGGTATTTTTGCATTGAATACTGAAATAATAGTTATAATAAGAATATAACAAATGTCAGTGTGTGGTACTTCTATGTTGAATACTGAAATAATAGTCATAACAAGAATAAAATAAATGTCAGTAAGATGTTTTGTCTGAAAAAGAAAAGTGTGCTGGCTTTAGTTGTTGTTTGTTGATTTCCTGGTTAAACACTTTGACATAGCATTATCATAAAAATGTGCTGAAGGCAGTTAGTGATCTGTTATAGACCCATTGTGACATCTCCTAGTCAGGTAGCAAACATGTCACAGGTGTGTTACTTTAGAATGAGCTGAATGGTGAACTCTGAGCCCCCAGGTAACATAGTATTTCCATACACCTTGTACCAGCTTCTGTTATGAATAGGTCAACTCTACTGTTTTTGCTCTTAAGTAGTAAGTAAGGTACCAGTCACGCCAAGTGGTGCATAGGGAATATGGTGTTAGTGACCATAAATTTTACAGACCTTCGGCACATGATTTTTGGGGTAATGTGGTCAGTATTACGCCCGTGCTGCTTTACTTTCCCAGGAAAAAATCCGGTACCCATTAAAGGCTGGGTGAACCCGGAAGCCGTTGGTTGGGATCGAACCCTACCTCTTGTCCTTTGCAGTCCAGTTCACTAACCACTGAGCTATCATGGCTCCCATATTGTTTTTGCTCTTAGTGACAGATAATTTATTTCTTGAGATAGAAGGCATATTGTTAATGTATGCATAAGATGTACTGGACTACAAGCTGTGAAACATGGTGCAAATCAACTCCCTATATGAGCAAGGAAGACATTTTTATCACCATTATCATTGAAAGAAAGGATGGCTGAGTGAGTTAGAATCTGTCATGTGCCAATCAGTGTGGTGTAAGTTCAATTCATGGCAGGGTTAAAGATTTTTTCTAGTGGAGGAGACAAGGAAACTCTAACCTGTGCAATTGTGGTGACAGCACTGGTAATTCAGCCGGCATTTTCCAGTTCCATAGAAACCCCTCCAAAAGACACCAGAAATGTACAAAAGTGTTTCTGTTTTATGTATATGAAAAGTTTTCTATTGGCACAGACATGGTACACACTTTCACTGTCATTATCATAATCAATGCTTTACTGGTTGGCATAGGCGATCATGTCCTTCCACAATTTTCTTTCCACAGTGCATCGTATCAATTCTGTTGTTGACTGTTTTCCATGCCATGACACCAAGCTATCCAGTATTTTCTTTCTTTGTCATCCCTGATCTCTCTTTCCCTGTATTTTGCCAGTTGAAACCAAGTATTCCAACTTTTCTCTTCTTATGATGTGCCAAAAAATGTTGATTGTTTCTTTCTGATGTTTCTTAGAAGCTCCCTTTTTGTGTTAGCCTCTTTGAAAATGTTCTCATTTATCTTTTTAGCTGTCCAGGTAACATTCTTCTGAGAAATCCCATCTCTAAATCGTCTTTTCATTTGTTTGTCTACTGTCCACGATTCTCTTCCATAAGTCAGAATTGGCTCTATATAGCACCGATGAACTCTCTTTCTCATTTTTGTTGACATAGACTTGCTACACAAGATGTTTTTCATTTTCTGAAATGCTATTTTGGCATGAGCTATTCTGCTTTTTATTTCTGTGGTGCATCTTCCATCTGATGTTATTATTGTGCCCAAGTATTTGACGCATTGCACTTATTTCAGATTTGTTCTATTTTCCTTTATGCTGCATGGTAGTGATGATTGTTTCTTTGATATGACCATTACTTTTATTTTCTTTCTATTTAAACTGAGACATTTCTTGTTGCTTTCTTTTGCTACTGTCTACCATTTCTTGTAGTTAATCTTCCATCACTATCATTAAGATTGTGCCATCCGCATATCGCAAATTGTTTGTGTTACGATGGTTGACTTCAATTCATTTTTTGTCTGCTATTGATCTCATAATATGTTTGCTGTAAGGTAAGAACAAATTCTGCAACAGAACACAGCCTTGTCTGACTCCTTGTTTTATATATTTGGACTGTCCTGTTTGGTTACTAATTCGTATAGCTGCTGTTTGTTGCCAGTACATGTTTTTTATGATTCTCAGATCCTTGCCATCAATGTTTAATTTCTCCAGCATATTGATTATTTCCACATGCTTTACTTTGTCAAATGTTTTTGTGTAGTCTATAAGCACATATATAGGTTTTTCTTTACCTCTATAGATCTTTCTATCAATGTTCTTAAGATGTATATTGCATTATTGGTGCCCTTTCCTTCCATAAATCCACATTGTTCCTCACTTATTTCTGGTTTGATTTTGTCCCCTACACATCTCATGGTGATTCTTAGTAATATTTTCAACATATGGCTCATGAGACTAATAGTGCGATGGTTATGGAAGGCCCCGGTATCACTACAAACGAATTAAAATCCATAATTGCTCAACCACCCGTGACAGTGGAATCATTCAAATTACTATCTCATCTCCCAAACAAAGAAAGGTAGCTGTAGTCCCCATCATAGCAGTCTCAGCAAATGCCAAAGGGCATAAGGCGGAACCACACAGAAAGTGAACACGGCCATCTGTTCTCCATCATACGATATCATCATTTATCGTAAACAATCGGAATATCGAAACACGGTCAAAACAGATGAAAGGCACAGCTCACAGTGTGCACAGAACACTTAACTCAGTAGCTCCTGCAACAAGCCAGACCTGGAATTTGAGGAAACTGCAACAAGGAATACTTTTCAGACATAGCTTTTAATTGTTCCTGCCGCCTATCCATCATATTGACCGGAAGTTCATGTCCCTCTGAAAATGATAATCGTCATATTTTTTTTAAAATGTTAAATAGATTTAAAAATAAGTTTTAGTAGATCTGTGGATATGTGTCCAGTGTTTTATGTATCATTGAGTAGTTTTGTTATGACTTGGACTCTGAGCTCTCCTAGTGTATCTGTCTCTTCGATTATTGTATTATCGGGACCTGAAGTTTTGCCTCTTTTCATGTGTTGAATTGCCTCTTCCACTTCACTCTGCATTATTGGTGGTCCTGTGTCCTTATTTTATTTTTTTAGCTCTGGTCTTTCCACTTCATAGAGTTGACATATATTCTGTCCATCTGTCCAATATCTTTTCCTGTCCCATTATTATATTTTCTGCCTTTGATTTCACACATTCTGAAACTTTGACTTTTTTTTTCTTCCTGTTAATTCATTTAACTGATTGTGCATATATTAGTTTTTTTTTTTTTTTTTCATTTCTTCACATTTCTGATTTAACCATCCTAAACCTTTACTTTGCTGCATTTGTTTTGTTTCTCTTTGTGCAGTTTTGTTTATGTCCATTCTTCTTTCTCATGTTTTCGTCTTTTATTTATGGTAATTGTCATTATACCTACTTGTAATCCAATCTTTCTTCTTTCTATTTTTTTTACACTTCTCTTGCTATGGCCTTCTATTTTGACTGACATTTGACCTATCCAAAATTCTCATTCTATGTGAGTTTCAACAAAGAACATGTCTAGTTATATTGTAAACTGGCTTTTTTAAGATAACTTTTTATTCCTGTACATTTGAAATGTAAATTATGTGTATGTAGGTCTATTTAACATATTATTTTCACTGTACTATAACATCAATTATATTATATCTTTTAATTTTTGTTTTCTCTAGTTTACATGAACAAGTGAAACTGAAATTTGAGGACCAAGAAGACAAAGAAGTTTCAGTAACAATGGCCAAGAGGCTGTTTGATGACGTTATACCCAAAACACTTTATCAAAAAAGAAATTCAATTGACTCAGCTTTTGATTCTATTTATTCACAAGCTGACACAGAGACAATGTATAGTGAGAATACATCTGGCGATTATCAAGATGCTACCAGCAGTCCAGCACAAAAAGGCATTATTAATTCCAGTTTGCCTGTGCCTAAGAGAGTTGTTAAAAATAATCTTGCAGCTTCACAATTGCCTATAGAGTACAGTTGTTCTGGGGGACATGGATACGTCAACAAGGAGGTTGTAAATATATGCAACGAGTTTGATGAAACAGAGTATGCTAGTTTAAATGAAGAAGTATCATTTCACATATATGAGGATGTTGAACAATGTAAAATGTCCAGTTGTAAGAGAAGTACGGCACCTTTACCTGGCATTGATATGAATATGCATAAAAACCTTTGCCAACAGTCTACGAGTCAAGATGGAGGCATTTCTAGAATAGATGTGGCAAGCACTTCAACAAATGTTGATTCACTTATACAACACCAGCCTCCTCAAGCAGAAGTTGATTTTCATCTCAGTGCTTCATCTTGTGAGCTAACTAGTACACCTGACAGTCACCAGTCATTAGGTCACAGACGATCACATAGTGATGGCAGTGCTACTGACAATGACATGGTTGTGTATTATGACATTTATAGTGATAGTAATGATGACTTAGATCCCTATAAACGTGTGATCTATGTTTAAAATTAAAGGTAATCCTATAACATTAAAATACCATTGTGGTAGACAAGCATTTTATATAAGGTCACTTAATTTGGATGTAAGCACAATATAGTACTCAGAATGTAACATATACTTCGACACAGATTCAAGCAATTAAATAATAAAATGTTGAGTATATACAAAATTAAGTAAGATAAACAAGTTAAATAATATGAGAATAGCACTATTTTATCAAATATTAAGATTAAGTAAGAAGGAAATTATAAATAACATGACAATAATAGTTCAAAACATATTTCTAGCTGTGATTTTTTTGTTATGGATTTTTTTAATGCAGTAAAAAAAAAATATCAATGATCCTGTGTGATTTATGTTTATCTTTGTTTACCTGGGTAATACATTTATTTGTTTTTATTGTCTTCATATAAGAATAGCTCTAGTTAATCAAAAATCACAATCAAGATGGAGAAGATAAATATGAGAATAACACTTTAAATTCAAATATGATAATTAGATAACAAAGAAAAGACAAATATTATAAGAATATAACTATTTTAGTAAAAATTCATATTTTAGCATATCAAGGCATATTTCTTCTTCTTCACTTGCTCTTTATCAGATTACACTGTGCTGTTTAACACCTTGTGGTTACCAGTGCATCATCTTTAGCACATATATATTTGGAACTGCTTCTCTAGACTTTGGCTTTCCCTAGTCTTCATTCAGAGCAGCAGTTGACTGTAGTCAAAGTCTCCAGAAAGAAGTATCCTTACCAGACTAACAAGTTCTTTCTATCTGGGTCAAATTTTCGATGTCTTAAATCAATTGTCCACTAGGACTAACATCCTGCAGGGATTGTTTTAATGAGTTGGCTCCCATGCTTTTGCTCTTCCAGGTTGTGCTTACTTGGCTTACATTTGAGTGTATACAGTGGGAATAGACTCGAGTGTGTGGGCATACAGTGGGAATAGACTCGAGTGTGTGGGCATACAGTGGGAATAGACTCAAGTGTGTGGGCATACACTGGGAATAGACTCAAGTGTGTGGGTATACACTGGGAATAGACTTGAGTGTGTGGGCATACACTGGGAATAGACTCAAGTGTGTGGGTATACACTGGGAATAGACTCGAGTGTGTGGGCATACACTGGGAATAGACTCGAGTGTGTGGGTATACACTGGGAATAGATGAGTGTGTGGGCATACACTGGGAATAGACTCAAGTGTGTGGGTATACACTGGGAATAGATGAGTGTGTGGGCATACACTGGGAATAGATGAGTGTGTGGGCATACACTGGGAATAGATGAGTGTGTGGGCATACACTGGGAATAGACTCGAGTGTGTGGGCATACACTGGGAATAGACTCGAGTGTGTGGGCATACACTGGGAATAGACTCGAGTGTGTGGGTATACACTGGGAATAGACTCGAGTGTGTGGGCATACACTGGGAATAGACTTGAGTGTGTGGGCATACACTGGGAATAGACTCAAGTGTGTGGGCATACACTGGGAATAGACTCGAGTGTGTGGGCATACACTGGGAATAGATGAGTGTGTGGGCATACACTGGGAATAGACTCGAGTGTGTGGGCATACACTGGGAATAGATGAGTGTGTGGGCATACACTGGGAATAGATGAGTGTGTGGGCATACACTGGGAATAGATGAGTGTGTGGGCATACACTGGGAATAGATGAGTGTGTGGGCATACACTGGGAATAGACTCGAGTGTGTGGGCATACACTGGGAATAGATGAGTGTGTGGGCATACACTGGGAATAGACTCGAGTGTGTGGGCATACACTGGGAATAGATGAGTGTGTGGGCATACACTGGGAATAGACTCGAGTGTGTGGGCATACACTGGGAATAGATGAGTGTGTGGGCATACACTGGGAATAGACTTGAGTGTGTGGGCATACGCTGGGAATAGACTCGGGCGTGTGGGCAAATACTTGAGTGTGAGTTTTGTATTTGAGCTCTCATGTCTGACAGCACCAGCCATGTCTATATGTGTGTGACAGTACCAGCCATGTCTCTGTGTGTGACAGTACCAGCCACGAATTTGTGTCTGACAGTACCAGCCATGGCTCTGTATTTGGCAGTACCAGCCACGTATTTGTGTCTGACAGTACCAGCCATGTCTATATGTGTGTGACAGTACCAGCCATGGCTCTGTATTTGGCAGTACCAGCCACGTATTTGTGTCTGACAGTACCAGCCATGTCTCTGTGTGTGACAGTATCTGATGCAACAAGGCAAACCAAAAATTGGAACAGCTATCCCCTATACTTCAACACAAAGCAATACCTATTACCATGAAGAAACATCTTATGTAGAGTATATTCATTCCAACATTCTGATACGAATGCCAAACATGGTCACTTACGACTAAGCACAGATGAACGCTTGTCACCACAGAATTGAGATGTTTGGTAAAAGTACATGAGCGACCAGAAAAGACAGAATCAGAAATGATATAAGAGAAAGAGTAGTCATTGAGCCATTCTTAAGCTACATACAAAAAAACAATAAATAAACTGGTTTGCCCATCTAGAAAGAATGTTGTTTGTTTCCTTAACATATAAAAATTATATTTAAATAGTAGAAGGGACAAGAGCAAGAGTAGATACAGAGTAAGATGGACAGACAACATCAAAGAAACTTACAACATCATCAATTAACAATGATAGAAGCCGCCAAAATGGTGAGAACCAGAACTTTGTATTTCCCTTGATGTCAAACAAGTACGAGAGGAAGTGAGGAGTGAGAGAAGATTTGTTTTATACTAATTTTAGGAAGTGAAGAGAGAGAGAAGATTTGTTTTATACTAATTTTCAGAAGTGAAGAGAGAGAGAGAGAAGATTTTGTTTTATACTAATTTTCAGAAGTGAAGAGAGAGAGAGAAGAATTGTTTTATACTAATTTTAAGAAGTGAAGAGAGAGAGAGAAGAATTGTTTTATACTAATTTTCAGAAGTGAAGAGAGAGAGAGAGAGAAGATTTGTTTTATACTAATTTTAAGAAGTGAAGAGAGAGAGAGAGAGAAGATTTTGTTTTATACTAATTTTCAGAAGTGAAGAGAGAGAGAGAAGAATTGTTTTATACTAATTTTCAGAAGTGAAGAGAGAGAGAGAAGAATTGTTTTATACTAATTTTCAGAAGTGAAGAGAGAGAGAGAGAGAGAAGATTTGTTTTATACTAATTTTCAGAAGTGAAGAGAGAGAGAGAAGATTTTGTTTTATACTAATTTTAAGAAGTGAAGAGAGAGAGAGAAGAATTGTTTTATACTAATTTTCAGAAGTGAAGAGAGAGAGAGAAGAATTGTTTTATACTAATTTTCAGAAGTGAAGAGAGAGAGAGAGAGAGAGAAGAATTGTTTTATACTAATTTTAAGAAGTGAAGAGAGAGAGAGAGAAGATTTTGTTTTATACTAATTTTCAGAAGTGAAGAGAGAGAGAGAAGAATTGTTTTATACTAATTTTCAGAAGTGAAGAGAGAGAGAGAAGAATTGTTTTATACTAATTTTCAGAAGTGAAGAGAGAGAGAGAGAGAGAGAAGATTTGTTTTATACTAATTTTCAGAAGTGAAGAGAGAGAGAGAAGAATTGTTTTATACTAATTTTAAGAAGTGAAGAGAGAGAGAGAAGATTTGTTTTATACTAATTTTAAGAAGTGAAGAGAGAGAGAGAAGAATTGTTTTATACTAATTTTAAGAAGTGAAGAGAGAGAGAGAGAGAAGAATTGTTTTATACTAATTTTAAGAAGTGAAGAGAGAGAGAGAAGAATTGTTTTATACTAATTTTAGGAAGTGAAGAGAGAGAGAGAAGAATTGTTTTATACTAATTTTAGGAAGTGAAGAGAGAGAGAGAAGAATTATTTTATACTAATTTTAAGAAGTGAAGAGAGAGAGAGAAGATTTGTTTTATACTAATTTTAAGAAGTGAAGAGAGAGAGAGAAGATTTGTTTTATACTAATTTTAAGAAGTGAAGAGAGAGAGAGAAGAATTGTTTTATACTAATTTTCAGAAGTGAAGAGAGAGAGAGAAGAATTGTTTTATACTAATTTTCAGAAGTGAAGAGAGAGAGAGAGAGAGAGAAGATTTGTTTTATACTAATTTTCAGAAGTGAAGAGAGAGAGAGAAGAATTGTTTTATACTAATTTTAAGAAGTGAAGAGAGAGAGAGAAGATTTGTTTTATACTAATTTTAAGAAGTGAAGAGAGAGAGAGAAGAATTGTTTTATACTAATTTTAAGAAGTGAAGAGAGAGAGAGAGAGAAGAATTGTTTTATACTAATTTTAAGAAGTGAAGAGAGAGAGAGAAGAATTGTTTTATACTAATTTTAGGAAGTGAAGAGAGAGAGAGAAGAATTGTTTTATACTAATTTTAGGAAGTGAAGAGAGAGAGAGAAGAATTATTTTATACTAATTTTAAGAAGTGAAGAGAGAGAGAGAAGAATTGTTTTATACTAATTATACCAACAGAGTATACGCCCACATTTAGAATATGGATCATCCGCATGGTGCTCAGCATCAAACACCACATTGCAAGAACTGGATAAAGTGCAAAACCAGGCACTTAGGGTCATCACAGGAGCAATGAAATCAACACCAATATTGGAGATGGAGAAATTGTGGAGGATACCAGCACTGACAGAACGGAGAGACACAAAGGTGCTGATACAGGCAGAAAAATTTGTATGCATGCCGAGACATCCAATGAAGGACAGATTCCAAAATCTTGCATTGGGATGACTTAAGAGAAGCAGCTTTATCCACCAAGCCAAGCGTATTAGTAGACAAACACCAGACATGCCAAGAGTTGTTAAACCCCTTCTGCCCATACCAGAACAGACTCCCTGGACAGATGAATCAGGATTATCAGTTCAAATACGGACAGAAGTGAAAGGAATAGTTGACAAAGAGGAACAAGATAGTCTACAGCGAAAAACAATAACTCTCAGTTTCCTGGATGAAGAATACCAACAAGACCTATGGATTCGTGTGTACACAGATGGATCAGCACAGAATGCAGTAAAGAATGGGGGAGCAGGTGCATATATAGAGTACCCAAATAACACTAGGGATATGAATAAAATAGCAACAGGGAAATATTGTCACTATTATGATGCAGAAATACAAGCAATAAAGTTGGCAATAGAAAAGCTGCTGAACAGTAATCTTAAAAGTAATCTTTGTTTTTTTCATCTGGTATTAGTGCACATCAAGATGTTTTAACATTTGTGTGAACTTCATACATTATATTAGTATTATATATAGTGTTATAGTCATCATAATCATGTGCCATACTGGTTGGCGTAGGCAATCATGTCCTTCCACAATCTTCTATCTACAGTGCATCGTATCAGTTCTGTTGTTGACTGTTTTCCATGCCATAACACCAAGCTATCCAGTATTTTCTTTCTTTGCCGTCAGCAATCTCTCTTTCCTTTTATTTTCCCAGTTATAACCAAGTATTCCAACTTTTCTCTTCTCATGATTCCCTTTATTGTGTCTGCCTCTGAGAATTTCTTCATTAGTCTTTTTAGCTGCCCAGGGAACTTACAACATTCTTCTGAGAAATCCCATCTCTGTGGCCTCTAATCGTCTCTCCATTTGTTTGTCTATTGTCCATGATTCGTTTCCATAGGTCAGAATTGGTTCTATATAGCACCGATGAACTCTCTTTCTCATTTCTATTGACATAGATTTGTTGCATAAGATATTTTCCATTTTCTGAAATGCTATTTTGGCGTGGGCTATTCTGTTTTTTTAATTTCTGTGGTGCATCTCCCATCTGATGTTATTATTGTGCCCAAGTATTTGATGCATTGCACTTGTTTCAGATTTGCCCTGTTTATTTTTATTCTGCATGATGGTGATACATGTAATTGTTTCTTCGATATGAGCAGTACTTCTGTTTTCTTACTATTCAGACTGAGACCTTTTTTGTTGCTTTCTTTTACTATTATGTCTATCATTTCTTGTAGTACATTCTCTGTCTCTGCTTTTAAGACTGTGTCATCCGCATATCACAAATTATTTATGTTGTCACCATTGACTTCAATTCCTTTTTTTGTCTACTATTGATCTCATAATATGTTTGCTGTAAAGTGAAAACAAATCCGGTAACAGAACACAGCTTGTCTGACTCATTGTTTTATATATTGGAATTGTCCTATTTGGTTGCTAATTTGTATAGCTGCTGTTTGTTGCCAGTACATGTTTTTTTTATGATTCACAGATCCTTGCCATCAATGTTTAATTTCTCCAGCATATTATTTCCACATGCTTTACTTTGTCAAATGCTTTCGTGTAGTCTATAAGCACATATATAGATCTTTCTTTACCTCTATAGATTTTTCTATCAATGTTTTTAAGATGTATATTGCATTATTGGTGCCCTTTCCTTCCATAAATCCACATTGTTCCTCACTTATTTCTGGTTTTATTCTGTTCCTTTCACGTCTCATGGTGATCTTTAGTAATATTTTAGTCATGTGTTATAGTAGTATAATAACATAATAGTAATAGAAGTATTATATATGACATTTGTTGAACTAAATGAACATTTCATAAAATGCATTTACAAATATTTTTTTGCTAGAACAGTGCAATAATTATATGGTAAATTTAATGTAATAAAGAAACAATATTGGAAAACACAAAATCAAAAAGTGCACTTGAAATTGTACTTACAGGTTTATGCTTGTTATTAACTGCAGAAATGTCATTTATTTCCAAATATAACCATATTTATGCATAATAGTACGGTTTTTAATGCTTCTGCTCACAAATAACATTGTTGTAATGTGTTGAAATGTTGATCGCACATAATAATTTTAGGTCCTCCATTTTTCACTACCTTGGTCCATCATTGCTCATCCAAAATGTGCATTAACAGAGCCTCTAGGTGCTCATTGAAGTATATCATCTGAATCTATCATCTGTATCTATCATCTTTATCTATCATCTTCATATATTACCTTGATTTCTACGAACTTCAATTATTTCATAATTGGTAAAAACCATAGTTTAAGGGGAGATCACTTTAATTTATGTCCCTAAACTAGGCCTTTACCTCATAATTTACTTTACATATATGTTATTTCTACAACCTGAACTAGCACAAGGAAAAAGTAACACCTCCTTATCTCTGATGTTTATGGTTTGATGATCAGAATTAACATCATTCAGCGAAAAATATGAATATTTCCTTAATGCTCATAATGTAACATTATTTTTTTTGTTGCTTCCCATTTATGTGGTAATTTTCTACTTATTTATTTGCATCACATAACCAGCATATGCTCTCTTAATCTTCCTAATTAATACAAATAATATATCAGAAAAGAACAGATTATACTGTATATTGCATAACCATTCCTTTTATTTCTGCAATGGTCTTGAATTCATTCCTTGGTATGCTAAGTCTTTAACTTATACATTTATGTCCAAACACATCTTGTTTATTTCTTTCTTTCGTTGATTTCCAGCTAACACATGCACAAGTAATGTGGCAGTACTTGCACATACCACCTCGTATGTTAATAGTAGTGGGGGAATTCTTTCTTCTGAGGTTCACCTGATGGCTACCAAAGAAGTGAATAGTCCTCTTAGCCATCCACATTTAAAAGGATGTTATTCTATTCTAATCATGGAGTTAATTTCACTGCCGTTGTAGCATCCCCATATCCGCTCCACCGGCCGTCCCATCATTTCGTGAAGTGTGCACAGGCTGATTGTTCATGTAAGGTGTTGATTATAGATACATAAGCCTTTCCAATTAAGCACTCTAGATCGACCAGATCCCTTTTCCACCCATTAGACTCCTCAGTCTCTTAAAAGGACGTTAAGTCGGCGTGAATGCGCTGTTTTTTTTTCTTCTTTTGGCCCAACACATCTGATTTCATCATGTCATTTTTGAATACCGTCTTGCCTTCCCTATTCAATCCCTACTTGCTTCCCCAATAGCTGCTTTTTGAGAAGCGACAATGGTTAATCCTGTCATTTCTTTGATTGAGTTATTGAGTTATTGAGTTATTTGCGGGTCATCATCATTGCACTCCGAACATGTCCATGGGTGCTCAGATCCCCTCCTCTGCAATTCCCTCAGTGTCCAGCGACTGACGACTCCAGTTCTATGTTGGTTGATAAGTCTTCTTACACGGCCACCAAGTTTCTCATTTCTGGCCGTGCCCATCTTAACTCCCATTTCCATCATCCGAAGAAGCGACGTTGATCTGTGTTTGTCGAAGTCCTGTGCTCTTCCAACATCTCGAAGGGCATTGATGATGTCCGCCCGATCCATCGGTTGCCCGTCCTCAACGACAGCGCAGCTAGCCAACCTGTCTGCTGTCTCATTGCCCCATACTCCCGCATGTCCAGGGACATAGACAAAGGTGACCTTATGTATTTTGGATTTCTGCAACGACTCTACCCATTGCATGCGTACAAAGCCCGCCTCCACTTTTTTTATCATGCTCATCGAATCACTCAGTATACATGCGTGGATGTAGTCTTGTGACTCTAACCATTTGAATGCCTTGGTCACTGCCATCACCTCCATTGTCATGCTACTCGTGGTCATGGCGTATGCACCACTGTCTTCCTTGGCTATTCTGCCTGCCGAGCGTGCTGTAAATGCATTTCTTTGATGTTGTCCTCCAGTATCTTCTTCTATCTGCCTCATCTTTTTGTTGCCTGCTACCACAACCTATAAAACATATTTTCTTTGATGTTGTCCTCCAGTATCTTCTTCTATCTGCCTCATCTTTTTGTTGCCTGCTACCACAACCTATAAAACATATTTTCTTTGATGTTGTCCTCCAGTATCTTCTTCTATCTGCCTCATCTTTTTGTTGCCTGCTACCACAACATATAAAACATATTTTCTTTGATGTTGTCCTCCAGTATCTTCTTCTATCTGCCTCATCTTTTTGTTGCTTGCTACCACAACCTATAAAACATATTTTCTTTGATGTTGTCCTCCAGCTTCTTCTTCTGTCTGCCTCATCTTTTTGTTGCCTGCTACAATAACCTATAAAACATATTTTCTTTGCAGAATACTGTGCTTTTTCTGTGCTAACAATTATCTCCTTAAGAAAGCACTTCACAATGGAACCTGCAATAATCAATACAGAGAGAAAAGATGACACAGGATACGATCATAATGCTTCATACACCAATAGAGTAGCTCTTCCATATGGGCTCCATATGGTAATAGAACAAGAGGAAGGACGAAAGAGACATAAAATGGTTGATTGAGAACTGAAGGTAAAACGACTTCACATGCAGAGGCCCTGAAAGTCTGTCTCAAGACAAACAACAGTGGCGACATCTAGTGATAGTGTTATATGCCAAACAGCATATCAAGAACCCTGAAGAATGGTCTTAGCAATGCTTGACAATCTTCCAAATTATCAACACCATTTTAATTTTAAGTCTTTTATCATTCATAACAAATCTTTAGTTATCCCGTTGATCTTTGATGTTTTGCATACTCCCTCATTGGTGATACGATCCATTAGAACATGCTGAAATCTTTCAATATCACCACACCCTAGTTATACAATAAGTGACATAGAAGACAGAAGCTTAAATAGTACTGGTGAACCCATATCTGGATTTAAAGGAAGGGGATATTGGCATTATGTATGTTATTGTGTGACCTAACAAGGGAGAATGTTAAATAAAAGGTTGTTAGAAGTTTTATTGTTATTTATTATTATTAGTATTATTATTATTATTATTTAGAATTTATGTTGATGTGAATATAGAATGTGATATGATGCGGAGAGAGCACATGTCTCACTATGGACATTAATCAAATAATTGGACCGAGTCACACATTTCAGAGGAGAAAGTAAAAGAAATGTGCTTAATATGGTGAACACACAGAAGAACTGTAACTTGTGGGTTGGTAAGAGAATCAGAATTGGTAAATTGACTTATAGAAGTTTAAAATCAATACTTATTGAGTAAACTAAAAACTATCTATGGTATTTTCCCATTACTGGGGTCTGTCCTGAAGAAATGTTGAATAAGGAAGAATAAAGGCCGCTTGTAAAATGCAGTCGTCGCGAGGTGTTCAGGCCTGAGATTTTATTATTCTAATGCAGCCATACCATAGCTCTCCTATCACACAGCCATCAACAGATGCAGGATAAAATGAGCATACTTGATGAGAGATCACAAAAGCTAGGACTGAAGATTAATAGAGATAAGACCAGCATTATGAGAATTAATGCAGTTGGCAATAACCAAATAAAATTAGGAGAAATACCTCTACTAGACGTACAATCTTACATACATCTGGGCAGTAATATAGATAAAGAGGGAGGAACAGAAAATGATACCAAAATAAGGATATCAAAAACAAGAGGAGCTTTCGTTGCACTGGGAAACATATGGAAATCCAAAGAAATTAGGTTAAATATAAAAATAAAAATGTTCAGCTCAGATGTTAAGTCGGTCCTATTATATGGCTGTGAAACATGGAGAACAACAAAATTGACAATCACGAAGATATAGACTTTCATTAATGGATGCTTACGCAGAATAAAAGGATGGAAATGGCAGGACAAAATCACTAACATAGAATTATGGAAATGTACCAATCAAATACCAGTGGATAAAGAGATACAGCGAAGACGATGGCGCTGGATAGGACACACACTATGGTGGCCAACAGAGAGTATTACACAACACGCCCTTTTTTGGAATCCCCAGGGGAAAAGACAAAGAGGAAGACCAAGGAATTCTTGGAGAAGACAGATAGAAGCAGAGATGAAGATGATGGGGAATACATGGAATGATCTTAAAAGAATGGTAAAAAACAGAACGACTTGGAAAGTGTTTGTTGAAGACCTATGCTCCACTGGGAGCTAAAAAGGTAGAAGAAGAAGAAGATACATCCATACATTTTGATATTGGGTCTAATCGTGTCTATAAAAAAAAAGAGTAAATTACCTCCGTCACGCCAAGTGGCGTATAGGGAATATGGTGTTAGTGACCATAAATATTACATACCCTCGGCGCATGGTTTTTGGGGTAATGTGGTCGGTATTACGCCCGTGCCGCTTTAATTTCCCAGAAAAAAAATCAGGTGCCCATTAAAAGCTGGGTGAACCGGAAGCCGTCGGTTGGGATCGAACCCTGCCTTTTGTCCTTTGTAGCCCAGTTCACTAACTAGTGAGCTATCGCGGCTCCCTAATCGTGTCCATAGCAGTGAAATAAGAGCAAAAGTGACTGACCTTGAGGTGTACATAACAGCCTGTTATGAGACATTTGTATTGAAACATTTTGTATGTGATTAATATGTGGTTAGGAATTTGATTATTAATGTATGTATGTTAATGGTAGCTGAAATAACACAAGAAAGCTTGAATTGACATGGATCCTTTCTAAATCCCATTTAAGAAAGATAAATACATGTGAGATGCGATGCTTGAGAAAAGTAACAAACAACACAAGAAGAGATAGAATACCAAATGAAACCATAAGAAAAATGATAGGAACTAAACCCTGACAGGAATATATAGAACAACAACAACTTAAATGGTTTGGCCACCTGGTCAGAATGAACCCTTACCAATCACCATCAAGGGCGTTCTTCTCGAGAATGCATGGGAAAAGACCAAGAGGAAGACCCAGAAGAAGATGGATAGATGCAGTGACAGAGACATGTAGCAATAAAGGAAAATCACTAATTCAGACAGTTCGAGCAGCTCAAGAGCGGCAAATGATATAAATCACGACATCTTTTAGGTATCAGTGAAAAGAGAAAAGAAGAAGAAAAAGAATAAGAAGTATGGTAGCTGAGTGTGAATTGTGTGTGCATATATTTATATTACTGATTCACAAAGGTGACTCTCATACGAGTACTTATTGTATGATGCACTTGGAATATATTCATTGGTTGGTGTTGTCAGTCACCACATGTGACTGTTATTTGGACTACTTCTTCCTGACATCATTAAGGTTTGATTCCATGTTAAGGATTGACCTCGCACATTCTAGGTGTGTGTGCTGGTGTCGCGATAGCTCAGTGGTTAGAGAACTGGACTACAAAGGACAAGAGGTAGGGTTCGATCCCAACCGACGGCACCGGTTCACCCAGCCTTTAATGGGTACTGGATTTTTTTCTGGGAAAGTAAAGCGGCACGGGCGTAATACCGACCACATTACCCCAAAAATCATGTGGTCTGTAAAATGTATGGTCACTAACACCATATTCTCTATACGCCACTTGGCGTGACGGGGGCTCTTTGCTTTTTTTTTTTTTTACTTACTATGTGCGTGTGTGCTTACTGTAAAAAAAAAAAAAAAAAAAAAAAAAGGAAGATATAAATAGATACTTTTATGGATTTTAATTCATTGGCAGTGATACCGGGGCCCTCGATCAACTATAGCTATAAATATATACTGGTTGGTTGATTCCTTCCTTTCGAGCAAAAGATGAGACTTTGTGCCAAATAATATAGTTCTCCAATCCGAAGATTCATTGCTGGTATCCTACCACGTTCCTGAGCTGCTTGAACTTCTCATTTCTTAGCAAGGGAGTTGATGCCAGCTGTAGTTACTCCTTGTATCAGTGTTTTTAGTGTTACAAGGGCAGCTTCTTTTTTTCCTTGTCACAGCTGATTCCCATTTATCGATCGTGTGTGTGTGTGTGTGTGCGCGCGCATGTGTAAGTGTTTAGGAGGGAGGTTGTAATAATGTTTGCACTAGTCACCTCATATATTGTAGCAGTTGGTGAAGTCGACAAGGATCGTGATAGTGTTGAAAATAGGAAGAACCAAATGTGCCATTACAATTTTTACTCTTAAAAGAATGGGTTTAATTCAGAGGTGGCCAACTTAAGGCCCGTCGAGCTATTTGGACCGGCCCTTGTGCTTGGTTTGAAAATTATTATACACTCCATTCCCTGAGCTAAAAAAAAAAATAAATAAATAAAAAGTAACACATAAATGCACACAAATTCGGAACCCGTAAAAAAAAAAATAGTAATTTGATTTTAACGAATTCGCCAAAACGAAATAATTATGATCATATCGTTGGTCTAATAGTTGCAACGTGTTACAAGCCAAAACTGCAAAGTTCATTGTCTTTGATAATGCCGTACAGTGCCTTTTAATGTTGCTGATTAGTTGACATCACTCTAGTGGTGTAACCTTTTTTTTGTTCGTGTCGCAATGGTTAAACATTCGTAGTGTGGATGGCGTGGTATTGTATTCGCCAGCGTTGAAAGTTAGATAGGGGAATTTTTATTCGATGACGATCCTACGTCAGATCAAAGGGATTGTGTGTCTTTGTCTTTGGCGTCGGTTTTGGTAGGGGTTACGAACTGGAATGGTGGACGGATGTTATGTGATTTTGTTATGAACAGCAAAGCATTTAAAACTAATAACCGGTTGTCACCAGTTAGTTACACAGGGGCACTATCAAGCAAAGGGAGGAAAGCAGATAGATAATTTCCTACTTTTCAAGAAAGATAAATTATGGATTATTTCTTTATTCTGTATCGCGATAACCCCGTGAGTTTAATATGCCATTTAAAAAAATGTCTATTCTGGAAGAATACAACCCGAGAAGGCACTTCCAATCCAAACATTAAAATTACAGTTCAGTAGAAGGACAAGTTCGGCAGGACAAAATAGCACATTTAAAGAAATCTTTGAAAGGTCGACAGTGTGTTTTACAATGTAAATAAATGTTCAGAAAATGCTGTCTGTGTGAGTTATATTATTAGTGAAAAAACTGCAAAGAGTTTGAAACCATTTTTCGATAGAGAATTTGTGAAAGAGTGTTTTGAAGCAGCTGCTAATATGCGTTGTCCTGAAAAGATTGATTTCTTTTACCAAGTAAGTTTATCACGCCGGACTGTCGGAAGACGCATATATGGCATGAGGAAATACGTTTAAAAAAAGCGTACGTTAGAATTCGTAGCATTCTCCTTTGTCTTAGATGAGTATGACAGGCACAGTGCTATTAGTTATGTTTATTAGGGGCATTGACAAATTCTTTGACATTATGGGGGACATATTAGCGTTACAACCACTTAGAGGCATCACGACAGGCGAGGACATACTAGCGTTACAACTACTCAGAGGCACAACAACAGGCGTGCATATATTAGCGTTACAACCACTCAGAGGCACAACAACAGGCGTAGACATATTAGCGTTACAACCACTCAGAGGCATAACAACAGGCGTGGACATAATAGCGTTACAACCACTCAGAAGCACCACAACAGGCGAAGACATGTTAGCGTTACAATCACTCAGAAACACCGCAACAGGCGTGGACGTAATAGGTTACAACCACCCAGAAGCACTGCAACAGCCGTGGACATATTAGCGTTACAACCACTCATAAGCACTGCAACAGGCGTGGACATATTCGCGTTACAACCACTCAGAGGTATCACAACACGCGAAGACATATTAGCGTTACAACCACTCAGAAGTATCACAACAGGCGTGGACATATTAGCGTTACAACCACTCAGAGGTATCACAACACGCGAAGAGATATTAGCGTTACAATCACTCAGAAGCACTGCAACAGGCGTGGACATATTAGCGTTACAACCACTCAGAAGCAATGCAACAGGCGTGGACATATTAGCGTTACAACCACTCAGAGGTATCACAACACGCGAAGAGATATTAGCGTTACAACCACCCAGAAGCATTGCAACAGCCGTGGACATATTAGCGTTACAACCACTCAGAAGCAATGCAACAGGCGTGGACATATTAGCGTTACAACCACTCAGAGGTATCACAACACGCGAAGAGATATTAGCGTTACAACCACTCAGAAGTATCACAACAGGCGTGGACATATTAGCGTTACAACCACTCAGAGGTATCACAACACGTGAAGAGATATTAGCGTTACAACCACTCAGTAGCACCACAACAGGCGAAGACCTATTAGCGTTACAACCACTCAGAAGTATCACAACAGGCGTGGACATATTAGCGTTACAACCACTCAGAAGTATCACAACAGGCGTGGACATATTAGCGTTACAACCACTTAGAAGCACTACAACAGGCGTGGACATATTAGCTTTTTATTTCTGTGGTGCATCTCCTATCTGATATTATTGTGCCCAAGTATTTGAAACGTTGCACTTGTATCAGATTTGTCTCGTTTATTTTTATGCTGCATGATGGTGGTGATTGTTTCTTCGATATAATCATTACTTCTGTTTTCTTACTATTCAGACTGAGACCTTTCTTGTTGCTTTCTTTTACTAGTATTTCCATCATTTCTTGTAATTCATTCTCTGTCTCTGCTATTAAGGCTGTGTCATCCGCATATCGGAAATTATTTATGTTGTGACCGTTGACTTCAATTCCTTTTTTGTCTACTATTGACCTCATAATATATTCGCTGTAAAGTAAAAACAAATCCGGTGACAGAACACAGCCTTGTCTGACTCCTTGTTTTATATATTGGAATTGTCCTGTTTGGTTGTTAATTCGTATAGCTGCTGTCTGTTGCCAGTACATGTTTTTTTTTATGATTCGCAGATCCTTGCCATCAGTGTTTAATTTCTCCAGTATATTGATTATTTCCACATGCTTTACTTTGTCAAATGCTTTCGTGTAGTCTATAAAGCACATATATAGATCTTTCTTTACCTCTATAGATCTTTCTATCAATGTTCTTAAGATGTATATTGCATTATTGGTGCCCTTTCCTTCCACACATCCACATTGTTCCTCACTTATTTCTGGTTTTATTTTGTTCCTTACACGTCTCATGATTATTCTTAGTAATATTTTAGTCATATGGCTCATGAGAATAATAGTGCGATGGTCTTCACAATCAGTGGCTCCTGACTTCTTCGGTATTGGATTCGGATTCGGGGTTGGATTCAGTGATGCAATAAACGGGGACCACCGCCAATGTCAGTTCACATAACCAAATGAACAGACCATATACAATTCACTTGTGATTGGTTAGTCACAGGAAAAAAGGAGAGATCTGACCTAGAGTTCAGAGAGATGAGTAATCCAGAGAATGTTAAGCTGCTATGTGGTTCCGAAGGTGGTGAACTTTCAGGGCGTAATTAGACGTTTGTCTGGACAGAGCGGGGCTAGAGTTCTGGAGTAGAATGATACTCATCATCATCGAGTGCCCTCTCCGCATTGAAGGTTGGCTACCATGGAGCGCCATTCCACTCTGTCTCTTGCTTTGATGGTGCAGATTGCCATAGGCTGACTTGTCCATCTTTTGATATGACTCGTCCATGTTAGTCTTGGTCTGCCTCTGCCTCTTTTACCTTGTATTTTCCTTTCTAATATTACTTTTATTAGACTGTTGTGTCTTTTAACATGACCAAAAAATTTAATTTGTCTTGCTCTAATTGTGTTTAGTAGTTCTTTTTTCATTTTTAGTTGTTTTAAAACGTCTTCGTTTGTTTTCTTTTCTTTCCATCCAATTCTACCTATTCTTCTATAAATCTATATTTCAAAGGCTTCAATTTTCTGTTCTGTTTTTTGGTCTAATGTCCATGTTTCTGCACCATACAGGAATATTGAGAAAATGTAACATTTTGTTATTCTTAGTTTCAGCCCTGGTGTTATTTGTTTTGATGTTAGTATATTTTTCATGGCATTGAAATTACTTTTTGCCATAGCTATTCTTTTATTTATTTCAGTTGTACATTTTCCATCACTGATAGTATGTCCCAGGTAGTTGTAGCTCTGGACTGTCTCTAGATGTATTCCTTCAACTTTGATATTTAATTGTAGGTCTTGAGTATTTTTTTTTGTTTATTATCATAGTTTTAGTCTTTTTTATATTCATATCTAGTCCATATTTTTTGCTTGTCATGAGAATGATACTACAGCAGACCAAAATGGAGGTGATCACGGAAAGATGTGTAAAGCTGTAATATGTTGTGTGTAGTTACTTTATAATAAAGTTAGTGATAGAGCTGTGATAAATGAAGTTTTATTTAGACACAGAAATCATTGATAGTTGTAATGTGTGTAGTTAGTTTATAATAAAGTTAGTGATAGAGCTGTGATAAATGAAGTTTCATTTAGACACAGAAATCACTGACCGTTGTAATGTGTATAGTTAGTTTATAATAAAGTTAGTGATAGAGCTGTGATAAATGAAGTTTCATTTAGACACAGAAATCACTGACCGTTGTAATGTGTGTAGTTTATGTATCATAATTATAGAATAACACAACCCTAAACTGTAAACTGAAAATTAAAAGTGTATCAGACACCATATTTACACAGTTCCTTTCACATCTCGTAACTGTGAGGATTGTTGGGGTAGCACTGACTGACTTCATTAACCTTCACCGATGACATATATCTACAGTCACTCTTTTGAATCTGCAAAGTCGAGGCTTTTACATTCTTCGATGTTACATTGCCATCTTTCTCTCTGCATGCCTCTACTTCTTCCTCTTCTCAATAGTCCTTGCAGAGTGGTCTTTCCCAGGCCAGATGTGTTGTTAGAGGATTAATATCGAAGCAATATTGAGGCAAGGACCAAAGGTTCCCTTGACTTCTTGCTCTGTCTGTTAATAATGAGGATGATTATGACAATTGATCATTTGCTCTTGATGCTTCGTTCACCTTGATTTATCTTGATTGATTAACTTGATGCTTCGTTCACCTTGATTTATCTTGATTGATCAACTTGATGCTTCGTTCACCTTGATTTATCTTGATTGATCAACTTGATGCTTCGTTCACCTTGATTTATCTTGATTGATCAACTTGATGCTTCGTTCACCTTGATTTATCTTGATTGATCAACTTGATGCTTCGTTCACCTTGATTTATCTTGATTGATCAACTTGATGCTTCGTTCACCTTGATTTATCTTGATTGATCAACTTGATGCTTCGTTCACCTTGATTTATCTTGATTGATCAACTTGATGCTTCGTTCACCTTGATTTATCTTGATTGATCAACTTGATGCTTCGTTCACCTTGATTTATCTTGATTGATCAACTTGATGCTTCGTTCACCTTGATTTATCTTGATTGATCACCTTGACTGGCATGATCTTGAGTATCTGACACTGGTGAACTGATCTTAGAGCTATTCACGAACTCAACTCTTGCATTCTGAGCATGTGGAAGCCCCGCTTCCGTTGCCGTCGTAATTAGTGGTACTTCGCGTTGTTTTCTGTTCTTACTTAGATTGGACCAGACCAGCCCACTGAATACAGTTTATGAACACATCCACGAACAATTCAGGTAGTACACAAGTCTTATTATAAAACAGTAACTTCAGCGTGTTTCATCACTCCACTAAATGTGTCAATCTCAATAACGAGGCTGGGCGGCGTGGATGACTGCTCCAACACGTCAAAGTTGTGCTAAGAAGGTTGTGACTCCCTCTTACTAGTTACCACTAAACCTACAATAAAACACATTCTTATTACTACTATCCTTGAATAAGTCCTTCCAATCGAATCATCTACTATCTACTTGTTCCTAACACTTTAGCTACTATTGGGCGTTTGCCCTTTTGCTAAACTAGAGGCTCCTACTTCACTACATGATCTTTTTTCTAATGTAATTTAATCTAATGTATCATCCTACAATGTATCATCATACAATGTTTCCTCCTCCCTTTTCTGTATGCACAGACCCTTTACATACTTCCCGTCGCAATCATAGACTCTTTCCCCTCCCCCCAAGTCATACATTCAGCCTCGATCTGGCATTACTCTTAATTGCTATCACTCTTTGTGTTTATAGAACATCTCCTCAATGTTCACGAGTTTTACCTTTCCCTATTTATTCTCCTAACTCTACTCACCTATCATGCCCCTTCACTTAAACTAACTACGCTGCTATAGTCCGTTCAGAAATTCATAATCACACCTGAATTAGCTTTGCGTGATAACCGTTTGTTATTTTCTTTTCAAAATTTGCATGTAATCTTAGAATATTGATGACGTTATAGAAATATTTTTTGCTTTGAGAAATTTGATCTAGTTTAAAAGTTTTCTTCTTTAGGCTATATTAAATTCACCCTGTTCGAATTTGACACCATTTTAGGATATATACATTAATTTGTTGCGGTCGTTCACGTAAAATAGTTTGGCTATTGCAGGAACACTAACTTCAGTAAGATCCCGTGCACAAAACTGAATATTGAACGACATGACGCACCACGGCCTTGGGTTTATTACCGAAGGGAAGGCGAATCTTTATTAATTTTGTGAAGACTCAGTAGACAATTTGTTGACTTTAAATACCAACATTTATATCTATAAAACGTTCAGAATCGTTTGCCTAGACATTAATTTATTTTTTTTCAAAAACTTATTGTTCATTTGCATTGATCTTTTGAAGTTAGGTTTAGAATACTAATGTCGCTATAAAAATATTTTTTTATCAAAGAAATGTGATCCAGTTTCAAAGATGCCTTATTTAACCTATATTAAAAAAAGTTAATCGATATTATAAACACCGGCGGGATTATGTAGATGCTTACATCTCACAGCTGATTCTTTAGCATATAGGCATGACCTTCACGGTTGAATGCGCACCGTCCTAAAATAGTTATGTTTCCACTATAAATTTTTATAAAGAAATGTTACATATGAAATTTCCCGTTTAGCACAAAATGACAAAATGACAGTTTATTGTTCAAGACCACCCAAGCAATCAAAAATATGTTATAAGCAAACCAACAACCATTACTTTGAATGGAAGCCTGCTTGAGTCAGTACAGAAGTTCAGCTATCTTGGATCCACTATTACAGCCACACTTTCCTTAGATCAGGAACTAAATGTACGTATTTGAAAGGCAGCGACAACATTTGGGAAACTCACACCAAGAGCATGGAACTATATCAAATTGACTCTACGAACAAAAGTTCTATATATAATTTAAAATTTGTATACTTGCCACCCAGTAAAATTTTATGGACACGCCTATAGGTCATCGTTGCACTAGATTACTGTAAAACATTTTGATTAGGGTCAAAATAATAGTTACATGGGCAAAGATCAAAGGAATTCGCCGCTTTAAGAAAACCGTTATAGCTAGACATCGAGTAACACATATGTTCTCGTGACATGGACATTTTAACACCGTATGCCAAAAATCATGTGAAATCATCAAGAACTTTTTGAATTATAAATCATAACATCTCGGCAAACGATTCTGAACGGACTATAACTCCACTCTCATTTGTTCTCCCAACTCAACTCATCCTAATCTTCATGCGAAACCCTGAACTCATAAACTGTCTCGTGAATCTCACTCTCCCTTAACGCACGATGGTTCTCTCAATTCTCCCCATACAGTCCCAAATGCATCATTACATTATTACTTTCTTACATCGTTACATTTACACCATTACAGATGATCAAATCAACTATTTGGGTTTCTACGTGGCGTTAACACTTACAAAAAGATCATCGTGTATTCCAATTGCTTCTTGTATCCTAATTGTTTGTTGTGCCTTTTACGAACGTTTTCGTTCCTAATAGAATCCAGCGGCGGATTTCCGAAAGAGGCAACGGAGACCAAGACTTCTCTAATATTTTGTTTTCACAATACATAACCGCATAACAAATTCACATTCATTCTAGCTACGTGAGTTCAATGGTATATAACCAGCCACCATATCCAGTTAACTATGATGTAACTCAAGTCTTCATCTGAATGATGGGAGTTAAGATGGGCAAGCCAGAAACGAGAAACTTAGTGGGTGTGTAAGAAGACTAATTAACCAACACAGAACTGGAGTTGTCAGTCACTGGACTCTGCGAGACTTGCTGAGGAGGGGATCTGAGCACCTATAGACATGTTCGAAGTGCAATGTTGATGACCCGCAAATAACTCAATAACTCAGATCATTACTAATAGATGGGGAGTCAATGTCTATGGAAAACAAACCTACTATAACCATACAACGACATATATTGACCTTGCAATGTATGTGAGAACCAGGGAGGTTATTCCATAAATCAACTCCTGGTTGCTACGGCAACGTCATTTGATCTAATCAGATGATGTTCTCATTCTCCTTATCATAACGTATAAAAGAAAAGAGGCAAAAAAGTACCCCCTGTTATAAGTCACTGCGCTGCGACTTTAAACAAAATATAAACGTGAGCAAAACAGTAAAAGATGTTAACTGACAGAACAAAACCCATGTTTTCTTTCAAATTTCAAATGCAAATAACAGAGCTTTATGACGTAATTATCATCATTGAGTGCTGTCTCACAACTAAAGGTTGACTACCATGGAGCTCCATTCTGCTCTGTCTCTTGCTTTGATGGTGCAAGTTGTCATAGGTTGACTTGTCCATCTTTTGATATTACTCGTCCATGTTGCTCTTGGTCTGCCTCTTTTACCTTGTATTTTCCCTTCCAATATTACTTTTAGTAAGCTATTGTGTCTTTTAACATGCCCTAACAATTGCATTTGTCTTGTTCTAATTGTGTTTAGTAGTTATCTTTTCATTTTTAGTTGTTTTAAAACTTCTTCGTTTGTTTAGAATTTCTCTCCATGGCTTTCATGGGAATTTTACGTGATGAGGCTCAAATCTCTTTCACGGTGGTCTGCCGTATTCGTCTTTTGTGTCATGAACATGCCTCATGTGTACCACACACTTTGCTGTTTTCGCTTTCTGGGCCGTTGATCATTTCTGATTCTTCCGCCCCAACAACCGTCACAGACTTTTTACATTCGGGTTGGACATACACGGCCGGCGTCATTGTTGGCATGGACATTGAACGAATGAATTGAATGATTGCTTGAAAAAAGATGTAAACATTTAGCTTAATAGGTTTAACAAGTGTCAGGATTTCACCGGACATGTCCTGTGACGCGTCAGGCTTTTGCCATATATAATAAAAGGTGGGTATAAAAAATAAGAGCCACTTTATCATGTTTTGCATTTTTTGTGGAAAAATTCTTGTTTGTAAAAACACATCCTCCTTTTTCATATAAAATGTCCTGCTTTTTTTGTTTGTTCTGTTGGTACCCAGGGGTAATCCTCCCATTCCCTTGTTTGATTACCTTGATTTCATTTATTATTCCACAAACGCTGAAGCTCCATTGACAATAGCTTATTTTTTATTATAAACTCGTTGTACAGGTTCTTGTCATGAACCATTAGAATGAAGCTTACCTGGAATAATGATCCGTATTTTGTCGCGTAAGGTCACCGTCCCTTCCTGAAATACTTTATCCCTTTTAACGTGGCGTAACCGGCGCCGCCACTGATTGAGTACATGTGTTAACACAACAGGATTCAAGATGGCAGGCAGCCTAGTGAACTTTGCTGTTCATCTCCTCATCTTTATAGCTGACGCTGTAGCGTTGTACGTTGATATTGTTCTTATTGATCTAGGTAACATTGGATTTGGTGGAAAATTTAAATTTCTGACGTTTTGGAATATTGTAAGTAAATGAAATATTGTTTTTTTACATTTTATATGTTAACCGGCATTTTTTTCTGGTCTGTAGTCCTGTAGTGATAGTGTAACTGTACTCAGTACTGTACTCAGTACTGTAAGTCTACTAACACTACTAACAGTCTAAGTCTAGAGTCTTGTTCAACTCTTTTGTGTCAGTCTAAACACTGTACTACTACTACTAGTAAGCTTAACTACTACTACTAAACTTAACTACTACTTACACTGAACTCTTATTATAATAATTGAATAATTTGAATTGTAGCTAAACTCCCCACTTCAGAGTAACTCAGTAAGTACTAAAGTTAAAGTAAATATTAATTATTAATACTAAAAATAGTAACATAGAGACTACTACTAACGTCGTATGGTCGTGTGTTAGCACAACAATTGAGTTGACAACCAGCTATGGACCAATGGTCGGTTTTGTCGCATATTCAATATTTATATATGTCCAAATATAATAATATATCATCCAATCCATACATTTACATTTACATCCAATATAATCCAATATAATTCAATATGATATTGTTTGGAGTGACATCGGAGTGCATTGATCACTGATAATCCAAGACCCAATATTATTCAATATAACGCTGCGGACATTACTTAGCTACACCACCCTTTGTTATCAATATAAGTATAGTAGGTCGGTATGACTAATAGATGCCCCTCGGCGACTCCTCATGACTTGAGACACAAAGTTACTCTGAGTCTGATACAAACCACTGAGACACAGTCTGAGGAGAAAACGAGGGCTAATTATTATTACATTTAATTAGTGTGATTGAGAGATTTTACCATATTGATTGTTTGAATGAGTATCAGATGCCTTGCCGTCTGTGTATCCAATCCGATATTATGATATTACATTTCATTTGAATTTAATATTATCTATATCTATATTCTATGATACATACAAAAAACAAACGTTTTGAATTGTGAAAAAAATCTACTAGCTCCAAAAATGTAAAGTTATTCACCACTATTTAGAATATAATCATTATTCTTAGTTTATTCGTCAGTCACCTTAGTGACTTAATATGTCTCATCTTAGTGACTTAATATGTCTCATCTTAGTGACTTAATATGTCTCATCTTAGTGGCTTAATATGTCTCATCTTAGTGACTGAATATGTCTCATCTTAGTGACTCAATATGTCTCATCTTAGTGACTTAATATGTCTCATCTTAGTGACTTAATATGTCTCATCTTAGTGACTGAATATGTCTCATCTTAGTGACTTGATATGTCTCATCTTGGTGACTTAATATGTCTCATCTTAGTGACTTAATATGTCTCATCTTGGTGACTTAATATGTCTCATCTTAGTGACTTAATATGTCTCATCTTAGTGACTTAATATGTCTCATCTTAGTGACTTAATATGTCTCATCTTGGTGACTTAATATGTCTCATCTTAGTGACTTGATATGTCTCATCTTGGTGACTTAATATGTCTCATCTTAGTGACTTAATATGTCTCATCTTAGTGACTTGATATGTCTCATCTTGGTGACTTAATATGTCTCATCTTAGTGACTTAATATGTCTCATCTTGGTGACTTGATATGTCTCATCTTGGTGACTTAATATGTCTCATCTTAGTGACTTAATATGTCTCATCTTGGTGACTTAATATGTCTCATCTTAGTGACTTGATATGTCTCATCTTGGTGACTTAATATGTCTCATCTTAGTGACTGAATATGCCTCATCTTAGTGACTGAATATGTCTCATCTTAGTGACTTAATATGTCTCATCTTAGTGACTTAATATGTCTCATCTTAGTGACTTAATATGTCTCATCTTAGTAACTTAATATGTCTCATCTTAGTGACTTAATATGTCTCATGTTAGTGACTTAATATGTCTCATCTTAGTGACTTAATATGTCTCATCTTAGTGACTCAATATGTCTCATCTTAGTGACTCAATATGTCTCATCTTAGTGACTTGATATGTCTCATCTTGGTGACTTAATATGTCTCATCTTAGTGACTTAATATGTCTCATCTTAGTGACTCAATATGTCTCATCTTAGTGACTCAATATATCTCATCTTAGTGACTTAATATGTCTCATCTTAGTGACTTAATATGTCTCATCTTAGTGACTTAATATGTCTCATCTTAGTGACTTATATGTCTCATCTTAGTGACTTAATATGTCTCATCTTAGTGACTTAATATGTCTCATCTTAGTGACTTAATATGTCTCATCTTAGTGACTTAATATGTCTCATCTTAGTGACTTAATATGTCTCATCTTAGTGACTTATATGTCTCATCTTAGTGACTTAATATGTCTCATCTTAGTGACTTATATGTCTCATCTTAGTGACTTATATGTCTCATCTTAGTGACTTAATATGTCTCATCTTAGTGACTTAATATGTCTCATCTTAGTGACTTAATATGTCTCATCTTAGTGACTTAATATGTCTCATCTTAGTGACTTATATGTCTCATCTTAGTGACTTAATATGTCTCATCTTAGTGACTGGGTCTTACTGAACTGAGTCTTACTTTCAGTTAGTAGTTGTCCTACTCTTAGCACTGTTTACTGTTAGCCCTCTTAGACTACTTTAAACAAGAGCAGTAAATAGTTTGTCTTACTCTTACATTTAGCACTCTTGAACTCATTTAAACAAGAGCAGTTAGTAGTTAGTCTTACTCTTAGTACTCTTAGACTCAATTAAACAAGAGTAGTTGATTAGAGGCCACGGAGATGGATTTCTCAAGAGAATGTTGAATGTTCCCTGGACGGTTAAAAAGACCAACTAGGAAGGGCATTCTCAAAGAGGCCAACACAAAAAGAGAGTTCCAAAAAAATATCAGAAAGAAACAATCAACATTTTTCAGGCACATCATGAGAAGAGTAAAGTTGGAATACTTGGTTACAATTGGCAAAATAAAAGGAAAGAGAGATCGTGGACGACAAAGAGAGAAGATACTAGATAGCTTGGTAGCATGGCATGGAAAACAGTCAACAACAGAATTGATATGATGCACTGTGGATAGACAATTGTGGAAGGACATGATCGTCTACACCAACCAGTATGGTACATGATGATGATGTTGAGAAAGTAGTTAGTTCAATGAATTAGTCAGTCAAATCTCTAGACCCCTTTTTTGGAGCATAGTCCATGGACAGTGTCTCTGATTCATAGATAGGCCACGGACAGTGTCTCTGATTCATAGATAGGCCATGGACAGTGTCTCTAATTCATAGATAGTAGATAGGTCACAGACAGTGACTCTGATTCACAGATAGGCCATAGACATGTTCTCTGATTCATAGACCACAGACAAGGTTTTCTAATTCTCCAGAGATCCTTATTCTTGGACATACAAGAATACCCCTTCCCCTCTTCAGTCTAGGTTAATATTCTTTTTTTAACTAAGGGTTTCCATGGTGTCTCTGCTCTATTATTTCTGGGCCTTCCTGGTTTTCTATTCCTGTTGGCCCAACACATCCAACTTCAGCATGGCACTTATGAGTACTGGGTTGCCTTCCCTCTTGATTCCTACTCACTTGACCAGACTAGACTGGTTGTTAGTGTGTTACTAGAGACATGACTAAGAGGTGGAGTAGAGTCTGGCTGATATAGTTATAGTTATTAGAAGGCCTCAGTATCACTGCAAACGAATGAAAATCCATAATTGCCCAACCACCCATGCCAGTGGAATCATCCGTTCCACTGATGAAATGGATCATCAGTGATTCGTTGATGATCACTGATCATCATCATCATCATTGTGTGCCCTCTCCGCAACCAAGGTTGGCTACCATGGATCGCCATTCTACTCTGTTTCTTGCTTTGATGGTGCAGGCTGACATAAATTGACTTGTCCATCTTTTGATGTTACTTCATGATCATCAATACAAACTATTTTCCTTAGACATTTATTTTCAAATGCGTTCAACTTTGTTTCTATGTCTCTTGTTGTTTTCCAGCTCTCGCACGCATACGTAAGGGTTGATAGTACATTTGATTTGAATAGTCTAAGTTTTGTGTTTGTGCTGATGAGTTTTGATTTCCACAACTTTTCAAGGCTTCTGAAAGACATTGCTGTTTTAGCTATTCTGATTCTAATTTCTTTACTTGTATCCCCTTCTCGATCAATGTGACTTCCAAGATAGATAAAGTGATCGATCTCTTCCACTGATTGATCTCAAGCCCAATTTTGCTGGCTATTGATGATAGTTCACTTGTGTTTTCCTGCATCGTTTTTATCTGACTTTTGATGAGGACTAGGTCATCAGCAAAGTCGAGGTCCTCCAAATGGTCTCCTTGTATCCATTCAATGCCTTTGTTACCAGTGCAGCATTTCTTCATTATGAAGTCCATAACAACTCCAAATAACAAGGGCGATGAAATACATCCTTGTTTAACCCCAGTTTCTATTGGGAAACATTAGCTCAGTCCTTCCTTTGTACGAACTGCACATGTGTAACCATCATACAGGTCTTTGATAATATTTATAATTTTTGATGGTAAGTCATATTGCCTCAGAATTTTTCACAAAGAATCTCTACGAATACTATCAAATGATTTTTTTAAGTCAATGAATCATATTACTACCAAGATATATAGTGGTCTACTCTTTCAAATGCCTGGTGGTTGAGATATATATTGCCATCTAGGGTATTGGTACTGTAGCATATAAATTTGATAAGTCACGTACATTTTAAAACAGCTGAAAAAGAAAGAATTATTTAACACAATTTGAACATGACAAATGAAATTTTGTTTGGCATATAAAGAGACAATAACAGACTGAATGTCAACAATGAGGGGAAAGTACAAGGTAGAGGTAAATGAAGACTAGAAAGTGGGCTGACAACATCAAGAGAGAGAGACAGGAGAATCTGTGACAGTGTGCAAGGCAAGAGACAGTAAAATGGTGATCCATGGTAACCAACTTTGATGCAAAGATAGTACCAGTTGATGAATGAACCCTGCTTTTGTTGCAATCATAGCAGAGAATCCAATCATTATAAAACCATGACATTTATCAAACTGATTTTTAAACATTTTAAGATAATTATTTTCAAGTGAAGTTCATTCTATAACTAAATAAATGTGACATTTAAAAGATTGACATTTTACTGTTTGTAAATATAACTTGTCTCTTTCTCATACATTTTCTTTTGTATTATCATTTACAGTGTATCCAAACATTCTACTTTGGCCTTTGTGTCATCACTGATTGGAAGGACAATGAGAAGGCACCATATGATCACTCAAAGAGGTCCAAACTGCAAAAGTTTCGGGATAATTTCCACTCTGCAGTTGTGTTCCCTATTGGCATGGTATACATATTATTTGGTTATGGTTTGGCTTGTGTGATGTTTATGTTATCATATTCTGCTGTTTTGAAAAAAAAAATATATATGTAGATAAAATATATGTATATAAATAAATATATATTTGTAGCTGAAGACATCATTTATGGGTCAAAGCATACCTGCATAACAGGAGAACCAGAATCACGAATGCAACTGGATGGTCTTAAAAGTAAGAAGGTCTTACTGTGCTAGGGTGTCCCACAGGAAGGGGTACTATCTCCAACACTTTTTCTAGTCTACATCAATAACTTTGTTACTGAACTACCACATGGTATCAAAGTGGCAATGTTTGCAGATGACCTGGTAATGTGGTGCACAGAGGAGTATGCAACAGTGGTCTCCAAATTGTTGTAAAGAGCTATGAATGCACTGAACTCAGGGACAAATAGATGGTGTATCAGCATCAATACAGACAAATGCAGTACTACACTTTTCACGCTCTCCTCAAAACAAAAAGCAGGAACCATCTACATCAACAATGAGCCTGTGAAAGAAGACATACAAGCTACTTATCTCAGAGTTACATTTGACAACAAACTATCTTTGAAACAGCAGATAAATAAGGCAACCCAAAAAGCAAGGAGGAAGTTGGCTATTCTAAGAAAGTTGTGTGGAACCACGCAGGGTGCGAGTGGGAAAATACTCAGTTAAGTTTACCAACAGAGTATACGCCAACATTTAGAATATGGATCATCTGCATGGTGCTCAGCATCAAACACCACACTGTAAGAGCTATATAAAGTACAAAACCAGGCACTTAGGGTCATCACAGGAGCAATGAAGTCAACACCAATATTGGAGATGGAGAAATTGTGGAGGATACCAGCACTGAGAGAACGGAGGGACACACAAATTTTCATGCACGCCGAAACATCCAATGAAGGACCGATTCCAAAATCTTGCATTGGGACAGCTTAAGGGAAGCAGTTTTATCCACCAAGCCAAGCAAATTTGTAGACAGACATGCCAAGAGTTGTCAGTCCTTACTGCTCATACCAGAACAGACTCCCTGGACAGAGGAACCCGGATTGTCAATACAAATACGGACAGAAGTGAAAGAAATACTTGACAAGGAGGAACAGAATAGTATACACCGTAAAACAATAACTCACAGTTTCTTGGATGAAGAATACCCATATGGATTCGTGTGTACACAGATGGATCAGCACAGAATGCTGTAAAGAATCGTGTAGCAGGAGCATACACATTTACTGTTACTGGAAACATTTCTATGAGTTGATTCCAAATGAGTAATCCAAATCCACGTGGAAAAAGTGAACATATAAATCTGTGTATATCTGCAACTATGGGCGTGCACACCGAAACAGATGTGTATATACACATGCGTAAAAAAAAAAAAAGTAAAGTACCCTGTCATGCCAAGTGGCGTATAGGAAATACGGTGTTAGTGGACCATAAATTTTACAGACCTTTGGCACATGATTTTTGGGGTAATGTGGTCAGTATTATGCCCATGCCGCTTTACTTTCCCAGAAAAAAATCCGGTACCCATTAAAGGCTGAGTGAACTGGAAGCCGTCGGTTGGGATCGAACCCTACTTCTTGTCCCTTGTAGTTCAGTTCACTAACCACTGAACTATTGCAGCTCCCATACACATGCGTGCATACCCGTATTTACTTACACATGCAGATAAATTAATAATACACATATGTAGGTAAGAGTGCACATGAGGTTAAGAAATGTGTAGCAGGTATCCTATGTGTATGAGAGCAATATGTTCATGCCTTGTGGGGCATGAACATATCACTCATTATATTCTGTCCCCACAAGGCATGAAAATTTGTGGCTTTTATGAAAAGGAAATATAGACGTTATGTAAATCTGCATTTATTTAATGAAATAATTACCTTTATGAATAATATATTATTTGTAGCAAACTGCAGAGCTTTGTTAGAAACACTCCACTTTTCCATGACAGGCTTATAAAGATAAGATAAGGGTGGAAGTAAAGAATGTGTGAATGTACTTTGTATGTGTGAACCTGCTTTGCATATGTGTGTGAATCTGATTTGAGTGTGTGTGAATCTTCTTTAAGTACGTGTGAATCTGTTTTGAATATGCGTGAATCTGCTTTGGGTGTGAATCTGATTTGAGTGCGTGTGAATCTTCTTTAAGTATGTGTGAATCTGTTTTGATTATGCGTGAATCTGCTTTGAGTGTGTGTGAATCTGCTTTGGGTGTATGTGAGTCTGCTTTGAGTATGTATGAATCTGCTTTCGTTGTACGTGAGTCTGCTTTGAGTATGTATGAGTCTGCTTTGGGTGTATGTGAGTCTGCTTTGAGTATGTATGAATCTGCTTTGGGTGTATGTGAGTCTGCTTTGAGTATGTATGAATATGCTTTGGGTGTACGTGAGTCTGCTTTGAGTATGTATGAATATGCTTTGGGTGTACGTGAGTCTGCTTTGAGTATGTATGAATCTGCTTTGGGTGTACGTGAGTCTGCTTTGAGTATGTATGAATCTGCTTTCCAGATGATAAAAGAACAATCCATTCTGGAATGCTAAATTGTGAGGGAAAATATAACATCAGCTGTTCTACTCTTTGGAATTCTGTCTTTGCCTGGTTTATTTTGCACTTCATATTATTTATTTAATAATAAATTTCTTCTCCTTTCCTTCCTAATTTGCCTTTCAACATTAGAAGGAGAGATGATGTTACGTTTTCTTGAGGTATTTTTGACCTCTTCTACTGTCATGTTTCAAAATATCAATGTCATTAACTTTCACATTATGATGAACATATCTGATCTGTCTGTGATGTATGCAACATATAGATTGTTACATTCATGGTTCCTTAAGAGATGGTAGTGTGAGAAAAAAAACAATAATTATTGTGTATTTCAGTTTGTTGTGTTGACCTTCTGGCTGCTGTATGCTGTAGACAGGGAATTAGTTTATCCCAAGCGTCTTGATGCCATCATTCCACCATGGTTGAACCATATGCTTGTAAGTGTAGAATATAGATTAATTTAGTAGTTTATTTATATTATAAAGACACATTATTTATTCTGTAGAATCCTTTTATATTCTTAGATTAATCTATGTTTGTTTTTTATTATGAAGACTCATTTATTCTGTAGAATCTTTTATATTTTTATATTGATTAATCTAGTAGTTTATTTATATTAGAAAGTTTTATAAAAAACAAGATTTAGAAAAAGAAGAAGATATCTTGATCATATACTAGAAGAGCTTATAGAAAAACACAGATCACTCCTAAATTTCATTGATTTCAAAAAGGTTTATCAAATTTGTCCACACAAAAAAATATACCTTCTAGGAAAAGCAGTGGTAGAAGTAGATCACTTTGTATATCTTGGAAGCTGCATAGATCAAGATGGAGACACAAAGAAAGGAATTAGAATCAGAATAGCAAATGTAGCAGTGACTTTCAGAAACCGTGATAAAATATGGAAATGAAAATTACTAAGCTCAAAAACAAAGCTCAGGATTTTCAAATCACATGAATTATCCACCCTTACTTTTGCAAGTGAGAGCTGGAAAACAACTTAAAAAAATAGAAAATAAACTGGATGCATTTGAAAACAAATGCCTGAGGAAAATACTGTCTATACCATGGAATGAGTTCAAGACTAGTGCAGAAATAAGAGAAATGACAAAGCATCCTAAAATATGACAAAGCATCCTAAAATATGACAAAGCATCCTAAAATATCAACTAAAATCAAAAAAAGAAGATAGTCATATGTTAACCATGTGATGAGAAGAGACAACAAGGGAATCTCAAAGCAGGCCCTCAAATGAGAACCAGAGGGTAAAACAAAAAGAGGCAGACCTAGAGAAACACTAAAAAGAACTTTAAAACAAGAAGCCTCAATAGCAGGCATCAGCTCCTTCTCTGAGATTGAGTACCTCGCCCAGAACAAAGTCATGTGGTGAGACACAATGCAGATCCTGTGCAAGGTCTGACAGTCGAAAGATGTCAGACCAAAAAGTCTGGAATTTCTGCCTATGTCTTTGGCTCAAAAGAACAATAGATAGATATAATTCTAGCAGGTTTCAAACATTGCAGAGGCACCTGGATGAGAAACATCTTTAAGAAGTGTAGGGAATACAACATAGAAATGTATACATACTTCATAGACTACAGCGAGACTTTTGACTGCATACAACATCAGAAACTATGAAACATCATGAAAGATACTGCCTTTCCAACACACCTAATACTACTTATTGAATCACTATATCATGAACAGCAAGCAAGCAGCTAACAAAATAGTGGGTGAAACATCAAACTGGTTTGAAGTACAAAAAGGGGTGAGGCAAAGTCATCCTCCCTCCATATTTGTTCAACATCTATGCTGAGAAAATCATAAGAAATGTCAGAAACAATGACAGATTTGTGAAGTTCGACCCTTTCAAAAAAATGGCAACACAATTCCAGAACTCATAGGCTGATGACACAGTCCTCCTCTGAAACAGTGCAAAAGGATTGAAAGAGATAATTGAGTGTTAAAGAACACAGTTGAGAGCAAAGCCTCTCTATAAACATACAGAAATCTAAGATCATGTCCACTGACAAAACAAAAAGCCAACCCGAAATTGTCATCAACAGTAAAGAACTTAAAACTGTAACAGACTATGAAAATCTGGGATTTGTAGTAACTAACAACCAATGTGTGTTTTTAAGTTAAGCTCTTAACTTACGACTGACCCAGCAAGGTAAGGGATAAACCTTTTATGCTCAAGAGAAATCACAGAAAATGGAAATAGATAAATGTAAAGTACAGTTAAGCAATTCTCAAATGGGGTTCTGAAAAAACAAAGGATGTACTGATACTCTATTCACCTTAAAAAAGCTAGCAGAAAAAACGACAGAACACAATCAAAATTTGTACATAGCTTTCATTGACCAGGAAAAAGCATTCAACAGAGTAAATAGAGATCAACTGTGGGAGATACTAACAACATACGGAGTAAGCCAACATCTAACCAACCTAATTAAAAGTCTCTACATCAACAGCAGCTACAGAAGCAGACTACATGGACCACTTCGAAGTTAGATCAGATGTAAGACAGGGGCACATACTATATCCCTACTCTTTATTACATACATGGACTATATATGCAAGTTAGCCAACCCATCAGAGACAGTGGAGGTCAACGAGCCTTTATTTGCAGATGATCAGGCTCTAATACGTGGAAAAATAGAAGGCCTTACAAGAACACTTAAACTCAACAGCACAGGCACCAAAATACAACATGAAAATCAACATCAACGAAACAGAAGTCATGAATGTCGCAAAAGGGAAACAGAACATCAATATACGGATAGAAGGCAGAAGACTAAAACAAGTAGAGGAATTCAAATACCTAGGAGGTTTAGTGACAAATGACAATTCAAAAACGGCAGAGATAGACTCAAGATACAACAAAGCTTGTCAAATCATTGGATAGCTATCACCACTATTGTCTAACAAGGAAACAACTCTAGAGGCAAAACGGGCACTGTACAATACAATCTTCATCCCAACGTTATGCTACCAATGCCAGTCCTGGATCCTAGAAGCAAGAACAATAAGAAAAATAACCTCTGCTGAGATTAAATGTGTTAGACGAATGACAGGAAACAGCCTGAGAGACAAGATCAGAAATGAACTGAGAAAAAATCTAGGAATAGCTCCCGCCATAGAATATATAAAGAAATAACAGAGAAAATTGTTTGGCCACATAACAAGGCAGAGTGATCACAACACAACAAGCCCTCAATAAACTTTGTGAGAATACCAGATGCAATGGTCGACCACGAAAAATATGGATCGATGGAATATTAGAAGCACTAGGAAACATAACAGCAGCAGATGTAAAGCGAACAGAAGGGCAAAAGACCACAAATTATATCTCCCCTCGACACTGAAAGGCAAATGAGGAACGACACTGAAAGGCAAATGAGGAAGGAAAGAAGATGAAGAACAATAGAGACTGCCAGAAAGAGATCAGAAGAAGATTAGCAATAGCAACAGAAAACTTAAATGCCATGATGAACATGTGGCACAATACCTGCATGGGAGTAACTTTAAAATTACTGAGAATATTTATCTTCTCAACAGCAACATATGGTTTTGAATCATGGACAATCTCACTAAGAGCATGGAAGAAAGTTAATTTATTTGAAACAAAATGCTACAGAAAAATCCTCATGATACCTTGAATAATGAAAAAGAGCAATAAAGACATAATAAAAGACTTAAAGATTAAAAAGAAATGCCTTATAAACACCATTCTGCAGAGGAAATTAAAATATTATGGCTACGTCAAAGACACAGCAGACTGGAAAGAGCATGGAAGGCATCGTTCTTAGGTGACGCATCAGGGCCAGACCATGAAGAAGATAGTTTTAAGACATCAAAGAAACCTTGAGCAGAAAATTGAGACCTGGCTTGAGACAGAGGTTCTTTCAGACAGTGTGTGGTGAATGCAATATCTGCAAAGGACATGCCACCTGATAATGATAGTTTTATAAAGATTCTGAGAAAGATTAATCTAGTATATTTATATTATAAAGATCTTTAGATAGATTAATCTAGTATATTTATATTATAAAGATTTCTAGATTGATTAATATGGTAATAAAGCTATTAACCATCCTGCAAATCAGTTATAATGAGTTTTGTGAAATATCCCTAGCCAACAAAAAAATGTGTAAATTTTAAGGACATGGTGGCTTGGCATGACTAATTGCACATGGCAGTGGATGAGAGAAGTATAGTTGGGGAAACAAAGCATACAATACAAATAGTGGCTTATCTATTCTATTCGTGGAATCAGTTTTATTGCATTCGGTGCATCCCCATATCTGCTCCACCGTCTGTCTCAACATTTTCCCAGTTATGTGAAAACTGATTGTTCCTGTAAAAGTAAAAAGTAAATTAAAGTAACCCCGTCACGCCAAGTGGCGGCATATAGGGAATATAGTGTTAGTGACCATAAATTTTACAGACCTTCGGCACATGATTTTTGGGGTAATGTGGTTGGTATTATGCCCGTGCCGCTTTACTTTCCCAGAAAAAAATCCGGTACCCATTTAAGGCTGGATGAACCCGGAAGCCGTCGGTTGGGATCGAACCCTACCCCTTGTCCTTTGTAGTCCAGTTCACTAACCTCTGAGCTATCCAGCTCCCGATTGTTCCTGTAAGGTGTTGATTATAGATATATCTGCTTTCCCCACTAAGCACTCTGGATCTACTTTTCCCCTTTTTTCACCTGCCCCGCCCATTCTTCTCCTCTTCTCTTAAGGAAAGAACAAACTTGGTAATGTCCTCTTTGTCCAGAGTAAGACCGCACTGAGTACCAGAGCTGCTAGCGAGCTTGATGGCTATTTCATTGCCATGTACACCTGCAGGCCCTGAACAGTACACTACATGCTCATTGTAGAGCCATCCAAGAGCTGCATCTACTCCTGCTGCAGACACTGTTTGTCAATCTTCTGTAGCAAATGATCAGATCCTGAGGTGACACTTTTTCAATGGATTCCTGCATTACGACCTTGGTTGCTCCATAGGCCCAATTACAACACTTCCTGCTGACGTTAATGATTACTTTGGTTAGCCTCTGTTTTTTGCTGTTACTTCTATCCAATTCTTGCCAGCCCTAATGTAATTCAGATTACATACTCTCCTTATAGACTCGTTCACCTCCAGGATAACCACGCCAGAGGCACCTGCCCTTGGTCGCACCCAATTCTGAATGCAAGGAATGGTTATGTTCCTTACCACTTTCAAATAAGCCAGGACCTGAGCAGATCTATGTTGCACTTTAATGCTCAGTAAATCAAGTACCTCATCGAATGGATAGGTGTATTTCTGGTGCATTCAAGAACTACCAGTAGGCCTTCTGAACCCTTTCCAACCTTGCGATCTGAGTTGACGAGAGTGAGCATGTACTGAGAGCACAATCTGCATGAGAGAGTCAGCATACTCAAACTATAATCCAGTACTGAGAGCACAATCTGCATGAGAGAGTCAGCATACTATAATCCAGTACTGAGAGCACAATCTGCATGAGAGAGTCAGCATACCCAAACTATAATCCAGTACTGAGAGCACAATCTGCATGAGAGAGTGAGCATACCCAAACTATAATCCAGTACTGAGACCACAATCTGCATGAGAGAGTAATAGGAACGATAGCTGGTTTGTCCTGGCCATGATCTTGATCATACTGCTCTATCTCGACCATGTCCATATATTATCATGTCATCTGTATATTATCATGTCATCTGCAAAGGCGACAGTGCAGCCTGGTTTGACACTATTCAGTTGTGCTACCCTGGCAGTGTATATATTGAACAAAGGTGATAATGGCTATCCTTGAGGCAACCCAGGTGATATATATATATATATCTCGGCTCAGATTTCCAGGTACTGAAACATACCACTTTTCTTTTGACCAGCACCGATGCCACCCAGGGCATGAGCCGTTCTCACTAAGTAGATGTACAAGTGTGCCATAAGTTCTCACTAAGTAGATGTACAAGTGTGCCATAAGTTCTCACTAAGTAGATGTACAAGTGTGCCATAAGTTCTCACTAAGTAGATGTACAAGTGTGCCATAAGTTCTCACTAAGTAGATGTACAAGTGTGCCATAAGTTCTCACTAAGTAGATGTACAAGTGTGCCATAAGTTCTCACTAAGTAGATGTACAAGTGTGCCATAAGTTCTCACTAAGTAGATGTACAAGTGTGCCATAAGTTCTCACTAAGTAGATGTACAAGTGTGCCATAAGTTCTCACTAAGTAGATGTACAAGTGTGCCATAAGTTCTCACTAAGTAGATGTACAAGTGTGCCATAAGTTCTCACTAAGTAGATGTACAAGTGTGCCATAAGTTCTCACTAAGTAGATGTACAAGTGTGCCATAATCCACTTGATTGTGTGTATCCTCAAGATCAAGGGCAGCCAATTCTGACTCTTCTTTCTTTGAAAGCATTTCTAGACGTTGTGGCTGTCTTTGGAGAAATGACATTTTTTATGTGGTAGAAAATACTTTGATATAGTGACTTCAAGATGTACTTGCTTCTATTTTTTTGTGTGTGGCTTATTAGCAGTTTTAGCACTCTTATGTTTTGGAACTGCTTCTGAGCTTGTGGTTTTTTGATACTTGTTCATTCAACATACATTATCATTTTTTACAGCATACAACAGTATGGCCATTTCTCCTACTGGACAAAATATTTGTTTATCATCACCATCCAAGGCGGCATATTGGTATCTTAGGGGCAGCTGGTGTGGCTTTAACTTATTTAAGTTGGTAAGTGGCACAGTTTTATTGTTTTATTGTACCCATTATCTGGTTATGCCTTTATTTAAATAATTGTTTTTAGCAAATACATTAAATTTAACAATTTATGTATTGACATGCTAAGTGAACATAATCAAGACTGAACTAAAGATGTTTGTTTTTTCCAATTTATGGCTTTATAGCTAGATTTATAGCTTATATATGACATTGGTTTATTGATTAATATAATTAACTTTATTCATCCCTTGTCATCCATAGATGCTCTGTCTCTTGAGCAGATAACAAAGGCTGTGAATGCTGGTTGTTTTTATATCTCACTGATTAATGTATATCCTTTGTTTGCTGTCCGTGATGTTCCAGTTTCTTGCTGTCTCTAGTTCTTCTCCTGTAATATAAACTGAGAGTCAGCGCTGTAATTAAAGTTGTACTGAGAAATCACTTACAACGCTCAAAGTATGACTATCTTACTTGGGGTTGTTATCATATAATCACCAATTCTACTTGAATTTAATTAATCATCTGGTGCTAATCTTGAACTCTTATCATATTTTATTTTCTTAACATGCAAATTCGTCAATAATTCATTCATTATCCTCTCAGGCCATAGACAACACATAGGGCAGAAGTCACAGTTCTCCATGGCTGATGATTTGCTGTTAGTTCCTGTACGTTCTGCTTGCATCATAGTCATATGTTTGAACCTTTGCAAGTAATTGTTCACGTAGGGATTATCTTTGTCTTTCTTGTTTTCTTTTACCAGATGGTTTCCACATGAATGCTTGATGGGGAAGTCTTTTTTCCATTCATTCTCAGCAGGTGACAAATATATTTCCTTCCTTATAATGAATGACACATATTCCTGTTTAGATTCATCCCTTATCTGTTAGTTTATGATGTATTCTTTCGAACTTGTGTTTGAGATCCTACATAGACATTTGTTTTCAAAGGCAATTAATTTCCTATCTAAACTCTGGTGGATTTCTAATTTTCACATCCATATATTAGCACTGGTATCACACAGGAATTGAACAATCTAAGTTTGCAAGAATAAGATTATTGTTCAGTAAATAACAAATAGTTCATGAAATCTGTTGTCTTTAAGCCCTTTTTTTTTTACTTCCAATCGGAGCTGTGGGCCAAGATGGCTGCCTGGTGAAATTAGGTTTTGGACTGGTGGCATTTTTGCTGCATTGTGTTTTCAAATGAATTTTTGTGGTCTGGATTTTTTATTTCTGGGGGTCAGCAGTAGTCTGATCTCATTCACCTGACCACAAAGTCAATATGGTTGTGGTGCCAGCACACAGAGATTCATGCTGTAGGTGACTAACTGTTGATTGTGGAATGTTACTGGGTCCCTGTTTTGCCCTGGGATGTAGAATGTGGTCTGTGTTAAAGTGCACATTTGCCACCAGCTGGACTGAGGTCATCAAAGTGGAGGCCTGACTTCATTTGTTGAGGCAGCTATTCTTGGGGCATGCTCACTAACCACAGTCTACATGGATTCGGCCGTGCTGCGCCGATGACCATTACAGTGACATATGCACCTTATTCAGAATGCAACATGTTCACTAGAATGGTTTGAATGATCAGGATGAACACTTTGTTAGTTGCTGGAATGGAGGCTGAACAGATACGGGAGTGCCCTGCCTGCAGTGATGCCGTTGCATTCTAAATCTAAGTTTTGCTAATTTGCTGATCATCGCCAGATGTTCATCAGTTTGTTGAAAGCATTTGATGCTTGCGTGATGTGTGTCATAATTTCGATGTTATTTCTTCATCATTGGACATTTTGTTGCCCAGGTATTATTTTTATAATGTTGTTAGTTACCAGTTTCAAATTTGGCTTTTCATTGCACTGTTGATTTAGGTAGACATATTTTTTAGTATGGTGCATTACATATCTCTTGCCTGAACTTTTAACAAAATTGTGATTTCACAGATGAATGAATGCCATGGACAGCTAAAAAGAGCAATGAAGATGTTGTGAAGGAGGCCAAAGAGGCCAACTTTACAAATTAATTTCCAACTTTGGGAGGAAACAGTCATAATTTTTTGACAGTTAGAAAGGAACAGCGGAAATATATTGTATTAACTGGAAAAAATGAGAGAAGAAGGGATAGAGGGATGCAGAGAAAGAAAAGATACAAAACAATAAAATAGTTTGGTAGGCAATAAATGACAGAATGGATAAACAAATGTAGAAATAAAAAGTTGTGGAGAGACATGATCACCAATGGTAGACAGTACTTGATGATGATGATGATGAGACTGAAACTCCACCAAATTAAAAAAAATGTGTACAGGGTTAGAGAGAGTGAAACATCGAGAGCTACTTTTTTTTTACAAGATTAGAAAGAGTTCACCATTGAGAATTAATATGTCTGTCTGTCTGTGATCAGGACTCAGTCAGAGTAGGATCCCAGACTCTCACATGAAGTAAGCTGTCAGGCTTAGTTTATTGATCACCCCCACAGACAGAACATCACAGTTAGAGTCTGCATATCCACTCCGACTGAACACCCGTTAAAACGTTGCACTGTGTTCTGCGCCAGTGGCCCAGTGCATCCAATTTCAGCCAGCATTTTATTCAGGTTTGCTTTCCTTAGCCTTTGATTGTCCCCAATCTTCCTGCAAGGCAGCAGATGATCTTTTCTGTAGGGGGATTCTGCCCTTAGGCGGTCGGCCTTCCCAGGTTTACGAGCACCGTCTGCCCGAGTCACTAGAGGTGACTAACACAGCCATGTGACTTGTAATGTGAGGAAACTGCAACAAGGAACGCTTTTCATGCATAGCTTTCAATTGTTCCTGCCGCCTATCCCCATATACCGGTAAGTCACGTCCTCTTGAAAATGATGATCGTCGTAGCACTAGATGATGTTAGGCCATCGTTGATGACTCCAATTCCGATCATATAGACACACAGTCAGTCGTCAAATTATCCCCATCGCACATCAAACAGCAGACCATAAGATTTGCACACGGCCGGTTTAGGGAACCATTACGATGACGTAGCACACAAAAATGTCATCCAACACTTAATTTCGTTCCATTTAGATTTCTGTGTGATTACTCTAGTGTAAGCAGCCTACGACGAACAAAACACGAAGCAAATTCCCCAAAGAGACAAAACTGCGGCTGACGAAGTAGTTTACATTAATGTGTACATGGATATAACTTGCGTCAAAGAATACCATCAACGGTCATGAACAGCACCAATGTGTGACGTAAAGCGCAGATCAAGTTTAGACGGTGGAAGGTCTCACTCACAACACTTGAGTCGTCAAAAACGGACTGTTGTCGGCCTACAACCTCACTTTATCAACACAGATGTATCAAGCTTATCATCATTTTGACTTTAACGCAGAAAAGTGCAAAGAAGATCCGAAATTAATCAGACCCTGGGTGCATTTTCTGCAGCGATCGAGGGGACGTGGACTAGATCCACCATTTTGTAGACGGAAGAATTAATATAGTGTGCAGGATTAGAGAGAGTTAAACATAGAAAGCTAAATTTTTGTACAAGATTAGAAAGCATTAAACATTGAAAATTAAGATAATGTGCAGAATTAGAGAGAGTTCAACTTTGAGAATTAACATAGTGAACAGGATTAGAGAGAATTAAACATTGAGAATTAATATAGTGTAACAGATTCTTCTTCTTCTTAATCTTCATAACTCTGGTCGGAGCATAGGGCTCTCACAAGAGATCTCCACCCAATATAGTCTGGAACAAACATGGACAACTCTCACCAGGACCTGCCAGCCTCTTCCATTTCATCATGTCTGGTTTGTCACCAAGTCCCCAGTGGTCTGCCTCTTCTTCGTTTGCCAAAGAAAAGTTTGTTAAAGATTAGAAAGAGTTAAACATTGAGAATTAATATAGTGTAGAGGTTTCTTCTTCTTCTTCTATCCTTCCTCTGTTGCCGTTGGCGTCGAGGGGAGAAACAATCTGCGATTCTTTGCTCTTCTGTTGGCATCTTCTGATGTTATTCCTCCTAGTGACTCTAGTATTCCATTTATCCATCTCTTTCTCGGTCTTCCTCTTAATCTGACGTTTTCGTAGCGTTTGTTTATGGCTCTTTGATTCATTGTTAGTTCTTTCTGTCTTGTTATGTGGCCGAACCAATTTATCTGTTGTTTCTTTATGTATTCGATGGCTGGTTCAATTTCGAGTTTCTTCCTCAGGTCAGTGTTTCTTACTCTGTCCCTTAAGCTGTTTCCTGTCATTCTTCTGACACATTTCATTTCTGTGGTCGTTATCTTTCTTATTGTTCTAGAGTCCAGCGTCCAATTCTGGCACTGATAGCACAGAGTTGGTAGAAAAATTGATTTGTATATTGCCCTTTTTGCTTCCGTAGTTATTGCTTTGTTTTTCAATAGTGTTGATACTTGGCCTATAACTTGGCATGCTTTGTTACACCTTATATCTATCTCTGTTTCTTGGTTATTGTCTTGTGTTAGCGTGCTACCCAGATATTTAAAATTGTCGACTTGTTTTATCAAGATGGCGGAGTGACCGCGCCGGTGTATAATTTTGATTCAGTGAAACATCAAATATTTCTATTCTATATGGATTATGTGTCAAATTTCCAATTCCAGAGAATGATATAATGTGATCTAAAATATCATCAAGCAGGATAGACATATACCATTTGTTTTTAAGGGTGTTTAATAACAGTTTGTGTGTGAAAACAACAAAGATGTAGAGAGACAACACGAGGAGAAAATGGGTCACGGCCAACAGTGACCTCAGTGCGTGGGCAAGCACTGGTAACATAATCCAGGCCCTTACTCTGCAACAGAACTAGCACAGCGGCAGAGGACAATGTAACATACACACAACAGTGCTCAGAGCCAAAATAATGGAGAAACAATCGCGTTCATACAGACATAATGTGTAGAGGTTTAGGGGAGTTAAACATTGAAATTTATTTTAGTGTACTTGTGCAAGGTGTACAGATGCAATTATTGTAAATTTTTTCATGCAAATTGTATTTTTAGGATCCTGTTCATTGCATATTATGACAACTTCTGGGTGTATCCTGTCTTGGAAGTACTAAACACCAGTGAGCGTGCCATATTTATTTTTGTGTGCTTCTTATTCTTCGCATCCATCTACATCCTTGGAGAATCTCTTACAACGTTCTTGTGGCGTAAGTATTTGGTGGTCTTGTCTTCTTAGCTAAGCCTGATATATTTCATATAAATAGAGGTTTAATTATTACTAACTAAGGAATGATGGCAAAGTTTGTAGGACAGAATCTAGAATCTCTACTTTTTGCGCCGCCTTCGGCTCAAAAAATTAATCTAGAAAGGGTGATATTGATCTGGAAACATACCACAGATATGAGTACTATGACACATAGATTTATCCCCAGAGATAGAATGCCTATTATTATTATTATTATTAAGATAAAGGATGACATCAGCACACTAGGCAGGACTTTAGACAAATATAAAGTGACTGAATAAAAGTAAAAAAAAATCAGAAAGCAGTACATTTGAAAGATAAGAAGCTATAAAGATCATGCTGTAGGTGTTGGTGAATCAAGCCAATAAACTTTTTTGTTTGGTTGTGCTTCTGAATGTCCATACTGTTCTAATCCTGCCGCAGGCAGTGGACATTTTTCACTTTGATTCTGTAGTTTCATTGTGGCAAGAAAGGAATATTGTATCTTTTCTGTGTGAAAGATACTTTTTAGTTTGCAATATGCTTCCTTGTTGATGTCTGCATTGTGTAGATAGGTAACTGCTTTTCTCTGGTTAATTATATCTTATGTTTATATTGTTTCCTTTGTCATTGTTTTCATAAGAAAAATACCAAAAGGATGTAATACAACATTTTTTATCTAACACATAATGTATTGTATATGAATTTTTATATAACTGAACAAGGAATTATACTTCACCAATAAAAAAGATGCTACAAGACATGTAGAAAGAAAAATGGGGGATAAAAGACCAAAATATAAAAAAAACCATAAGACCCTAATTGCCAAATTGCCATCATAAATATACTAGGTCAAAGAAATCCAGTATGGGTTGTTTTGCAAAAAAAAACAACTAGCATATGTCTTCAAGCAGCCTTGAAAATGTTATTGACATGGTATCTGTCTGTCCGCCCACCTGCCCCCCACCTTCCTTTCGAGCAGTAGCTGGCTATAGTGCATAGACCCAGATACTCCTTCTCCTATCTAAATTTTTATTCTAGCAGTTTTCAATTCCTGTAAAGATCTTTTATCAAATCTGACCATTTGTCTCTGTTCTGTTCAAGCAGCTCTATCTCATTGAGGGAACCGATTCCTGCTGCTCTTGCCTCTCTCATCAATGTTCTTCTCAGTGTCTCTCTGGGTCGGCCTCTTTTCCTCTTACCTGTTGTTTCCCACATGAGGGCTTGCTTTGCTATTCGGTTATTACCTCTTCTCATCACATGTCCAACATATGACCATCATCTTTTCTTGATTACTGAAGATATTAGTGGTTGATTGGCAATTTCTCTAATTTCCTTGTTTGTTTTGAATTCGATCCACGCTATACCAAGTATTTTCCTTAGACATTTATTATCAACAATCATGATGAATTGATTTCCTCTTCACTCTAATTTTATTGATTAGAAGTATCCAACACGAGACTATTTTTTAAAATAAATCCAGATCGAATCGCTCAAATAATAACTGCTCCAATTGTTGCTTAAATATTATTATTATTTGAAACATTTGCTTTTTCAGCTGCCATCATTTGAATTTATAGCATTAAAATTAATAATCAATGCCGTTTTTGATCACTTAATTTTGATCGGTGATAAACGCTGCTAATCTGAATAAAAAATCGCACTCTTTTACACAAATTCATTTCAAACACCATGTGTAGAAGGATGGTGGGGGAGCCGCGATAGCTCAATGGTTAGTGAACTGGACTACCACGGACAAGGGGTAGGGTTCGATCCCAACCGAAGGCTTCCGGGTTCACCCAGCCTTAAATGGGTACCGGATTTTTTTCTGGGAAAGTAAAGCAGCATGGGCGCAATACTGACCACATTACCCCAAAAATCATGTGCTGAAGGTCTGTAAAATATAGGGTCACTAACACCATATTTCCCTATACGCCACTTGGCATGACGGGGGCAAAGAAGAAAAAAGAAGGATGGTGGAACTCACCAGTAAAAAATGTTTACAATTATATATAATTTACTAAATGTAAATGGCATGTTGTTAGATTTTTGTGTATATCCCTATATATATTTTGTGTTGTTGTTTGTTGTTCCAACTGAAGGCCTTTTTGGCCAAAATGTCATTCCACTTTTGTTTTTATCATTTTTAATTATTTTATTATCATCAGCTTTACAACAGCTTCGCATTTCTATGCATTTTGATGCATCTTTATGCATTTACCCTATCCATGTCCATCCACTGCCTATTTTCGCTGTATGTGCATCTTCTCTTGGTTGTTTCTTTTTCACAGAGAAATATAGCCCCCATAAGTCTAGCTGGCAACAAAAGATTCTAATAATCACTTCCACAATTTTTCTGCTAGTTGTCTTTCTAGGGGTCAGATTTTTTATTAAAGTTTCATTCACTTACTACTTTCATCTAATTTGTTTTTGTAAATGTCCTATTGTTTAATATTGTTTCTAGAACATAAATTATTTATTTCATTTATTAAATGCAGTGTTTTTTCTATTCAACAGGCAAGGAAATGCGCAAACGATCCAAGAGTAACTAACATTGTATCTCTAGGACAAGTATCTGTTTACGCATTTATTTACTATGGCATCTGGTTGTCTACTGGCATCTGGACATCCATATAGGCCATTAATCAGATCAATTCCGGTATCTGAAGTATTTTTTTTTAAATATTATTTTTTATATTTATAGTTATTTATAATTACTGCAACTTGACAATAAAAAAATGTCCTTCCTGTTTAATCAGAACAACTTGTAAGTATAATTAATTGTTATGTCCAAGCTGACATCACAACACTCTGAGCAATCCCAGAGGTACACTTGTTTTCAATAGATGATAAATGTAGTTACAACGTTGTTTATGTACATTATAAAGTGTGGCATGTTAGAGCATAAATGAATTCTTGGATAGTCCAACAAAATATGATGAGGTTGCTGTAAGGGTCAGTATTAACATTGCAAAAGTACTTTCCTGTGAAGTGAATTTACAGCTATGTGTACACACTCACATACCTTCCAAATATATTTTAGGTGAACTTGTACACTAGATAAAAAAACCCGTACAAATGGTACAAAATTGTACATGTAAATTTTAAGTGCTAATTTATAATAATAAGAATTAATAGTTTCTGCAGGTTCCGACTCAGCTACTGGACACATCATCGTCAAAGTGTTTGTCAGATTTCTTTCAAGTTTCGCAGTTTAACTTTAAATTAGTGCTAAATTCAAAAATTCATTTTTTTTTCCAAAAAAATATTTTCCAGTAAATTAATTATTAAACACTTAAAAAATGCAGAGCTATTGATGGCAGTGAACGATTTGATTAACAATGAATATGGCTGGTGCCTTGCTTTCTTTTCAGCAGAGTTGCTTCCCTTCCTTAAAAATTATTATTTTGATGCAAATTAATAGGCAGATCACTCTAATTTTGTAAAAAATAAACTTAAAATTGTTTTGGGCAGCTCTGTTTAAATGAATGCTGAATTAAACAATTTGTTGTTTTTAACTCTGTGCTCGTAAATTAAAAATGATGAAAATATAGAAAAAAGCACTTCTTCTACGTTCAATCACAAATCCAATATCTTGAAATTTGAAAACTGCCACGCATCAGAGACATTGATTATGCCAAAAATCAATAAAATGCTTTCACCCTGAGAAAACACAGTGGTGTGGCATATACCTTTTATCTTTGTCTTGGGGATCTTGCCTACTTCTTGGTGAAACACGATCCTTTCAATCTGAAACCAAGTCTTATAGGTTACATTAGACTGCAATTGCCATCCAAAAATGAGAGAAATATTTTTGGCTGGAGCCCATGTGTGTAGCCAACAAATTGTAATGCAAAGTTATCTCTTGATCTTTCACCTGATGTGAGTGCATGTGTATATAGAGTAACTCTAATCGTGTGATATCTCTGGTTAAATGCATTAAAATGTGAGTCATTTTGGTCATTCTTGGTAATTTCCTGACTGTAGAAAAAAATAAATTTTGACCTTTTGTAGCTTCCTGAATTAGCAGATATCTATCTATTCTATCTATTTATGTTATCTTTTCTATCTATTCTATTTATCTATTGTCCTTTTGAGCCAAAAACAACATCTAGGACAGAAATTCTTGACTCTTGTGTCCAATGATCTTTCCAGTGTCAGATATTGCACAGGACATTGTGTTTTACCACAAGGTTCTGTTCTGGGTGAGTCACATTGTGTTTTACCACAAGGTTCTGTTCTAGGTGAGTCACATTGTGTTTTACCACAAGGTTCTGTTCTAGGTGAGTCACATTGTGTTTTACCACAAGGTTCTGTTCTGGGTGAGTCACATTGTGTTTTACCACAAGGTTCTGTTCTAGGTGAGTCACATTGTGTTTTACCACAAGGTTCTGTTCTGGGTGAGTCACATTGTGTTTTACCACAAGGTTCTGTTCTAGGTGAGTCACATTGTGTTTTACCACAAGGTTCTGTTCTGGGTGAGTCACATTGTGTTTTACCACAAGGTTCTGTTCTGGGTGAGTCACATTGTGTTTTACCACAAGGTTCTGTTCTGGGTGAGTTGTTCAATCTCGGTGAGGGAGCTGGTACCTGCTGTTGTTGCCTCTCGTTTTAATGTTCCTCTGGTTCCCCTTTGAGGACCTGGTTTGTGATTCTTTTGTTGTCTCTTCTTATTATGTGATTAACATATGATCATCTTCTTCTCTTGATTATAGTTAATATTTTTGGATGCTTTGTCATTTCTCTTATTTAGAAAAATGTTATGTCCAGACGAATTTTAAGAAGAAAAAAAATACAGATTTTTACAAAAACAAATGTTTTTTTTTTTCTCATATTAATTGAGGGAATGACTTGTATTAAAAAAAAGACACATAAAAAATGTATTAAATATGAGTAAGATGTATCAAATGGAAAGTATGCATTCATAATAACAATGCATCTGGTTTGTATGTTAGGATTTCCTTTACATTGCATAATTGAATGTCTTGTGTATGGTTAGTGCACTCGTTTAGTGATACAGAGACTGTGATTCATTTCCATTTTACTGAGCTGAAAAATAAATAATTGGAGAGTGACTCACATAGATGAGGGTAATAACAGTGAGGAGAGCATTTGTTCCCAAATGCTTCTACTACTGGGGTCTGTTACAATGAAGCTAAGACTCCCAGATCTTTACTTTATATGTCATGGGCCAACCTTGACCTTATATTGCTATGTTTCATTTTCTATGGAATTAAATTAAAAGTAAAAGAGAATCAAGAAGAAGGTGACAAAAATGATCTTGATAAAAGAACTATGGAGACTAGTATGAGAGAAATGAATCAGGTTTAAACCTAGATTACAATACCACAGAAACAATTACCACATCAAAAAACATAAATTCTTCCAAATTTGATAGTTTGTTGTGTTCAAACAATACCCAACTTCGTGTACCTTCCTAATTACTACTTCTGGTGACCCCTGAGTGTTGATTTGTTGCTGTTGATGTAAGGGTCAGTACCCCCCCCCCCCCCCCCCCCCCAATTTTGTGAGGTGTGATCCTATGACTAAAAAATTACATTCACAAAATTTCAACAAATTGGATGTTTTTAATTTTTTTTAAAATGCTGTGACAACGGAAATTTCCTCAGTCATCATTTGACATCAAATAACCCTTTGTGATTTGGGAAATGCAGTGAATAACGCTTTGAGGTAACCAAACATTGACGAACTTACGGCTACCATCTGAATAGACAAAGTAACACATCTGGTCCAAGCAGTCAATTTCGGGTCATAAATCAATCTGAGCTAGGAAATCTGAGTTCCCTGTGTGTCTACTTGGTAAACACACAGTTGTGAGTCAAACGTTAAAAGAAAATATAATTGTTTTAGTTTTCCTAATGTTACAATTAAATGGTAGTAATTTGTACTATGAAATATAATAACCTGCGTTACAAGTAGGTATCGTTATCTAGGGTTGAGGCAGCTTGTGAAGGATGGTAAAGCTACCTAAAAAGTCACAGCTTATGATCTTTGATTCAATAAAAAAAGAAAAAAGAAAAATCCAGATTGATTCAAGCCAGATTTAAGAAGCCAGACAAAGATCTTAGACTCATAATAACAATGTAACTGTTGTGTCATTTGTGTTCTGTTATACCATTTTTGAACACAAGGCATCTCCTTTCCTTCTTTCATATGTTTTATAATATCATATTTTCTTGTTTTCTATTCCAGTTTTCAGGCTTAGAATTAATATACTCTTCTTATTTTCCATTTATTTTTAATGCTTTTTTATTTTGCATTAAGACGGTATCAGAAATGTTGTATTTGTTGTAGTAAGCGTTCATGTTAAGTATGTAATGCTCCAGTAAGCAATAATGTAATTAAGTAAGCTATTATGACTCATTCTGATTGGTTAAGTTTTACTTTTTGAAGACCAATTAGCTCTCAACATTCCTGATACTGTAAAAAGAAAATGTCACAAATTGTTATTTTATGTCATGGGTTAGTTTGAACCATTTTTTTTTTTTTGGTCCTGAGATAGAAAATATGAATCTGTGATCTAAATTATCACATTAAAATTATATACTTTACTTATTTATAATATTTTGATGTATAACTGTAAGTAGAGAATTTAAACCAATAGAAACCAATGATATATCCAAAGAATCAGGATCTATTAGTTCATCCAACATTCCGCAGACCCTACCTTCAATCCAGCGCCATGTAGTAGGAGGCAGACCTAGAGAAACACTAAAAAGAATATTGAGGTGAGAGGCAGCAATGCAATCATCAGCTCTCTCATTGAGATGAGCAACTCGCCCAGAACAGGGGTGTGTGGCAAGATACAATTTGGGTCCTGTGCAAGGTCTGACACTTGATTACAAAGATCGTTGGACATAGAAAGTCTAGAATTTCTGCCCTATGCGGTATCTTTATCTTAAAAGGACAATAGATAGATGTAGTGCAAGTATTAATTCATTTTGTCCCAGCATGAAGTTTCGATACATTTAGGTGACCTCAAGAGAGAGTTTGCTTCACTATTATCAAGTGCTAGATTTAGATTATGCATAACTAAAAAAAAGTAATTTAGTTTATTTTCTTTGAACCAAAGACACAAGGCAGAAATTATTAGTTCTTCATGTCTGATCATTCACTGCCAGATCTTGTTAAGTTCCACAGTTAAGCTCTGAAATAGTTGTTCTATGCAGAGTTTCTTCAGGCCTGGTTCATAAACTCACTATAAGCTCTTTCAATTAGTTGCATAATGAATTCCTGAATCTACAATGCTCAAAATATAGCACTAGGAGTTTACAGTAGCAGATACATTCATGTACATGAAAAACATAGTAATACAAGATGGTAATAGCTGGAGACAAATAATAATAAATGAATATTATTATAGAGGGAAACTTCCAAGGCGATAATCAACGAATCAATTCAAAGGAAGAGGTATGTTTACAGCACTCAGAAAAAATGACAAATAATCAACAACAGAAAAAAATATGGATCAAAGCAGGATCGAACCCGTACTCAGTGGCACAGCGCCTTGCCACGAAAAGCCAAACGCTAGGGAACATTGCCACTCAAGATGGTAATGCCAGTCAGGACATTAGTTAAAGCATTAATCAAATCAGAATAGCATTTACTAATTTAAATACTTGTAAATCCTCCTGGGGGTAAAATAAAAACTCTAACACAATCACCTTGTGTCAACTGCAATGGACAAGTGGCCTTTATTGTCTGTTTCTATAAGTGATACATGAAGACCCGGATAATGGAATAAATGCTGACCAGATAAGTTTTTTTATTTTTATATTACACAAGAGCCAGATTAAAGATTAGATATGTTTACTTTCGGTGCTTTTTTATGTGACACAGCCTGTCTAAGGAAAATGATCAGAATATTTGGCTGAACAAAAACATCAAATGAGAAACTGCTCAGAAAGGAAAATGCATACAGTGATAATGAGGAGAAATTGGAGTTGGATAAGATACAAACTTGAAAGATATAATAAAAAAAAACCAGCACAAGAATTATTATGCAGTCACTCCATTTAGAATGTTGGTGACTTTGATGAAAAACATCTTCAATGGAGAAATCCATTGTGGGCCAGAACTAGGGTACTATACAAATGATGATCTTGGATTTGGCAAGGTGAAGATTTTTTTATTTTAATTACCCTGCAAGGTGTCACTTTTTTCCTAAGATATAATATTTGTACAGCATTTTAGATGAAACAAGCTTTTTTTTACTTTAATTGTTTAATTGAACAGCTATTTCTTTTCAACCAAAGTAAAATTATCCTGTTTGGATTAACTATTAAAATCACTCCAAATTTATTGTAAAATCTATAGGGCAGAGATTCAAGACTCTTGTGTCTGATGATCTTTCAACTGTCAGACCTTGCACAGCACCTGCGTTGTGTCTTATAAAACACAGCTCTGTTCTGGGCGAGGAGCTCAATCTCAGAGAGAGAGCTTATGTCTGCTGCTGTTGCCTCTCATTTTATTATTCTTTTTAGTGTTTCTCTAGGCTGGCCTCTTTTTCTTTTACCCTCTGGTTCCCATTTGAGGGCCTGTTTTGAGATTCTCTTGTCTGTTCTCATCACATAGCCAACTTATAACCTCTTTCTTCTCTTCATCACAGTTGATATTTTAGAATGCTTTGTCATTTCTCTTATTTCTGCACTAGTCTTGAACTCACTCCATGTTATACAAAGTACTTTCCTTAGGCATTTGTTTTCAAATGCATCCAGTTTATTTTCTATTTTTTTTTTTTTTTTAAGTTGTTTTCCAGCTCTCGCAAGCATAAATAAGGGTGGATGATACATGTGATTTGAAAATCTCGAGCTTTGTTTTGTGCTTAGTAATTTTGATTTCCACATTTCATCAAGGTTTCTGAAAGTCATTGCTGCCTTTACCATTTTGATTCTAATTTCTTTCTTTCTGTCTCCTCCTTGATCTATGTCAGTACAGCTTCCAAGATATTCAAAGTGATCTACTTCTTTCCGACTTTTTCCTTCAAGCTATATTTTTCCTTCTGGATTAATTTGATTTTTTATTACTTTTGTCTTTTCTTGGTTATCTCAAGACAAATTTTCCTAGCTATTGATATATTTGTATTTTCTTCCATCATGTTCACATTGCTATTGATAAGAACTATGCCATCCGCAAAATAAAAGTCCTCCAACTGAGGCTAATGCCATTGTTATCTTTACAGCACTTCTGCATAATGAAATTGATCATCATCATCATCAAGTACCGAGCCTACTGGCATAGGTGATCATGTCTCTCCACAACCTTCGATCTTGACAGTTCTTTATCATTTCTGTTGTTGACCTTCTGCCAAGCCATTCTCTTAAGCTGTCTGTTATTTTTTCTCTTTGCTTCCCTCTATCTCTTCGTCCCTCAATTTTTCCAGTTGTTACAATATATTCCAGTTGTTCTCTTCTCATTACATGGCCAAAAAAATTATTGTTTCTTCCTAATATAGGAAATTAGCTCTCTTTTTGCTTTGACCTCTTTCAGAACATTTTCATTACTCTTCTTAGCTGTCCATGGTATTCTCAACATTCTTCTGTAAAACCACATTTCTACAGACTCAAGTGATTTTCTTGTCTGTTGTCCTATTGTCCATAAATGAAATAGATAATTCCAAATAACAAGGGAGATAAAACACATCCTTGTTTCACTCAGGTATCAATCTGGAACCATTCACTCAATCCTGCCTCTGTACAAACTGCACACGAGAAGCTGTTGTACAGATCTTTGATGATGTTAATAGTGTTTGGTGATATTCCATATTGCCTGAGTATGTTCCACAATCAGTCTCTATGTTTGTTATCGAAAGCCTTTTTAAAATCAATAAAATTTAGATTGAGATCTTCTCTGCTTTTCTTTGTTTTTCTAGTATGATGGTGACTGTAACAACTATAGGGGTATCTCCCTCCTGAGTATAACACGAAAGGCATTCACAAGAATTGTTTTAAAGCACTTACAACAACTGGCAGAACATATTCTTCCTGAGACCCAGTGTGGGTTTAGAACTGGAAGATCACCCACAGATATGATTTTTACTCTCCACCAACTGCAAGAAAAGTGCAAGGAACATAGAAGACCTCTGTTTATAGCCACATTGGTCTCACAAAGACTTTTGACACCATGAGCAGAGCAGGTCTATACAGGGTGCTGGGAAATGTTGGCTGACCTCCTACATTATTCAAGATAATCACGTCATTTTACAACAATATGTCTGCCATGATCCAGTTCGATGGCAGATTTTCTCAGCCCTTTGAGATGAATTATGGAGTCAAAGAGATATATGTCCTTGTCCCTACCCTGTTTGGAATATTTTTCACTGCCCTTCTACACAATGCATTTGAAAACATCTTTGGAGCCATCTGCATCTGTACAAGATCTGACGGCTCCTGATTTATTCTAGCTTGTCTGAGGTCAAAATTGAAAACAACTGAAACCCTAATCAAGGAGCTTCTATTCGCTGATGATGCCGTACTGGTTGCTCACGGTGAGTCCGTTATGCAGTCAATGATTGACAGTCTAGCTAGATCATGTGATTTATTCTCCCTGTCAATAAGTATCCAGAAGACTGTGGTACATCAATGGGGTGTAGTCGTTTCCACATTTATATCTTTAAATAACACATCCCTTTAATCTGTGAGAAAGTTCACCTGTCTTGGTTCTTTGGACACATCCACTGTCTACCTTGAAGAAGAAATAAATTTACGAATTGGAAAAGCAGCTTCGACATTTGGTAAACTTAAAGACAGAGCATGGGCCAGCATCAAACTAACACTCAGGACTAAGATTCCGATTTACCAAAAAGTTGTGTGTTTAGTACACTTCTATATGGATCAGAAACAGGCACTACCTATGCAGGGCAGGAGAAAAGGTTAAACAGCTTTCATGTGCATTGCCTTCTAAAGATTATGAACATCAAATGGCTGGACAAAGTAACCAACTTTAATGTCTTACAGGAGCCAAACTCCCATCCATCATGGCAACACTTAGGAGTGAGGCTGGGTCATGTAAGAAGAACGGCTAACAGTCATATTCCCGAACAAATATTGTATGATGTTTGGGGCGGATTGAAGGGCAGATCAGTCCTGAGATGTAAGGGCATTTTCAGGGCTTCCTTAAGTGAATTCTCTATCACTGAATCATGATTAGGCTGCAGATCATATCACATGGAGAACTAAAATAAAAAATGGCACAGCAACATTCAAGGTAATGTTGATATCAAATTCAGAAGATAGAAGGTGCAGGAGAAAAGAGATGAGGCCAAGAGCCATGAATACATCTTGTGCATTCTGTGCTCAAATCTGTCTATTCAATATTGGCAGATTCAGCCATAAGAGAAGCTGTTCAGCAAAGTTTCAGCCAGCATAAGACACTAATATTTAACAAAACTACTAACTTATCATGATTGCTTGCTACCAATTGTCTGTCAAGTCGCCAAAGGCCATATCTAGTATAAGTATTACTGTAAAGATATATAGTATATATTACTGTAAAATACTCTAAAATCAAACATTAGTTATCAGTCCACTTATCTTAAAGTAAGAGACTAATTTTTGGGGGCAAGATCATCTTTGCCACACATAAATTGTTTCAAATATCTAACATTTATTATGCTGTGTGTCCATAGATATATACTACAGTGTCTTTACGTTGATAGCTCATATGGGAGCTAGGTTCAGTAGATTCACACACTTTGATGATTTGACACTGTGGACACAGTAAAATATCTACAATTTTCAATGAATTATTTGAAGCAGTGCTTTACTCTATGTGCTTAGAGTGTATGCATTCATATCTTGAAAATTCTCTATAAAGTGATGGCCACGTGGCTTCAGATAAAAAAATTGGAGAGAGTCTGTTGCTATGCACCAAGATTCTACGTGATGTAAATTTACTGTTTACAAGCTTCGATTAGAATACATGTCACTCCAGACTATATGTACTTTAAAAATATGCCACCAACAAAACACTAACAGTAGTCACAGGCAGCATTCAGCCACAGCTAACTATAGATTTACTTAGACCTGTGTGCTGTGAGGGAATTCCTGGAAAATAAACAACTAGCTGGACCTTTTTAGCTTTGAGAACAGGGGGGATTGTGGGTAGTGAGAGGTCAACTATCTATATCTCTTATATTTGAACATGTCACACTAGTTGCTGGCTTTCCTGTTTTATTTTCTGCCTGTGAGCCTTAGTAAATCTATAGTTGGCTGTGGTTCAACACACTTGTAGGATACCAACAGCAAAGGGAAGTAATATTCATCATACATTAAAGCATTTTGATACCCAATGTCAGTGGTTGGCTCCAGAGCTCTGATAGATGTATAGTGAACTGAAAATGTACAGATTCAGCAGTCAAAGGGTTCAAGCCTTGGTAAGAATGAGAGCACCAATTTTAATCCCTGATATCTTCCAGTCTGATTTTTTATTTTCTGCTTGGGTTTTATTTTCCTGTCACTGAATAGACACAGATTGACTTTTTAGATTTTTAAGTTCTAGCTGGAGATGTTGTCTATAGCTGGTTTTAAAGTAATTTCTATATCAGTGGTTGACACCACTGCAGGGATCACATAAAGCAGTAATAAGTCTTCTATATCAATAGTTGACACCACTGCAGGGATTACATGAAAGATAAGTCTTCTATATCAATAGTTGATACCACTGCAGGGATTACATAAAGCAGTAATAAGTCTTCTATATCAGTAGTTGACACCACTGCAGGGATCACATAAAGCAGTAATAAGTCTTCTATATCAATAGTTGACACCACTGCAGGGATTACATGAAAGATAAGTCTTCTATATCAATAGTTGATACCACTGCAGGGATTACATAAAGCAGTAAGTCTTCTTATATCAATAGTTGATACCACTGCAGGGATCACATAAAGCAGTAATAAGTCTTCTATATCAGTAGTTGATACCACTGCAGGGATAACATAAAGCAGTAATAAGTCTTCTATATCAGTAGTTGACACCACTACAGGGATCACATAAAGCAGTAATAAGTCTTCTATATCAGTAGTTGATACCACTACAGGGATAACATAAAACAGTAATAAGTCTTCTATATCAGTAGTTGATACCACTGCAGGGATAACATAAAGCAGTAATAAGTCTTCTATATCAGTAGTTGACACCACTACAGGGATCACATAAAGCAGTAATAAGTCTTCTATATCAGTAGTTGACACCACTACAGGGATCACAACAAGCAGTATTAAGTCTTCTATATCAGTAGTTGACACCACTAGAGGGATCACATAAAGCAGTAATAAGTCTTCTATATCAGTAGTTGATACCACTGCAGGGATCACATAAAGCAGTAATAAGTCTTCTATATCAGTAGTTGACACCACTACAGGGATCACAACAAGCAGTATTAAGTCTTCTATATCAGTAGTTGATACCACTGCAGGGATTACATAAAGCAGTAAGTCTTCTATATCAATAGTTGATACCACTACAGGGATCACAACAAGCAGTATTAAGTCTTCTATATCAGTAGTTGACACCACTACAGGGATCATAACAAGCAGTATTAAGTCTTCTATATCAGTAGTTGACACCACTACAGCGACCACAACAAACAGTAATAAGTCTTCTATATCAGTAGTTGACACCACTACAGGGATCACAACAAGCAGTATTAAGTCTTCTATATCAGTAGTTGACACCACTACAGGGATCACAACACTTTTTATTTTGTTAGTCTGCTGTGACACAGTTTCTAGCAAGTCCTTTGGAAGAAGTATTCTGAGGACTTGATCAGTTTTGGGTTTCAACCATGTTCACGACTGAAGATCAACCACTCTCTCAGTTTTGTTGTTAATGAGTACAATTGAAAATACTGTGTGTACACACATCTGAACACTTGCTCTTTAAAATATCTACCTTAGTTTTATGCAGTTGCGATATCAACTACAAAATTCACTTGCATGAACTCTGACTGGAATGTTTGTCTAGCCCACAACTCCTAGAAAAATTACACCATGACTATTTATTTTACATTACAATCCACCTAATTCACAACATTTAATCTCTCTTATTAACATAAACACCTACATTTGTTATACAGAACTACAATTTCATAATTTCTTTGAGTAAAAGTGAAAGTCATTAATCATTTTTACCGTTTCATTTTTGTTACATTCGTATTTGGAGTAGGTCTATGTTTTTATGCTCGTGGTGCCGGTGACCAAAAGTGATTTAATAATATTTTCTATCTATCTATTGACCTTTCGAACCGTAGCCGGCCCATAGGGTGTAGACCAAGATACTCCTTCTCCTATCTGAATTTTTGTTCTAGCAGTTTTGTTTTAAAGATATTTTATCAAATCTTGCCATTTGTCTCTGTTCTGTGCAAGCAGCTCTATCTCATTGAGAGAGCCGAATCCTGCTGCTCTTGCCTCTCTCATCAATGTTCTTCTCAGTGTCTCCCTGGGTCTTCCTCTTTTTCTCTTACCTGTTGTTTCCCATATGAGGGCTTGCTTTGCTATTTGGTTATTATCTCTTCTCATCACATGTCCAACGTATGACCATCGTCTTTTCTTTATTACTGAAGATATTAGTGGTTGATTGGCGATTTCTCTAATTTAATAATATTTTACAATATGCTTAATTCACGGCATTTAATCTCTCATATTAACATTGAACAGTTATATTTGTTTATACAATAATATAATTTTATCATTTCTGCGAGTAAAAGTGAAAGTAATAATTTTTTTGGACAGGTTCAATTTTTTTATGAAATTTGTCTTGAAGGTTGAACTATATTTTTGTGCTCACAGTGCTGGTAAAAGCAACAGTCATAAACACTGGGTTACAAGGATGGCAATTGTTATTAGCAAATTTGTGAGATGAACTGAAACAACAGACACTGTAATGTTGGCAGCGTTAAATAAACAACTATTTTTGGCAGGAAAAGATAATGAAAGCTGTATAGACAATATTCCTGAATGTAAGTTAGAAACATCAGAATTTTTGTCAGGGAAAGTGCTTCATTTGTGTCATTTTAGGGTCTCATTTGCATTATCATGACTTAGGTCATTTCAGCTAAAGAATGTTGAACAGGCATGTACAATAGAGCACATTCAAGATAAAAGAAGTGGCTATGCAACCAATATTGTCTATAATCTTAAAGAGAATGCAATCATATGTCAAACATGTGATTATAAGAAATAACCAAAGAATTACAAGACAAACTTCAAATGGAATCCAACAGGAAAAAGTAAAAGAGTTCAACCTTGACAAACATTTAAGTAGAACATTGACAAGAAAGGCAAGGATAGCAGGCATAAAATCCCTTACTGAGAGAAGCCTGCCTGGCAAGGTACACTGCAAGACCAAAGTGATGCCTCATGACATTGTGTGGTAGTAAGATGTGCATTTTTATTTGTATCTGTACAGTTTAATTAAAATTTCTGAAATTATGAGGACACAATCTTGAGTAAACATCACAAACACAAGATCTCTCTTCATATAAAGCTGTTAATTAAGTTGTTGCTGTTACTTTATGTTAATCTTGCCATTTTCATTTTCTGAAGCTGACATCACTGAATATTTTTGTTGATTTTCTATTGATATGTTTGATCAATATTGACTGCATCAGTCACTTCTTATTCTGGGTTGTGGTTGGTTGTGATCTTCATTGTGTATCTGATATCATCAGAATTTTCAGGCATTTTTTTCTTGTACTTTTTTATATACACATTTTCATTCTTATCCTTTTCAGTGTTTATTTTAAATGTTGAATGTAGTCATGTGATGTCAACATTATTTATTTTTGATAAGATTCTGTTATGTTTTTACTTATTCATTATGAAATGAATATTTGTTATGGTCAGACATTGTGTTGAAGTTAGTCAAATCAAAATAAGGGTGTAGGAAATGTTTTATTGGAACACCATTTTGTAAATGTTAATTAAGAGATGTATATTTTGTTTACTTATTGAATAGTGCACTGAGTTGAAGCTTTATATTTGCTATTTTATATCAGTTTTTATTGTACAGTTTTCTTTATGTGGCATCTGTATTTAATTGTGATATATACAAGCCTTGTCATGAGGAGGTAATGTCATTAAAATGGATATTTGTACTATCTGTTGTGTATCAATGTGTTGATATTAATATTGAATGCATCACCAGCTGAATTGTAGTGAGTGTCAGATGAATTGATGTTTTAAGATGGGTTGCTGTCAACCATTTATGATTTAAATCAGAATTGCAGACAATTAACACAATTATATCAGACTGTTTCTTCTCAAGTCATCAAATAAAGAGTGAAGAATGTGTCATGCAAGCTCAAACTGAATTCATACTTTATGAACTAATAGCTGGTGTACAGTTTTAAATTGACAAAAATTACATTATTTACCTAAATCATCACTGACTATGTATTTCCAGTTTTTTTATTGTTGAATTTTGAATTGAAAACTGAATGTTTTAAAACTTGTGTGATTTCTACTTCTGTTTCCCCAATGACGACTACATATAATCCTTACTTAAGAGGATGTCAAATAAGTGTAGATTCCTTGTCTTTTTACTTTACTACAGTAAGCTACCATATTTGGACACTTTTGCTAAACATCTTTAACTTCAGCAAGGCAGTTTTTGGGTACCTTACCTGTTTGACTAGACTGGTTAGTCTGTTTCCAGGCTCACCATGGGGAGGTGGAGTAAGATTCTTGATCAGCTTTTGTTCACACTGACCACTTCTGGTCTACATAAGTTTGGGTATCTCAAACCCAAAATTATGATGCACATTTTGTGCATGGATAAACTTTACATTATGAGTTTAATGGTGGGATGCAGTGACAGGAAGGGAGAAAACAGGAAAACATCCTCAGCAGGACAGAACATAACACGTTCAATTGATGCTAGACAGGAACAATCAGTAGACGAATAGTTGCTGGAACTAGTGGGGGCACAGATATGGGGATGTCCCGATTGCAGTGATGCCAGTCTGAACTAAAGACTGTTTATCTTCATACAGAAAAAGCTCTTAAAAGTCTTGTAAATAACAGTCGTCCAATACTTGTATTCTGACACAGGGTGGGTTACTGATTGCTTACACCATCACATTCACATATGACCAGTACTTATTTCTTGTTTTGCTTTATTCTCAGTACAATTATGAATCTTATAATCAGAAATATTGATGTTCTCACATAAACATAAGGTAAAAGTAAAGTACGGGACTTGAATCTGCGCCTTAGCATGCAAGTTTTCACCCATATGTACTTGGCCGCCCATCCAGAAGTTTTTCGGAGATTTCTGGATAGCGTCGCTTCAAGCATTGCAACTCATGATGCGAGGCAGCATTTCGCACCTTCCCAGGAGTACTACCCTGGTACCAATTTCTGAAGGGAAGCAACCCACATATGTTCCAAAACAGCTGAACATCTTTTGCAGATTAAATAAAAACCATTAGAGGCACTTGTCATGTCATAAGAAAGCAACTTGTTAGAAAGCCATTCTTTTCTTTAATAAATGTTATGTAAGTAGTGAATCTTTAGTTGATCACTGCCTTCATCATATTCATTAGTTTTTTCTGTTCAAGTTTTCATGTGCCTTGCATTGTCAAGTTTAATGGAGTGTTCATAACATAGCTCTAGAGTTGCCTCCCTTCAAAATAATTTGTGTTAATCCCTAACTTACCACACAATTATTGTCATGGTCTTGTGAAACTGTCAAATTAACTTGTTGGACAGTTGTTGCTGCACTACAACTTCCTGTTAGTTATCACGCTATGTAGACTCTAGTTCTCTCTTACTTTCTGTATAGTGGTAGTACTTCACATTGGTTGCTTCTGTGGCATTCTTGTGATCTTCCACGTTGTCATTGGGTAGATATGTAATGCCAGGATATAACATAAACAGAATAACTCAAAGCTTGTGGAAGTTAAGAGGGTCCTCCAACCCATACAAGTTTATTGTCTGTATGCATCACTTTGTTACTGCTAAAACACAGGCTTTGCATGAACATGGTTATCTCAAGATCTCCGCTAATCCTGCTTCTACCTCTAGAATTTCTAACCCTCTTTGTTTCATCTCTAACTACACCTGATGCTACTTAACTGTCTATTTTGAAATCTTATCTCACTTCTGCACATTATAACTATCAACAATCTCTCTATCTCTAATCTAATCCTAACCACACGAGATCTGAATGTCCATGGGTACAAAGAGCCAACAATCTCTTCTACATTATGTGGTTCTATCTCCCAAATAACTCTACTGTTCTCTCTCCAGTGGTTCTCAAATTGACCTGCTCTCTCCAGTGGTTATCAAATTGACCTGCTCTCTCCAGTGATTCTCAAATTGACCTGCTCTCTCCGGTGGTTCTGGTGTAACTGTCTCTAAACATGTTCACACTTTCCCTTGTTGTCTCCCTGAGGGCTGTAACTATTTCCCCATTGGTCAGTTTGAGAACAGGCGTATGTGCCTCTCTCTCTACACATGTTCCACCAGGATCTCATTGATCAAACACTATCTTGGCTCTCTCTAGGCCTGATACTCTTAAACCCCTACATCATGTAATCTAGTTCTCATCTGTGTCTCTACTCTGTTACATTTTCCAAAGATCTCCTGGATTCCACATAGCTTGCCTCTATCACAAGATATTGTCAGATTATGAATAGTCATTTCAATCCCTGCAATTTCTCCATGAATTGGTTAGCAGCAAATATCTTGTCTGCTATTCTATGGCTTGCCCTAAAACTGTGTAGTGGGTTCTGAGAGTAGGTTCTAATCCAGATGGTCAATTAATTGAACATTTGAGAAGAAATGAAATCAGTATCTGACCAGCAGATGACAGGATGACTGTTCCCTGTGGTTATCATAGAATTGCCCTTTCTCTGAAATAGGTTAATTAGCAGGTTCATATTAGGGCTGAAGAGAGTGTATAGGGCAGCAATCAGAACTCTCAGTGTTCTGTGATTCATCGCTAGATCTTGTTTTGTTCTTAAGCCAACAGTTTAGTTCTTTCTGAGAATTGTTCTGGTTAGCTTTGGTTTGGTTTCATGAGATAGTGTCCGTGCATTCAGAACATCTTTATAAGACAGGAACAAGAATGTTGTGTAGCATTCAGAAAGATTCACAAACATCAACAGGAGACAGGAACAAGAGTATTGTATAGCACTCAGAAAGATTCACAAGCATCAACAGAAGACAGGAACAAGAGTATTGTGTAGCATTCAGAAAGATTCACAAACATCAACAGAAGACAGGAACAAGAGTATAGTGTAGCATTCAGAAAGATTCACAAACATCAACAGGAGACAGGAACAAGAGTATTGTGTAGCATTCAGAAAGATTCACAAATATCAGCAGGAGACAGGAACAAGAGTGTTGTGTAGCATTCAGAAAGATTCACAAACATCAGCAGGAGACAGGAACAAGAGTATTGTGTAGCATTCAGAAAGATTCACAAGCATCAACAGGAACAAGAGTATTGTGTAGCATTCAGAAAGATTCACAAACATCAACAGGAGACAGGAACAAGAGTATTGTGTAGCATTCAGAAAGATTCACAAACATCAGCAGGAGACAGGAACAAGAGTATTGTGTAGCATTCAGAAAGATTCACAAACATCAACAGGAGACAGGAACAAAAGTATTGTGTAGCATTCAGAAAGATTCACAAACATCAGCAGAAGACAATAGAAAGCCTAAAGCAGAATTCAAACCTTCTGTTATTCAGCACAGTGCCTTGTCACTAGAAAATTGAGAATTAGTTTTACACAAGAGTTTCTTTTGGCCTTCCATGTTTTCTTTTGTCATCTAGTGTTGTCATGACAACTTGCCACAGATTCATATTTCATCCACTCTGAGCATATGGCTGGTGTATTTTCAGTGTCTTCTCCTGAGGTATTTTGGCATATATCTTTAGTTGCTTCCTTCTCTTTAGTGTAAAGTCTCTCCAGTTCAAGTTAAGTCTTTGGAGGCATCTACTTTAGAAAGCAATTAATCTCTTCTCTAGAACTTAAGTGGATTTTCAATGCATGCATCCATATGTTAGCATTAGTAAGAGTTGCACAGGCTGTGCTCACTAAGTGTTTTAATCTCCAAATACTTGTAAGTTTGTTGATGCCAACACAATATGAGTCTGTTGGTATGTTTCGGTCCTGTGACATTTTGCTTCCTATGTAGGTGGAGAGGGTAACTTTTTGTATTTCTTTGTTAAATTTTATATCAGCTGAGTTGGTAAAATCTGTTAGTTTCTTTCTCTTGATCTGTGGATCTGAGATAGGTTTATGTTTGATGTTTCCCAATTTCTGTGGAAGGAAGTCTTTGTTCTAAAGTGAATTATTATAACTTCTCAACTATCCTGTATGATTTTGAGACGCGGATATTAGACAAGAAGAAAATGTGGATTTATGGAAGAATTGGGTGGAAAAAATAGAAAACAAATGATGAAGTCTTAAAAAAACTAAAATTGAAAAGAGAACTACTAAACACAATTCAAACAAGACAAATGAGATTTTTGGGCCATGTTAAAGAGGTAGACAAAGACTAACATGGGCAAGTGACATCAAAAGATGGACAAGTCAGCCTATGAAAATCTGCACCATCAAAGCAAGAGATAGAACAGAATGGCACTCCATGGTAGTCAACTTTTGATGTGGAGACAGCATTCAATGATAATGATAAAAGAGAATTAAATTAAAATAGATCAGCCAATCTACTCAACAACATCTCAGATGGTATGGAATGTGCACCAAATGCTTTCCTATTTGAAAAGTCACTGACTGTTTGACCTCTCTCACCCAAGCTGATTGAGATATCAAGCTTGCTATAGATCAAAATGTATGCTTTTTCTATGTATGATTTCATCAGAAGTGGTTGTAAATAAAATAGGAAACCTGTCTGTAAATAGTTACCTGACTCACAGATTTGGAAGATAATTATCAAGAAAGTCCCTAGATAAATCCCTTTCTAATTTGAGACTCAACACTTAGGGTATGCACCTAATAGAAAAAACATAAATTTTCTTTTAAAAAAGAGTTTGGTCATAAGGCATTTTGCAATTCTGAAAGGACAATAAATAGAGGAGTAAGACCAAAAAGTATGAATGAGGGAAGTATAAATCACAAACTAAGAGGCTTTGAAGCAAACTGAATGCCTCTAATAGGAATAATTCATGTTCCCTGGGTGTTGTAAGGGACAGGAAGAAAGAGGACAGAATCCCAACAGAAAATCATGAGGGCCTAGCTGAAACATCTGTATTCTTCCTTTACACGAGTGATGAGTTGTCTCCTTGAATCTGGCTGTGAACCGGAGGTCCTCTTGTGCATCATAATTTTTCTGCATCTTATTTTCATGTTAGGTTTTGATTGTTGGGCCTCTTTGACAGTCACGTGTTTGCAGGAAACATTTTGTGGTCTGTTATTGTTGTATAGATTCTGTAATCTACTTTCTTCATTCATCATAGAGCAACAGCTTAAAGACTCTAATTTTTTTTTGGTCTGCTTCTCTTCAAGAACTTCTAGAGTTTCTGCATTAATAATTTCTCTGTCTGCTCTTTCTTCAATTCTTTTTCACTTTCCTTTCATCCTCCCTTTTGTAGATTGAAGCGATAACAAAATAAAACAGGAATGACAATGAAATGTTGATGTTGGTGGCTGATCCTCCAGCATGTTCACTTTTTATTGTAAAAATTGTACTTGATGGTGACTACAATAAATAAAATAATGGATATGTAAACATCACACGAGCAGCAGGAGTCGGCTCCCTCAATGAGATAGAACTGCTTGCACAGACAGAGACAGATGGCGAGATTTGATAAAATATCTTTAAAAGAAAACTGCTAGAACAAAAAATCCATATAGGAGAAGGTGTATCTTGGTCTACGCCCTATGGGCCGGTTACGGCTCGAAAGGTCAATAGATAGATAGAAACATCACACTAATGTTGTTAATGTTTTTTTCCATGAGGGTGAATGATTGAACACATTTTCTTTGTTTTTCATTTAATTAAAAAAGACTTCATAAAACATAAGAAAATAGGTACCAAAGATCTTTTTTAAAAAAAATATGATGGTTTTGCATTGATACCAGCCACATCAACCTTAAAATGTGCTGTTAATCTTGTGTGTGCATTAAGACCATTTTCCCCATATACCAGAACCCTTATTAAAATGACTTAAACTGCATTGTGTCACAGCAAAGTCTCATAGTTCAGCACATTCAACTTCGTCACAGAATAATTTCATTAAAAGATTTGCTCTCCCACATTGATTCCTATTCACTTGATTGACCAGTTCCTAGGAGCATAATACAGAGTAAATCATTGTCAGTAGTGGTTTGCTAGAAGTCAGTTATGAGTCACTGAAGGCTATAGCTAGATTCCTGCAATAAATGCTTTGACACATGCAAATGTTTGATATGAAATTAAGTATTCAAAGACTGAAAAGGAAAACCCAGTTAAAAATCCACACAGGAGAAGCAAGGTAGTAGTAACAGACAACCCAGAGGGAAAAAAACATGATGCAAATCAGGATAGGAAATACTCGCTAGTCTTGTATGACTGCTTGTCTAGAAGAGATGACTAGGTTCTTCTTCAGCTTTCAGCCACGGATGTGTTGTGTTGCTAGTTTATGGCAAGCCAGGATATTTGTGTCTTAGAACCTAAGAACTTGTGCAGACGCGATGTCTTACCTCAAGATCATACAATCCCCCTGAGACACCTGTGACTAGAAGCAACTGCTGCTTTACGGTACAGTGAAGGAAGACCTATGGCTGGGGAAGCAGAGACTAAGCCACTGGACCACATGGTACAAAACACAGTGCAACCCAATCCACATAAAAATCAAATTAAAATATTATCAGAAAGCATCGTTTTTCTTTTATATTTTATTTCCCTTACAGCCATCTTGATCCTTCCCATGCTGTGAGATCTCATATAGGGCTTGTAGTGTTTTTCGTCACCCATCCCTATTGTAGAGGCCACAGAGATGGGATTTCTCAGAAGAATGTTGAAAGTTCCCTGGACAGCTAAAAAGACCAGTGTGGAAATTCTCAAAGAGGCCAACACAAAAAGGGAACTCTTAAAAAACATCAGAAAGAAGCAATCAACATTTTTTGGGCACATCATGAGAAGAGGAAAGTTGGAATACTTAGTTACAACTGGCAAAATAAAAGGAAAGAGATATAGTGGACGACAAAGAGAGAAAATACTGGATAGCTTGGTGTCATGGCATGGAAAACAGTCAACAACAGAACTGATACGATGCACTGTGGATAGAAGATTGTGGAAGGACATGATCGCCTATGCCAACCAGTAGGGCACACACATCATGATGATGATGATCTCTATTGTGGGCTATAAATTTGATTTTATCTAATGAATCTATGCCTGCCAACTTTGCTTCTCTTTATAGGTCTTTCTCTTATTTTCTGTATCCTGATGTTTCCCATAGAAGACTCTGTTTTGAAATTCTCGTCTCCTCTCAGCACATGTCCAAAATATGTCCATCTTCTTTCCTTAATTGTAGATGAGATCTTTAGTTGCATGCCCATTTCTCCTATTTCAATTTTAGTCTTAAATTAATTTCATTGTACACAGAGTATTTTTTTTAGGCATTTGTCTTCAAAAGCGTTTAGTTTTTTCTCAGTCACTTTTGATGTTTTCCAGCTTTCACATGCACAGGTAAGTGTTGATAATACATTTCAGCTGAATATCCTAAGTTTGGTTCTCTTGCATAGTATTTTTGATTTCCAGATTTAAAAAATTCATTGCTACTTTTACTATCCTACTTCTGATCTCTTTCTTTGTTTCACCTTCTTGATCTATATTACTACCAAGACATATATGTCTGCTCTTTCTAAAGCCTGGCTATTGTGATAAATATTGCCATCTGGGGTATTGTTATTTTTTATTATTTTTGTTTTATCTTTGTTGATTTCAAGTCCTATTTTTTTCCATCATGGATGATAAGGTATCTGTAATATTTTGCATCTTGTTGATATTGTCACATAGAAGCACTATATCATATGCTAAATCTAGATCTTCCAAGTAATTTTGTTGTAGCAATTAATGCCATTATTGCCTTGCAACATTTTTATCTCTTTCTATTGATCTTTCAAGCCGTAGCCGGCCCATTGGGCATAGACCCAGATACTCTTTCTCTTATCTAAATTTTTATTCTAGCAGTTTTCTAGCGTAGGTGATCATGTCTCTCCACAACTTTCGATCTCGACAGTTATTTATCATTTCTGTTGTTGACCTTCTGCCAAGCCATTCTCTTAAGCTGTTTGTTATTTTTTCTCTTTGCTTCCCTCTATCTGTTCGTCCCTCAATTTTTCCAGTTACAATATATTCCAGTTCTCTTCTCATTACATGGCCAAAAAACGATGATTGTTTCTTCCTAATATTGGAAATTAGCTCTCGTTTTGCTTTGACCATTTTCAGAACATCTTCATTACTCTTCTTAGCTGTCCATGGTATTCTCAATATTCTTCTGTAAAACCACATTTCTACAGGCTCCATTGATTTTCTTGTCTGTTGTCCTATTGTCCATGATTCGCATCCATAAGTTAAGACTGGCTCTAGATAACATTTAAGAACTCTCTTGTTTCTATTGTCAAAAATGGATTACATAGTATCTTCCTCATTTTTTGGAAAGCTGCCTTTGCCTGAGCCATTCTGCATCTCACCTCTTTTGTACATCTTCCATCTGAGGTTAACAAAGTTCCCAAGTATTTAAATTCATTTACCTGTTTTAATATTGTTCCACTTGTCTTTATTTTGCACTGAGGTGATGTCTTTTTCTTTGTTGTTACCATTACCTCTGTCTTTTTTGCTATTAAGGCTGAGTCCTTTATTTTTGCTTTCTTTCACTATAATGTCCAACATTTCTTGTAACTCATTTTCACCCTTAGTGCTCAAGACTGTATCATCAGCATACCTTAGATTATTTATATTTGGACCTCCAATTGTTATTCCAGGCATGCCCCTTATGGATATTAAAATAATCTCACTGTAAATATTAAACAAATCTGGTGACAACACACAACCTTGTCTAACACCCTGTTTTATTTGTTGAAACATTCCCAATTGGTTTCCAGTTCTTATGGCCGCTGTTTGTACTCATTATATAATCAATGGTAATTCCAAATAGCAATGATATGGTGATAGTATACATCCCTATTTGGCAGCCATCAACCAACTAATATAGATAGAACAACAATACAGTTTTGGGAGTCTTAAGTTTATCTTTAGCGATCAATTATTGCTATGCATTTAGACATGCACCAGGAACAAGATGCTGCATTTGATGTTTTCGCTGGTACCACATAGTTTGTCATGCAGTGTTGCTTCTGTGGGCCATATTTGTGTTCTTAGAGTGTTGAGAGTGCTGAAGTCCTGTAGGATATGCTTTGGAGTTTGTTGGAAAAAGTTTCTGAAAACATGGGAGATGTGTATGAATCGTGAATCAAAGATCACTGTGAGGGTGTGTTCATGAATCAAAGATCACTGTGAGGGTGTGTTCATGAATCAAAGATCACTGTGAGGGTGTATTCATGAATCAAAGATCACTGTGAGGGTGTATTCATGAATCAAAGATCACTGTGAGGGTGTATTCATGAATCAAAGATCACTGTGAGGGTGTATTCATGAATCAAAGATCACTGTGAGGGTGTGTTCTTGAATCAAAGATGACTGAGGGCGTGTTCATGAATCAAAGATCACTGTGAGGGTGTGTTCATAAATCAAAGATCACTGTGAGGGTGTATTCATGAATCAAAGATCACTGTGAGGGCGTGTTCTTGAATCAAAGATGACTGTGAGGGTGTGTTCATGAATCAAAGGTCACTGTGAGGGTGTATTCATAAATCAAAGATCACTGTGAGGGTGTATTCATGAATCAAAGATCACTGTGAGGGCGTGTTCATGAATCAAAGGTCACTGTGAGGGTGTATTCATAAATCAAAGATCACTGTGAGGGTGTATTCATGAATCAAAGATCACTGTGAGGGTGTATTCATAAATCAAAGATCACTGTGAGGGTGTATTCATAATCAAAGATCACTGTGAGGGTGTATTCATGAATCAAAGATCACTGTGAGGGTGTATTCATAAATCAAAGATCACTGTGAGGGTGTATTCATAAATCAAAGATCACTGTGAGGGTGTATTCATGAATCAAAGATCACTGTGAGGGCGTGTTCTTGAATCAAAGATCACTGTGAGGGCGTGTTCTTGAATCAAAGATCACTGTGAGGGTGTGTTCATGAATCAAAGATCACTGTGAGGGTGTGTTCATGAATCAAAGATCACTGTGAGGGTGTATTCATAAATCAAAGATCACTGTGAGGGTGTATTCATAAATCAAAGATCACTGTGAGGGTGTATTCATGAATCAAAGATCACTGTGAGGGTGTATTCATAAATCAAAGATCACTGTGAGGGTGTATTCATAAATCAAAGATCACTGTGAGGGTGTATTCATGAATCAAAGATCACTGTGAGGGCGTGTTCTTGAATCAAAGATCACTGTGAGGGTGTGTTCATGAATCAAAGATCACTGTGAGGGTGTATTCATGAATCAAAGATCACTGTGAGGGTGTATTCATAAATCAAAGATCACTGTGAGGGTGTATTCATAAATCAAAGATCACTGTGAGGGTGTATTCATGAATCAAAGATGACTGTGAGGGTGTATTCATGAATCTAAGGTCACTGTGAGGGCATGTTCTTGAATCAAAGGTCACTGTGAGGGTGTGTTCTTGAATCAAAGATCACTGTGAGGGTGTATTCATAAATCAAAGATCACTGTGAGGGTGTATTCATGAATCTAAGGTCACTGTGAGGGCATGTTCTTGAATCAAAGGTCACTGTGAGGGTGTGTTCTTGAATCAAAGATCACTGTGAGGGTGTGTTCTTGAATCAAAGATCACTGTGAGGGTGTATTCATGAATCTAAGGTCACTGTGAGGGCATGTTCTTGAATCAAAGATCACTGTGAGGGTGTAATCATAAATCAAAGATCACTGTGATGGCATGTTCTTGAATCAAAGATCACTGTGAGGGTGTATTCATGAATCAAAGATCACTGTGAGGGTGTATTCATGAATCAAAGGTCACTGTGAGGGTGTATTCATGAATCAAAGGTCACTGTGAGGGTGTATTCATGAATCAAAGATCACTGTGAGGGCATGTTCTTGAATCAAAGATCACTGTGACGGTGTATTCATGAATCAAAGGTCACTGTGAGGGTGTAATCATAAATCAAAGATCACTGTGATGGCATGTTCTTGAATCAAAGATCACTGTGAGGGTGTATTCATGAATCAAAGATCACTGTGAGGGTGTATTCATGAATCAAAGGTCACTGTGAGGGTGTATTCATGAATCAAAGGTCACTGTGAGGGTGTATTCATGAATCAAAGATCACTGTGAGGGCATGTTCTTGAATCAAAGATCACTGTGACGGTGTATTCATGAATCAAAGGTCACTGTGAGGGTGTATTCATGAATCAAAGATCACTGTGAGGGTGTATTCATGAATCAAAGATCACTGTGAGGGTGTATTCATGAATCAAAGATCACTGTGAGGGTGTATTCCTGAATCAAAGATCACTGTGAGGGCATGTTCTTGAATCAAAGATCACTGTGAGGGTGTATTCATAAATCAAAGATCACTGTGAGGGTGTATTCATGAATCAAAGATCACTGTGAGGGTGTATTCCTGAATCAAAGATCACTGTGAGGGTGTATTCATAAATCAAAGATCACTGTGAGGGTGTATTCATAAATCAAAGATCACTGTGAGGGTGTATTCATAAATCAAAGATCACTGTGAGGGCATGTTCTTGAATCAAAGATGACTGTGAGGGCATGTTCTTGAATCAAAGATGACTGTGAGGGCATGTTCTTGAATCAAAGATGACTGTGAGGGCATGTTCTTGAATCAAAGATCACTGTGAGGGTATGTTCTTGAATCAAAGATGACTGTGAGGGCATGTTCTTGAATCAAAGATCACTGTGAGGGTGTGTTCCTGAGTCAAAGATCACTGTGAGGGCATGTTCTTGAATCAAAGATCACTGTGAGGATTTGTTAACAAATCAACGGTTACTGTGGAAATGTTTTCATAAATCACAGGTTACAGTGGAAATGTTTTCATAAATCAAAGGTTACTGTGGGAATGTTTTCATAAATCACAGGTTACAGTGGGAATGTTTTCATAAATCACAGGTTACAGTGGGAATGTTTTCATAAATCACAGGTTACTGTGGGAATGTTTTCATAAATCACAGGTTACAGTGGGAATGTTTTCATAAATCAAATGTTACTGTGGGAATATTTTCATAAATCACAGGTTACAGTGGGAATGTTTTCATAAATCAAAGATTAGAGTGAGAATGTTTTCATAAATCACAGGTTACTGTAGGAATGTTTTCTTAAATCAAAGGTTACTGTGGGAATATTTTCATAAATCACAGGTTACAGTGGGAATGTTTTCATAAATCAAAGATTAGAGTGAGAATGTTTTCATAAATCAAAGGTTAGGCTACTGTGGGAATGTTTTCATAAATCACAGGTTACTGTGGGAATGTTTTCATAAATCAAAGGTTACTGTGAGAATCTTTTCATAAATCACAGGTTACTGTAGGAATATTTTCATAAATCAAAGGTTACTGTGAGAATCTTTTCATAAATCACAGGTTACTGTAGGATTGTTTTCATAAATCAAAGGTTACTGTGGAAATGTTTTAATAAATCAAAGTTTAGAGTGAGAATGTTTTCATAAATCACATGTTACTGTAGAAATGTTTTCTTAAATCAAGGCTACTGTGGGAATGTTTTCTTAAATCACAGATTACTGTGAGAATGTTCTCATAAATCAAAAGTTACTGTGGGAATGTTTTCATAAATCAAAAGTTACTGTGAGAATGTTTTCATAAATCACAGGTTACTGTGGGAATGTTTTTATAAATCAAAGGTTATTGCGGGAATGTTTTCATAAATTAAAGGTTAATGTGAGAATTTTTTCATAAATCAAAGGTTACTGTGGGAATGTATTCATAAATCAAAAGTTACTGTGAGAATGTTCTCATAAATTAAAGGTTACTGTGCAAATGTTTTCATAGATTAAAGGTTACTTTGGGAATGTTTTTATAAATAAAAAGTTACTCTGAGGATGTGTTAATAATAATGAATTCAATATCACATTTGATAAGAATTACAGTAAAAATGTATTCATGAAACATAAAATTATAGGTAAATGCATTCATGAAGCTACAATTACAGTGAAAATATTTTCGGGAAACTAAAATTATAGTGAAAATGTATTTATGAAACTGAGGCCAGGATGTTTACACGAAATGAAGACACATTACAGACAACAAAAATAACAAAGGAATTAGTGTAATGATTTTAAGAAACCAGTGAGTTGGTGAGAGTGTGTAATTTATTGAGCAAGTTCACTTTTATCTTGAATCACAATTTTGTGGCAAAAATAACACATAATGTGTGTTAATGACAAAATATTTTTATTTTTCAATATTTCAGCTCAGAACAAACAAATAAATTAACATGATCCAAGAACAAATAAATGAATTAATATGACCTAATTACTCCCTCGGGAGCCGCGATAGCTCAGTGGTTAGTGAACTGGACTACCACGGACAAGGGGTAGGGTTCGATCCCAACCGACGGCTTCCGGGTTCACCCAGCCTTAAATGGGTACCGGATTTTTTCTGGGAAAGTAAAGCAGCACGCGCGTAATACTGACCACATTACCCCAAAAATCATGTGCTGAAGGTCTGTAAAATATAGGGTCACTAACACCATATTTCCCTATACGCCACTTGGCGTGACGGGAGTACTTTACTTTTTTACTCCCTCAATAAATAACATTTACTTTAAGTCTCTTCATTTTTCTTTCTCATTCATCCAATGACTACATCTTTCATTGTTCACCCTTAAAAGAACATCAAGTGAGTGTAGATGTGCTGTGTTGTTGTTTACTGCAAGTTGCAATACTTTGCGCCTTTTGGGCCAATACCTCAAACTTCAGCAAGATATTTTTGAGCACATGGTTGCCTTCTCTCTTCAATATGCTACCTACTTTGTCATACTCCTTAGCCGGTGATGTCTTCAATGAGAATTATGTTGCACTTTTATGTAAGACTATTAGCTCAGTGCATCAAAGTACTCACTGGGTAAACTCTAGGGGGGTTTATGGGCCACATCAACTCCCCTACTGCCAGACAGTGGCAGAGGACACAATTTGTACAGACAACCTACTGGTGAGACTTCACAACAAGTAAGCCCATGTTATAATAGAGACTCTACTAGGTTGATGGAGCCAGATCCAATTGTCCAAGGAAAAGGTTGGCTCTTGCCAGGCTCTTTTATTTGAGTTTGTTAGTCTTGTCAACTCATCATCATCAAGTACCGGGCCTGCTGGTGTAGGTGATCATATCTCTCCACAACTTTCGATCTCGACAGTTATTTATCATTTCTGTTGTTGACCTTCTGCCAAGCCATTCTCTTAAGCGGTCAACTAGAAACAAATATTCCATGAATCAGAAATAGATAACCTTTAATGCATATCACATTGAAAATGTTAAAAAAAAGGCAATAGGTTTAGATAGTTAAACCAATTATGTGCTTATTGTAATACAAGGCAACATAGACTACTTGAAAGACATATTTGCAAGAAGTATGGGCCAAGATCTTGCATGATGAAATAAGACAATTGCAAAGCAAAAACCTTGTTTGGAGTTAAACAAGGATGTATTTTATCACCCTTGTTATTTGGAATTGTTATGGACTTCATAATGAAGAAATGCTGCACTGGTAATAAAGGCATCGAATGGATACAAGGAGACCATTTGGAGGACCTCGACTTTGCTGATGACATAGTTCTCATCAGCAGTCAGATAAAAACGATGCAGGAAAACACAAATGAACTATCATCAATAGCCAACAAAACTGGGCTTGAGATCAATCATGAAAAGACTAAAGTCATGAAAAGTTTAAATACAACAGATGACAAAATTTACATGGAAAACAAACCAGTAGAAGAGATCGATCACTTTATCTATCTTGGAAGTCACATTGATCGAGAAGGGGATACAAGTAAAGAAATTAGAATCAGAATGGCTAAAGCAGCAATGTCTTTCAGAAGCCTTGAAAAGTTGTGGAAATCAAAGCTAATCAGCACAAACACAAAACTTGGGCTATACAAATCAAATGTACTATCAACCCTTACGTATGCGCGTGGAAGCTGGAAAACAACAAGAGATATAGAAACAAAGTTGAACGCATTCGAAAATATGTGTCTAAGGAAAATACTTGGTATAGCGTGGAACGAATTCAAAACAAATGAGAAAATTAGAGAAACCGCCAATCAACCACTAATATCTTCAGTAATAAAGAAAAGACGATGGTCATACGTTGGACATGTGATGAGAAGAGGTAATAACCGAATAGCAAAGCAAGCCCTCATATGGGAAACAACAGGTAAGAGAAAAAGAGGAAGACCCAAGGAGACACTGAGAAGAACATTGATGAGAGAGGCAAGAGCAGCAGGATTCGGCTCCCTCAATGAGATAGAGCTGCTTGCACAGAACAGAGACAGATGGCGAGATTTGATAAAATATTTTTAAAAGAAAACTGCTAGAACAAAAATTCAGATAGGAGAAGGTGTATCTTGGTGTACGCCCTATGGGCCGGCTATGACTCAAAAGGTCAATAGATAGATAGAAAACAAAAAAAATTAGGATTTTTGCATAAAGCTCAGAAATATGAGATGGATTTAGAGTATTATATCTGCCCCAAAAATAAATAACAATAGTTGTAGTCTGCATTATTTATTGCATACCTTTTATATGTTATATAGAAACATATAGTGTAAGGTAAAAGAGGCTACATTAAAGCAATTAAAATATATGTACATTGAGTATGGTTCAAACACACATGATAAAGTCAGAAAATTGTCAAGTAAAAACATAATAATCATATTCTGTCAGAGTTCGATGTAATCAATAATGTTAATAGTTAGTCTCATGTGATTCCAATGGATGCTGTTTAGATGTGGATACATTAATTACTGATGCTATGTTCAAACAACTGCAGCATATGTTGTAAAATGACAAGAAAACACATTCTACAGGTTTGCCCCCAGTATACAGGCCCAAGGAGGTCAGTGTGTACCATGTCCACCTCCCTGGAAGAGAAACTCTACGAGGCACTGCTTTGCTAACTGAAGTCTTTTTTCACTGAAGCTCACATAAATCTCATGTACAATATTTGCTACATAAATCCTGAACACAATGTTCACTACATCTATACTTCCCTCAATATCAATGCTTCCATTATCATGCTCTATTCTTCAGGCCTGATGATGACATAATAGCTCCTTCATTTCACTTCCACAGTCGCCCATCTGTACACCTAGACAGTTGGCCATTGAATGCTCACTTATACATGTCTTCTCTTTCTAAGTCAAAGTTCTACAAGTCTTTTCTTTCTAAGTCGTAGTTCTATCCAGGTGACATCTCAAGACCCACAAGCTCTCCCTGAACTTGTACTCAAAACATGACTGTCTCTCCTCATGTGAGACAACTTCCATTATTCAACTACCTCAAGTCTCCCTTGCCTAACAAGTATGTCAATTCCCATTATTATCCTTACTCATTAACACATTAAGAAAGAAGTGAATAAAAATGGTATGCCTTTATATAAAAAATAAAATTCCCTCCGTGCCTTGCTAGGCGTATGGGGAATACAGTGTTTAGTGATCACATTTTTCCATGTCGACAGAACATTTTTAGGTGATGTGTCTAGTAACAACTCATGCCTTTATATGCTAAAATAGTATTATTTTTACAAAATAAAATTGTACACTTCTCATATTATTTATCTTTCCCTTCTTACTTATGTTTTATTTAAAATAAAATAATGCTTTTCTCATGTATAAACATTAATAACATTAATAAATATGTATATGCCACAAGGCCTTTAAATGCTATGGGGTCGTATTTAAGTTTATATAAAGTTATCATTATTATTACGGTAGAAGCAGTTACAAAAATAATCATTATCATAAGCAACATATTTATTATGAGTACCAGTGCCATCATTACTGTGTGATCTAACAGCTAGTGACAATGAGGTAGTGCTTCCAAGTAATAATAGCAAATATCAGAAATATCACAGCTGCTGAAATAAGATGTCCGTGAAGAATATTTAATGTGACAATCGGAGACAAAGTATACAAATTAAGAAATTATAGATAATTGAAGTAATATTATTTGTGAATTTGATACAAAAAAAGCAAATCTCATAAGGTAACATGGTAACCGACAAGTAACATTCCAAAACAAGCATTAACAGCCAGATGCAACAATAAAAGTGGCGTAGAAAGACCTCCAAATGAATGGACATGCAACATTTCTGATGTCACATTGAAACAGTGCACTACCTAGTTGTAATGAAAAATAGAAAGAATGTATACAGAGAAGATACAGAAACCCAAAAGAAAGTTCCTGAAGATAACACTTCTTGAGAACTGACAAACAACCAGCTATAAATAACACAGAATTCCAAGTTGACATATTAGGGTTACGATATAGCTAACTATGATATAGCAGTGACAAGTGAAGTAGATAACTAATGTCCCAAGAACATAGCAGACATTATTAGAAGTGATTTTATTGTGGTTATGACAGACGTGTAAGAGGATTATGGATGAACCAAAAAAAAGTCTACCAACAAAGACTCGGGATCCGCCATTGAGAAGTTGTTATAAGTTAGAGTTTATCAGAATAGACTAGGCATCTTTCACTGGTAGAAGTTGTTATAAGTTAGAGTTTATCAGAATAGATTAGACATCTGTCGCTGGTTGAAGTTGTTATAAGTTAGAGTTTATCAGAATAGATTAGGCATCTGTCGCTGGTTGAAGTGACTGGTTGAAGTCACTGTTTCCTGTGTGTTACTGGGGCCTCATTATGAGGGAAGTAAAGAATAGTGACACTGTGACCTTCCAGGCATGTCGCAAGAGGCGACTAAGGAGGTTGATCGATGGCTTGACAAGCTGTCATTGTAAAAAGTATTGTTATGGAAACAGTGCCATATATTTTAGAGCAGTGATCTCTGCAATATGTTCCACTTTGGCACGCAAGGTTTCTGTTTCTGAGATTGTGGTTCTGCCCTATGTGCCGTTTTTGGCTCGAAAGGACAATAGATAGATAGACTGGTTGAAGTTGTTATAAGTTAGAGTTTATCAGAATAGATTAGACATCTGTCACTGGTTGAAGTTGTTATAAGTTAGAGTTTATCAGAATAGATTAGACATCTGCCACTGGTTGAAGTTGTTATAAGTTAGAGTTTATCAGAATAGATTAGGCATCTGTCACTGGTTGAAGTTGTTCTTGAGTTTACCAGAACAGACTAGCCATTTGTCACTGGTTGAAGTTGTTATAAGTTAGAGTTTATCAGAATAGATTAGGCATCTGTCACTGGTTGAAGCTGTTCTTGAGTTTACCAGAACAGACTAGCCATCTGTCACTGGTTGAAGTTGTTATAAGTTAGAGTTTACCAGAACAGACTAGCCATCTGTCACTGGTTGAAGTTGTTATAAGTTAGAGTTTACTAGAACAGACTAGTCATCTGTCACTGGTTGAAGTTGTTATAAGTTAGAGTTTACTAGAACAGACTAGTCATCTGTCACTGGTTGAAGTTGTTATAAGTTAGAGTTTACCAGAACAGACTAGCCACTTGTCACTGGTTGAAAAGCTAAGTGATTATCATTATGTTATAATAATAATAATAACAATATGGTATTTGGCATCTTGACAGATGGTTTGTAGCTATCTTGATAAGTCAGTAGTTTGGTAAAATATTAGTGTCTTATGTGAGATGCTATTTTGCTGAACAGCTTCTCTAGTGGCTGAATCTGCCACATTTCTTGAAAGGCCGTTTTGAGTACAGAATGAACAAGATCTTTTTGTGGTACCTGGCCTCATCTCCTTCTGATTCAAGACATGCAGGTGTACTAGGTAGAGAACAAAACAAGATATGGAGGTGTACTAGGTAGAGAACAAAACAAGATATGCAGGTGTACTAGGTAGAGAACAAAACAAGATATGGAGGTGTACTAGGTAGAGAACAAAACAAGATATGGAGGTGTACTAGGTAGAGAACAAAACAAGATATGGAGGTGTACTAGGTAGAGAGCAAAACAAGACATGGAGGTGTACTAGGTAGAGAACAAAACAAGACATGCAGGTGTACTAGGTAGAGAACAAAACAAGATATGCAGGTGTATTAGGTAGAGAACAAAACAAGACGTGCAGGTGTACTAGGTAGAGAACAAAACAAGACATGCAGGTGTACTAGGTAGAGAACAAAACAAGATATGGAGGTGTACTAGGTAGAGAACAAAACAAGATATGGAGGTGTACTAGGTAGAGAACAAAACAAGATATGGAGGTGTACTAGGTAAAGAACAAAACAAGACATGCAGGTGTACTAGGTAGAGAACAAAACAAGATATGGAGGTGTACTAGGTAGAGAACAAAACAAGATATGGAGGTGTACTAGGTAGAGAACAAAACAAGACATGCAGGTGTACTAGGTAAAGAACAAAACAAGACATGCAGGTGTACTAGGTAGAGATCAAAACAAGACATGGAGGTGTACTAGGTAGAGAACAAAACAAGATATGCAGGTGTACTAGGTAGAGAACAAAACAAGACATGCAGGTGTACTAGGTAGAGATCAAAACAAGACATGGAGGTGTACTAGGTAGAGAACAAAACAAGATATGGAGGTGTACTAGGTAGAGAACAAAACAAGACATGCAGGTGTACTAGGTAGAGATCAAAACAAGACATGGAGACTAGGTAGATAACTAGACAATACGGTGAGGTGTACTAGGTAGATAACTAGACAATACAGTGAGGTGTACTAGGTAGATAACTAGACAATACAGTGAGGTGTACTAGGTAGATAACTAGACAATACAGTGAGGTGTACTAGGTAGAGAATGAAACAAGACATGGAGGTGTACTAGGTAGATAACTAGACAATACGGTGAGGTGTACTAGGTAGAGAATGAAACAAGACATGGAGGTGTACTAGGTAGATAACTAGACAATACAGTGAGGTGTACTAGGTAGATAGATAGACAATATGGTGAGGTGTACTAGGTAGATAACTAGACAATACAGTGAGGTGTACTAGGTAGAGAATGAAACAAGACATGGAGGTGTACTAGGTAGATAACTAGACAATACGGTGAGGTGTACTAGGTAGATAAATAGACAATATGGTGAGGTGTACTAGGTAGATAACTAGACAATATGGTGAGGTGTACTAGGTAAATAAATAGACAAAACGGTGAGGTGTACTAGGTAGATAACTAGACAATATGGTGAGGTGTACTAGGTAGATAACTAGACAGGACAATGAGGTAAGTAAACTAGGTAGAGAACTAGACAAGAAAGTGAGGTGTACTAGGTAGAGAAGTAAACAAGACAATGAGGTTTACTAGAATGAGAACAAAACAAGACAATGAGGTGTACAGGGAAAAAACAAAGCAAAACAAGACAATGAAGTATACTAGGTAGAGAACAAGACAATGAGGAATACTAGGTAGCTCAGACTGAGTTGAAGAGCTACTTCTCTTTGATGAGACTGGCACAGTACTTTTTGAAGTCTGCAAGACATCTATCTTGGAAACACTTCTTTCTGGTCTCAGATTGGCTAACACATTTTTCAAACATCTAATACCAATTCTAGGAAAAGGTGTTCGATTGTTCCTACACAGAAAACTCTAAATCTTTCCAACATCTTCATATGGGTGAAATGTCGTTTGTTCATAACAGTTAAACTGTGATCCCTCAATCTCATTGTATGAATTTTCATCCTTCTCGTTGGTGTATGTATGTTTCTCAGAATACTTGTACCCTAAAGGAACTGGTTTTGCTGCTGAGTATGAAGCCTCAAGATCATTTTTAATGACTGTCTTAGGCACTGGGATGTTGGAATAATCAATGACTTTTGGTGCTGCACAACTGGTAGCATCAACATAGGGGTTGGTCTCTGAGTCTGAGGCATTCTCACAGTCAGATACGCCAAGATAAATTTCAGGTGCAGTCTGTGAATAAATAGACTGAATAGCAGAGTCGAATGAGTTTCTCTTTTGATAAAGTTCTTTTGGTATAACCTGGCTTTCATTGTCACTATGAGAGTCAAGCAACACTTTCACCTTTGTTTCTAAAACTTCATTGCCTTTTTGGTCTTCAAGAAACACTTTTGCTCGCTTAAGTATGCTGGAAAAAGAAATGAAGCAAAATAATATAATTGCTGTTAAAGTTATCAATATACAATGAAAATAATATATTAAATGTACATTATCAAAGAGGGATCAAGTCATCATACTTTGCCTACGCACAGGCCACAAGAGAATGAGAAATCACATGGTCACCAAATTCAAAATAGGTACAACCAGCCTATGCCACTGTACACTGGACAATATGACTACAAAACATGTTCTACAGGATTGCCCCAGTACACAGACCTGAGAAGAGCAATGTGGTCCACATCCACCTCCCTGGAAGAGAAACTATATGGGGCAGACAGCTGACTTCATGAGAGTCTGGAATCCTACTCTGATTGAGTCTTGATTGCAGAGAGAGAGAGAGAGAGAGAGAGAGAGAGAGAGAGAGAGAGAGAGAGAGAATACACATAAGTACACATGATTTAAGACAAACAGAAATGAACAAGAATGCATCTTGAGAAAGCTAATCCAGAATATAACTAGACATGTTCTTCTGTTTAAAAAAATTATTTACTCATGCTGAACTGAAGAAGGTTACGTTAGGGCAGTTTGTTAAAGCCATTACACATCCACTCCTACTTAATAGGTGATTGCTGAAGAAGGATATGGCAAAAAGAGAGAAAATACTGGGTCGTTTAACACTGTGGCATGGAATAATGTCTGCTACGGAACTGAACAGTCGTTATTAAAGACAGGATGTTTTGAGAATCCCTGATACATGATGATGGTGAAGGTTTGTGTGAAGCTAGAACTAGATCATGGTGACAATTACAACATTTGTCCCATTTCTGATGTCTCTTGCTTTTATCAAGTACATGGATCAAGGTGAGAGGGGGTGGCTGAGTCGACAGCTCATCAAACTCCAAAGCAAGAGAAGCCAGGTTTGAATCCCAGTAGGGTCAAAACATCATTAATGGCCGCTGAGATGCAGGAGAAGCACAGGAATTAGACAACCAAGAGTCAATGTCACTTCTTTGGATGAAAGAAAGGGAATTAAGATGAGCGCAATAGAAATGAGTGAGGCTTAGTGGGCCCATGTGAGGACATAGTCAACACGGAACTGGAGTCACCAGTTGCTGAACCTGCAGGACATGCTGAGGAGGGATCTGAGCACCTATGGATATGTTCAGAATGCAATGATAACTCACAAACAATAAGAGGGTCAAAAGTTTTTTGTATCAGAATCGGATGAAACCAAAAATAATCAGAATCGAACACCCCACAGCAACTGCCAAGGACCAGCAGCCTTCATTCTCTGGTCCTGTAAGTCCCCTCTGCAGACCCCAGTAATTGGGAAATGCTGTAAAGATATTTTTGTAAACACCATGTAGTTATGAAAGCTTGTAAAAAGCCAGGCTGGAATGTGGGTAATGGCAGACTGTAAACAGTCATCTTGTTCCATTACATTAGGAACTGGTTCTTTCTGTGATTGAATATGCTCTAGTTATCTTAGTCATATGAGACAGAAAAGCTGGAAAAGGATACAGAGTGTGGCTATGTGCATAATTCTTGGATGCACAAAAGACACATCATACAGAGGTATGCATAATCTTATGGATCTTCTTGTCATGATAGACAGGAAAAATGTGCTGAGTATGTGCCTAGCTTTGAGTCAGCACTGACACACAACATCCACTGACACACAACATCAACTGACACACAACATCCACTGACACACAACATCCACTGCACAGGGAAATCAGGAGTCAGAAAGGTAGCAGATTAAAGAAAGGGGCATCTTGTATTGGTCATATTGAGGTCATTGTGCAACAGATATGTCCTTAATATGCATCAAACTGAACAAAAAATGAAGAAAACAAAACCTAGTCATAGTGGAAGCTGAAGCACAGCCTTTGATTTTAAAGAATTCTTCTGATAGTAAAATAATCATAGATGACTTTCTTATTTGGCATAGATGGTGCCCATGTACTTTCACAGTTCAGGTGAGGGGGAGAGTTGTTAAAGAAGTCGGTGATGCACTTCCCTTGATTACAAGTAGTTTAACGATAAAGGTCATGGCTGCAACTAAGGCAATAGCTTAGCTTTGAGACACAGACCCACTTAGGCTTTCCCAGTGATTCAAAGAGTATAAAAAAAAAGTTAAGAGCCCTGTCACGCCAAGTGGCATATAGGGAATATGGTGTTAGTGACCATAATTTTTATAGACCTTTAGCACATGATTTTGGGGGGTAATGTGGTCGGTATTACGCCCGTGCCGCTTTACTTTCCCAGAAAAAATCCAGTACCCATTTAAGGCTGGGTGAACCTGGAAGCTGTCGGTCAAGATTGCTCGCCTGAGTAATGACTCCCAGGCATCGACCTCCTGCTGCATTGCCTCTAGGGCTAACACTATATGTCAGGCACATAATAACTACACTTAATACGCAACACTTGAAAATAGTTTAACTTACCTGTCTTGACTTACCCTAGCAAGTTGCTGTGCTTTCCAGTCGAACTGAAGTGGTTACTTCTAGCAACGTCCTTTTATAGACCCGTCGGCCCAGGGATTCCTTGCACCCACTCAGTGTCTGACTTAGTGGGAATTTGGAAGTCACGGTGTAGATTAGCGCCTAATTGTCTGGCCTTCAGGTTATTGGGAATTTTATAACTGTCGATGCTGCAACCCGTCCGGTGTTGCTCCCCTACGGTCAATGATATAATTTGTCTCGCTTATTGCCGTGTCTCGTCCAGGGTTAACCTGTTGTTACCCCGTTCACTTACATGGTAAGCCGGAAGTCATGGTGTAGATTAGCACCTAGTTGTCTGGCCTTTTGGTGACTTTATTGTTTGAACTATTGGCACCGCAATCGCCTGGGGTTGATCACCTACGGTTGATGATGCTACTTCTTATCGCTGCGCCTCGGGTATTCCCGAGTAACACTCTCCCTACTCTGTTGACTTACATGGGAGTAATAAGTGGTCAAGATGTAAATGGTCGACCGATCATCTGGACATAAGATTATTTGACCGTTAATCTGTCACGATTCTGCTTGTCCACATCCCCCCCCCCCTTTAATTCCTAGCATCTTTAAGAGGGAGGGAGAATAAAAGCTTCATGCCAAGAGCAGTTGTCACAAGTGTACTAATTAACATAATTCCACATCCATCTGATTAGCATAAGGTATGGTAAGGTAAAGTACGAGACTTGAACCGGCGTCTTAGCACACAAGTTTCCACCCATATGTGCTCAGCCGCCTGTCCAGAAATGTTCAGAGATTTCTGGATAGTGTCACTTCAAACAGCGAAACTCACGATGTGAGGTGACATTCCTCACCTTCCCAGGGTAATATACCCTGGTACCCATTTCTGCCAACGGCTGGGTCGACCGTGGGGGTATTTATTTTTACCCAACCACGAGTACAATTCACACTGCTCCCAGTGGGAATCGAACACGGGTTGTCTGAACATCAGTAGTCCAGTCTGATTAGCATATAAACCCATACAGCCATCTTCTTTTCCAATGACAATAATGATGTCCACTTTTTTCACAAAAGAAAATGCTATGTGTTGTGTTTCACACCATGTAGTCCAGTGCATCAATCTTCAGCATATATGATCATGATAACAATTGGAAGAAAACAAATACATCTACTGAAGTGTATCCACCAAGAGATAAACAAACAATAACTCAAGCCGTTTAGTACAGATTAGTACAGATACAGAAGATTAGTACAGATACAGAGCATCCATTGCACCACGTGCTCAACACAGAGAAAGGTATCAGGCTAAAAAGAGGCAAATCATGGGTGGGCCGGGCAGAAGATGTCATCAAACAGGTCTGTGGGCTTACCAATATCAGCGTTGGTGAGGAGTGGATACCGATGCCTACGTCATTCAAGGGAACTTTCTCATGTATTGTCACACTCGACAGGAAAAGTAGGGAACAGAACCCGGTCGTGGTTAATGCTGAGGTCAACGGTCTCATCTGCGATAATACCGATGAGAAAGATGCAGTCATCTATACAGACGGATCTGTAAGACGACACGAAAGCAGTGCATGGGCATTTACAGCACGCTCAGCAGGCAGAATAGCCAAGGAAGACAGTGGTGCATACGCCATGACCACGAATAGCATGACAATGGAGGTGATGGCAGTGACTAAGGCATTCAAATGGTTAGAGTCACAAGACTACATCCACGCATGTATACTGAGTGATTCGATGAGCATGATAAAAAAAGTGGAGGCGGGCTATGTACGCATGCAATGGGTAGAGTCGTTGCAGAAATCCAAAATACGTAAGGTCACCTTTGTCTATGTCCCTGGACATGCGGGAGTACGGGGAAATGAGAGAGCGGACAGGTTGGCTAGCTGCGCTGTCGTTGAGGACGGGCAACCGATGCATCAGGCGGACATCATCAATGCCCTTCGAGATGTTGGAAGAGCATAGGACTTTGATAAACACAGATCAACGTCACTTCTTCGGATGATGGAAATGGGAGTTAAGATGGGCACGGCCAGAAATAATAAACTTGGTGGCCGTGTAAGAAGACTTATCAACCAACATAGAACTGGAGTCGTCATTCGCTGGACACTGAGGGAATTGCTGAGGAGGGGATCTGAGCACCTATAGACATGTTTGGAGTGCAATGATGATGACCCGCAAATAACTCAATAACTCAATAACTCAAGCCAGTACACCTGTAATTTCAGATATGACATCTTACTAGTATTTACTATACAGTACAACTATTATTTGGAGCCGTGATAGCTCAGTGGTTAGTGAACTGGACTACAAAGGACAAGAGGTAGGCTTTGATCCCAAATGACGGCTTCCGGGTTCACCCAGCCTTAAATGGGTACCGGGTTTTTTTCTGGGAAAGTAAAGTGGCACGGGCGTAATACCGACCACATTACCTCAAAAATCATTTGCTGAAGGTCTGTAAAATTTGTGGTCACTAACACCATATTCCCTTTACGCCACTTGGTGGGACGGGGCTCTTTACTTTTTTACTTACAACTATTATTTCAATATTCAATGCAAAAAACATCACACATTAGCAATTTAAGAACACATAATTGGTTTACCTGTTAATCCTTTGGATCACTGTAGCCAATGTCAGACGGTCCCTTCTATCAAATGCCATACACTCAGCTGCAATGTCAACTAACTGAGACAAGCATTGGTGTTCTGTAGTACATTCAGTCGCTTCCTGTTTATGTTAAAAGATATATAAATATTTCATATTTTATATATGTTTCATGACATAATTTTATGGTATAAAGTGGAGGAAAAAAGTACAATTATTAAGGCAATAATAGCCAATTTGGCGCCCTCCCCCCCAGATGCTGCACTCGAGGACAGATGTCCCCATTTGCCCCCCCTTAGCTATGCCACTGCTGGTGACTGTCATGCCTCAAGCATTGCATATAAGGAATATGGTGTTAATGTCCATGTTTTTCTTGAACATCAGCACATTTTTTGTAATGCACTTCATTGGGTTATCTTTCTCATCATCATTATCTAGCTTGCCCTTGTTGGAACTTGGCTTCCATAACAGCTGCTATCAAGTTTTCTCTGTCCTGACCAAGAATTCCAGCATCTCCAGTAGTCAATCCCAACTTATCTGTGATATCTTTCCCTCACCTTCTTCCTGGTTCTCCTCTCTTCTGTTACATAGTACCATGCTCTCCATAATGTTCTCCTCTAAGCTATTACATAATTTAATAACAAACATTTTATTTTCCTTGTTTTTATATTCTTTATCAACTAATTTTGAAACAAATATTAACATCTTGCAAAACTGACATTTTTTTGTTTATCTTTCATCATGTGCTGAGTATTCTTTTGTAACACCTGCCGCTTGATAGGCATTAATGTATTTTTCAGCATGTATGTCTTGTTGTATTGAATTTTCTATACATTTGTAAAACATGAACCCTTACAGCAGAGCTATAGAAAAAAATACAAGCTATATGAAGATGGAATGTTATAAGGTTTGGTCATCTCTTGATTGGATCATATCACGAATAAAAAAGTTCACAAAAGGATACAACAAGCATTTGCAGTGTGTGATGATCTTATGACTTTTGTGAAGAAATGCAAAATTAAAATGGTTTAGCCATGTATCCCAGTCATCTGACCTGACAAAGAAAGTAAAGGTAAAGTGCGAGGCTTGAACCGGCGTCTTAGCACGCGAGTTTCCACCCATATGTGCTCGGCCACCTATCCAGAAACGTTCGGAGATTTCTGGATAGTGTCACTTCAAGCATCGAAACTCACGATGCGAGGTGACATTCCTCACCTTCCCAGGCTAATACCCTGGTACCCATTTCTGTCAACGGCTGGGTCGACCGTGAGGGTATTTTATTTTTTTCCAACCATGAGTACAATTGATACTGCTCCCATCAGGAATTGAACACGGGTTGTCCGAACCTTGGTAGTCCAGTCGGGTGAATTTTCCCAACTAGGTTTCCGAGGCCTGACAAATACTGTTCTGCAAGGAACTGTGAATGTCGGGAGAAAAAGATTGTAAGATAACATTGAAGAATGGACAAACCTCAACTCTGCAGTGTCAAAAATAATTACTGAAGATGAGAGAAATGGAGAAGATTGACAAAGTCTGTCAGTAGCACCACCCTCAGGGCTATGGGTAGAAGAATATTCTCTGATAATCAATTTTGCTGAAGAGTTGTGTGAAAAATGTACATTTATTTTTGTCAAGAATTTGTGTTTTTGATTCAAATATCTGACATCTTTCCAGCACCATCAGATGTCATCTAGGGCGTGTAGTGTAGCTTGTCATAAGTCTATATTCTGGGTGAGCTTTTTTTTTCATCTCAGTAAGAGTCTGTTGCCTGTTATTTTTGCCTCTCTTGTTAATGTTCTTCTCAGATTCTTATGAGATTGGTCTCTTTTCATTCTTCCTATTGTTTCCCATTTGATTAGTTGGTTTATCCTAAGCTTAATTCTTGATATGTTATTAAAACAAAGAATAATTTAACTACATCACTCTAATATTTCTGGAATGTCAAATTAGCAAACCTTTTCCAAATAATTATCTTTGAATGAGTAAAATGTATGTAATTAAAACAAATACTGATTAAAAAACACATACTCTCACATGTGTCTACACATGCACACAAACAGATGTGCACATATGCACACACACACACACACACAAAAGATGGTTAGAATTAAAAGTTAAATCTGAATCAATCAATTGTATACAACACAAACTCAAAGCGTACCACTTCAACATAAATATCTGTATAGGCGCGTTGTTGAAAGACATCAGTAAAGTCCTTCAACAGATATCCAAAACAGTAAACATCACTAGCAGGGGAGTAGAGTCCACTTTTCCGAACCTCTGGAGCTGATCTATATGTAAACAAATATTTGGCTATTGATATGTAAACAAATATTTGGCTATTGATATGTAAACAAATATTTGGCTATTGATATGTAAACAAATATTTGGCTATTGATATGTAAACAAATATTTGGCTACTGATATGTAAACAAATATTTGGCTATTGATATGTAAACAAATATTTGGCTATTGATATGTAAACAAATATTTGGCTATTGATTTACAAAATACATCCTGGCATTCCTACATGAGCTCAACAAGAGAAGATGAAGGACATGATGATTGTATCAGTTGCTTATCTGTTAAATAGAATCCTTTATCAATCTTCAATATTCCTTATAGATCCTTGAAGCCATGACCATAAAATTAATTAGCCCTTTAGTTATATTTTTTATCATCATCATGTGGCATACCAGTTGGCATAGGCGATCATGTCTTTCCATAATTCTATATCCACAGTGCATCGTATCATTTCTGTTGTTGACTGTTTTCCATGCATGACACCAAAGTATCTAGTATTTTCTCTCTTTGTCATCTGCGATATCTCTTTCCCTTTATTTTGCCAGTTGTAACCAAGTATTCCAACTTTCCTCTTCTCATGACGTGGCTAAAAAATGTTGATTGTTTTTTTTTCTTCTGATATTTTTAGGAGCTCACTTTTTGTGTTGGCCTCTTTGAGAATGTTCTCATTGGTCTTTTTAGCTTTCCAGGGAACTTTCAACATAGAGATGTGGTGTTAGTTTTCCAGTTGATTAGGTGACTTAACTTAGACCCCTCTCCCTTTTTCCCTCCCCTTATCTGATGTTGGCCCCCCACCCCTTACACATCTCCCTCGGGCTATTGTATTGTACTACCCCCTGATCTATCACCCACCACCATTGTTCCCAGACCTTGCCTGGCTGGCGCGTCTCGACTCACACCTGTTTCTCCTTTTACCCACTTGTCACCTATGGCCCCCCAGGCATTACTCAGCTGTATCTGGTCACTTTTACAACCTCTGGTCTGGGTCTCGCCCAACTGCCCTCAGACTTATCACCTTCTTGATCTTACCACATGACTGATTTCCCACGTGGCTTGTTTGTGCCTATCATTTGGTAACATTCTCTTACCCAGAGCAGCCATAATCCAGCTAAGTCATTTTTAATTTTAAATTTTATTTTTTTATAATTTTTTTTTATTTTTCAACATCTACATTATTTCTCTTTACTTACGATTTTATATCTCTTCACCTATCCTCTAACATGTGGCACATCTTTTTCTCATCTCACCATTCAATCTCTCATCTCTCTGTCCACCTCTCTGTCCATCTCTCTGTCCACCTCTCTGTCCACCTCTCTGTCCACCTCTCTGTCCACCTCTCTGTCCACCTCTCTGCCTAACTTTATCATCCGATATGTAGCTATAGGTATTTGTGCCTAACCATTTTTCGTCATTGTCCCTGTCTTCTGAGGAATGCTGCGGGCCGAAGCGTCAGTATTTTGTTGTGTTCCTTTTTTGTAAAGCTGTCACCATACCTTGAAGTGTACACACCCCACTACTGGCTCCTGTGTTTTAATCTAAGTGATAATTATTGTTAGGCCTCCTTTGCACACAGCTAATATTAACAATCGGGTGCCTTCAGTGCTGATTGATAACTGCCTTGATCTTCTGTAAGTCCATTGGATAATATGACCCATACAGTCCATACAATACATACAACAGCTACAAAGTCATAGAAAAACTCTGTTACAAGAGGCCCCATACAAATCACATATCTGAGCCTATTTCATTCTATCCATCCATCCATCCATCCGTCCATCTGTCCATCCGTCCGTCCTTCCATCCAAATCCCATCCATCCATCCATCCACCCATCCAGATCCCACCCACCCATCCATCCATCCTTCCACCCACCCACCCATCCATACATCCATCCATCCACCCACCCACCCATCCACCCATCCATCCACCCACCCACCCACCCACCCACCCACCCATCCATCTACCCACCTACTCACTTACCCACCCATCCATCCATCCACCCACCTACCCATCCATCCATCCATCCATCCATCCACCCACCCACCCACCTATCCATCCATCCATACATCCATCCATCCTCTGGTTCCCATGTGAGGGCTTGCTTTGAGATTCTCTTGTTGCCTCTTCTCATCACATGGCCAACATATGACCACCTTCTTCTCTTGATTATAGTTGATATTTCTCAATGCTTTGTCATATCTCTTATTTCTGCACTAGTCTTGAACTCATTCCATGGTATACTAAGTATCTTCCTCAAACATTTGTTTTCAGATACATTCAGTTTATTTTCTATTTCTTTAGTATTTGTTTGCATAAGTAAGGGTAGATAATACATTTGATTTGAAAATCCTGAGCTTTATTTTTGTGCTTAGTAATTTTGATTTCCATATTTTATCAAGGTTTCTGAAAGTCATTGCTGCCTTTGCTATTCTGATTCTAATCTCTTTCTTTGTGTCTCCTTCTTGATCTATGCAGCTTCCAAGATATTGATCTACTTTTTCCACTGCTTTTCCTTCATTTAAAGTATGGGCAGATGTCTTTACCTTTTTTCATCTTTTGTCCAACTGCTTGTGTCTTGACATATTATAGAGGCAGAGGATAATGTACCTTTCTGGACATTGTTAGCTGTGTAGATAAATTGTCATAACTGAGTTTATTTAGTGGCTTTCTCATTTGATCAATCCATCTTTTTGTGCATTATCTTTTGCCATATAAATGGATGTTTTCAAGGAGTTGCTAGTGCTGCAGGTCGGCTAAGTTTGTTCATATCTTATAATTACTCTCATTAGTTACATCAGAAAGCCACTTTAAGAGAGCAGTAAACACATTTGGTTTACATTCTCATTCTAGAGAATATTACAGTGTATGTAAGGTTCACTAATAGAATAGAGAATATTACAATGTAAGGTTCACTAATAGAATAGAGAATGCAGGCAACAAAACAGAGTTGTCATGAAAGCAGCTTACAGGCAATGATTTTTTAACAGTTTTCTGAGAGTGACATGGTCATATACACTAATGGGTCATGTGTTAGGCATTGGTGGAGAAGATGGCCAAACTCATAGATTCTATCTATCTATTGTCCTTTCGAGCCCAAGATGGCACATAGAGCAGAGCCACAATCTCAAAAACAGAAACCTTGCATGCCAAAATGGCACATATTGCAAAGATCATTGCTATATGGAAACTCATAGATTACCATCAGTTTAACAATGAAGAGATTACCATCTGTTTAACAAAGAAGAGATTACCACCAGTTTAACAATGAAAGAATTACCATCTATTTAACAATTAAGAGATAGCCATTTATTTAACAATGAAGAGATTACCATCTGTTTAACAATGAAGAGATTACCACCAGTTTAACAATAATAAAATTACCATCTATCTAACAATAAAGAGATTACCATCTATTTAACAATTAAGAGATTACCACCAGTCTAACAATGAAGAGGTTACCATTTATTTAACAATGAATAGATTATCATCAGTTTAACAATGAATAGATTATCATCAGTTTAATAATGAATAGATTATCATCAGTTTAATAAGTTGCTAAAGCAATAGTCTTGCTATAGACACAGACTTTTACCCATGTATGCTTTATTAATGAGTATGCTCAGGAAATCAAAATGAGCTTTTCTTGCAGTCAGTGGTCAAGAAGAAATCAAAGCTGACATAAATCTACAAGTAACAGTGCACTTGTATGTATGAGGAAAATGAATGTGCCGACTAGTTGGGAGAATGGAGAGTGGATGTGAAATTGACCAAACTGACATTCTAATGCTCTCAGGTAGGCAGAGAAGTGAATGATTCAATCATTGAAAATGAATCTAGAACCTTGAGTGGACTGCATGAATATCAGGTCAAAAGAAGTGTTGCCAGACAAAAGTACTATGTAGAGAGAGAAAACTGATAAACTAGAAGAGAACTGGGGTTTTGAGGTACACCCTAAGGGATACACTGAAGAGGGAATCTGGACACTTATGGAGTTTTTCTCTGTTTGGTGAGGATGATGTCTACTAAACTAAGTAACTAATATATTGTTCTTTATGAAATTAGAAAGCTTTTTAAAAAAGAAGAGAGACAAATTTGTTCTTTTTATTGTTTTTCAGAAGCCCAGTAGATTGTTTTAGAAGCACCTTACCTGCTTAAAACTGTGGGTTTCTGTTGCAAGTTTAACTGTGTCACATCAGAGTATATTTGAGTGCAGTTGATGTTTGACCAGGACACAATGTGAGGCTGTAAAGATAAGTTCATTTTATTATTATGAGTATGTAGGTATGTGAGTTGTGAACTGGTATAATAGCTTTGATAAAAATAACATAATTGCTGTATCTGTAGCCAGACAGTAATGAATCATTGACTGGGATCACCTTCGGCATGAAATCCATAGCATATTATATTATTGGAATATGAAATATGCTATATGAAATAAATATAAGGTCTGTAAGTAAACTTAGTTATGCATGTTAGTTAATAAATCAACTAAAATGTGCTGTTATATTTTCTGAAAGATCATTACCTATCCCTTATATAATGGAGCTCTAGAGCTTTTATCCACTATCCATGAATATTCACATTTTCCCTTGAAAGTGTCAGGGCTTTCAATTTTTCATCTCTTGAATTCTTTACCATAAATTTTACTGGATCGTATGGAATCATCTCTTTAAATGAGAGTTGCTTACCTTTCTTAAATTTTTTAAGATTTCTGATTTATTTTTATAGACTCTTCAACATTTGATCCAATTAAATAGGCAAGCAAAAGTCAGTTTTCTATTATATCAATGACATCAAAAACATACATCATCTTTCATATAAAAGCCATAAATTATAAACATTAGCAAGGTGTTTACAACAAAAGATACTCAAAAATGCTAGAAACTAAAAACAAAATAAATAGATAACACAAATAAAAGTCAAAATGACAACAAAACAAGAAAAGGTAAAAACTATATTTCTATCATCTCCCTCTCTTGCTATCAATGTTAAACTTGTCCTTATCTAAGGCGCGTTATAAGAAAGGATCACAATATGGCACATACAACTTGATAAAAGCCATTAATGTCACAAGAAATAATACAATTAGAAAGATAATATAAGAGAAATTTGAAGAAGAAAAAAGCCTCACAAAATTGTATGTTTCTTTTATACTAAATGTTTTATGAAATAATACTTACAACATAATATGTAAGCCAAGTCCTTGCATACTAAATGTTTTATTGATTAAAACTCACAAAATACTATGTAAGCCTTTACATACTAAATGTGTTATAGATTAAAACTCACAACATACTATGTAAGCTCTTGTATACTTAAACTTAATGGGGAAAAAAATCTCACGAAATAATATTAAGTCCTTACACAATAAAGAGTATAGTGAAATAATAATGTCATTAGATAGTATGAATGTCCGCAATAAAAATTCTAAGGGAATAAAGCTCACAAAATAGTTATGTCCTTACACTAACAATGAGTAAAAAGTATATGGAGGAAAAATATCTTACAAATTACAGCCAAGAATTACAGAACGATGTGTTGAAATTTTCTTTTCTAAATTATCACTCTATAGTACACTTGAAACAGCTTACCTTTGGTATATTATCTTCAAGCTCAATAAAAATATTGGACAAGCTTAGATCACCCAAAACAAATGATTCCAGGTGTAGCTGCTCCAACATTTCAGCAATCTTGACAAGTATTTTCAAGTAACTGCAAGTATTACTTCCAGATAATGTTGCAATAAATTCCAGTATGCTTTGCACATCGAAGTTTGGAATGTAGTATTCCTGAGGTATGTAATTCATATATTAATCATGAGTATATGATGGTTGGTCAAAACATTTTGCACTTTTGCATAAAGGAGTCAAGAATGTAGGCTACCTGAAAATTGGTGTGATCTGAAGGAGACTTCAGTTCTACGTATGTCGTATACACCCCTCAGGATGATGCACTTTTGAATCTTTCATCACTTCTACACCTTCCTGCCTACTAAAAGTAATATTGGAAGGGAAAATACAAGGTAAAAGAGGCAGAGGCAGACCAAGACTAACATGGACGAGTAACATCAAAAGATGGACAAGTCAATCTATGACAGCCTGCACCATCAAAGCAAGAGACAGAGTAGAATGGCGATCCATGGTAGCCAACCTTCGTTGCGGAGAAGGCACTCGATGATGATGACACCTTCCTGATGCCCTGGCCCTGCCTGATTGTAAAGACTCTTTTGTCTGGGTTTCATGTCATCAGTTCAGTTATTATTACATTCTCATTGTTTGGAAAAATGACACTTTTATCACAGGAATGATTGGAAATGTTTACAATTGTCCAGCCGTTCTGGTATGAAGAATCTCCTTATTGAATGTCAATCTCGATGACTGGAATTTTATTAATAAAATGGAGATGAGAATCAGAGTCCGGGCAAAGGAGTTCACCAATTAGGAAAATAAAGAAGCAATGGTAGAAGTGCATTTGCCTGCTTGGGGTAGGTGAGGGTTGGGGGGAGGGGGTAGAAAAGGGCTAATGTCCACACCAATTTTCAGGCACGTGCCTTGACTCTTTCATACTAAAGTGCAAAACTATTAAATATGTGTATAGGGAATATGGTGTTATTGACCATGCATTTAACAGACCTTCGGCACATGATTTTTGGGGTAATGTGGTCGGTATTACACCCGTGCCGCTTTACTTTCCCAGAAAAATATCCAGTACCAATTAAAGACTGGGTGAACCAGAAGCTGTGTCGGTTGGGATCGAACCCTACCTCTTGTCCTTTGTAGTCCAGTTCACTAACCACTGAGTTAGTACATCAGCTCAGAAACAAGTGGTGCCTAAATATAAAACATTAGGAACTGGTGGGCTGTAAGCAGAAGTTATCCAAGCAACAAGGAATAGCTGTATCAGAGGGCTACACTGAATCTTTAAAGCAGTATGGACTCAACAAACTGCACCGCTTGATTGACAGCAACAAGGAGTATAACATAATTAAGATTAAGACCAAAGATAGAAACAATATTGGCAGATAACAAGATGGGCTTTAGAAAAATTAAGCTGCAAAGATGCAATCTTTACACTTAAGCAGTTCATAGAAAACAGCATAGAATATAATAGTTTGTAAATTTGTAGACCAAGAGAAAGCCATCAGCAGAGAAATGTACAATGGAAAATAACGTCTTAGTATTGAACAGGTATCTTATTATATTATACAAAAGTCAATATAGTGATTGCAGAAGTGTGGTTAGAACATATCCTGAAAAATCAGAGCCATTTACTTTAATATACAGAGTAAGACAGGTATGTGTCCTATCAGCACTCCCACTCGTATATTTACTTCATGTGTCAAATTAGCAAAGATACCAAGCCCAAATATGAAAATAATATCAATGAACTACTCTTTGCTGATGACCAGGTCTTAATAACAGAAACAGATGAGAAACTGCAATAACATGTCCACAAGTCAGAAGTGTGAAACAAACAATCTGAGAATAAACACAGACAAAACACAGAAATCATGGCAAGAAGGATAGAGAAAACATTTCATTTCACGTGCATGCGAGCACACACAAAAGCACACACACACACAAAGAGACAGACACAAGACTGCTCAAATAGTATCAATTTAGAATAACATAAAAGCCAAATTGACAGAAATCATAGCGCTAAATGTAAAAAAAATATATCAGGCAACATAAAGAACTAGTGACTAACAGTAAGTAAAGTAAAGAGCCCCCGTCATGCCAGGTGGCGTATAGGGAATATGGTGTTAGTGACCATAAATTTTACAGATCTTTAGCACATGATTTTTGGGCTAATGTGGTCGGTATTACACCCGTGTTGCTTTACTTTCCCAGAAAAACATCCGGTACCCATTTAAGGCTGGATGAACCCAAAAGCTGTCGGTTGGGATCGAACCCTACCTCTTGTCCTTTGTAGTCCAGTTCACTAAAGTGACTAACAGTAGATGCTATTGTATATTAAGCTTGGATGCTATCATAAAACAAAAGATATGGATGGTGGAGATAAATGTTTGAAATGAATAAAGCCAGTCTGTAAAAGAATTAACATCAAAATATGGTGATACTTTGTTGTTGCCCTGCAGAAACCACAAAGCCTATTGACCACTGGCTACGTCAGTTTGTCAACCAAGACAAAGAAGAGAACAGAAAGCTGACAAGATGATGCTACACATTCATGTTCAAAACTAGGGACTTAAGAGTTGCACTGTATCTGTTAATAAATTCCATTTTAATGTACACTAAATATTTAATAGGAAGACCCAGGGAGACACTGAGAAGAACATTGATGAGAGAGGCAAGAGCAACAGGAATCGGCTCCCTCAATGAGATAGAACTGCTTGCACAGAACAGAGACAGATGGCGAGATTTGATAAAATATCTTTAAAAGAAAACTGCTAGAACAAAAAAAAAATTCATATAGGAGAAGGTGTATCTTGGTCTACGCCCTATGGGCCGGTTACGGCTCGAAAGGTCAATAGATAGATAGATAGAAATATTTAATAAAGACGATGGTCATATGTTGGACATGTGATGAGGAGAGATAATAACCGAATAACAAAGCAAGCCCTCATGTGGGAAACAACAAATAAAAGGAAAAGAGGCCGACCCAGAGAGACACTGAGAACATTGATTAGAGAGGCAAGAGCAGCAGGAATCGGCTCCCTCAATGAGATAGAGTTGCTTGTACAGAACACAGACAAATGGTGAGATTTGATAAAAGATCTTTACAAGGATTGAAAACTGATAGAATAAAAATTTAGATAAGAGAAAGAGTATCTGGGTCTATGCCCTATGGGCCGGCTACAGCTCAAAAGTCAATAGATAGATAGATAGATAGAAATATTTAATGAATGACTTACAATGATGTATCGCTCTTCATCAACTTTATTTATTGTCATGCATGATGGAAAGACTTTGCTCAATTGATCTTGCAACTGCTGTGACATTTTGCGTAACACAAGCTCACGGAACAGGAATCCTTCCCCCTAGTGACAAGATCAGCAGTGAACATATTTATTTTAAACAAATACTTATTCACATATCTATTATGTTGTGTATGACATCTTTAGGCATTTGAGGAATACTGTACCAGTATTCACATTTTTCAATTACTAATATCACATTTTATGAGAGATATCGTCAATACCACAACTAGGCCTCCTCATACCCCCCCCTCCAAAATATCTGGTACCAATATTCAGAGGGGGTCAAGGCAACAAAATGCATAAAAATGCAGTAAAGCTGATAAAGCTTTAAGTAATTAATCTTTTTCTTCTTCTATTCTCTTCCTCACTGATACCTAAAAGGTGTCGTGGTTTATATCATTTGTTGTTCTTGAGCTGCTCGAACTGTCTGAATTAGTGATTTTCCTTTGTTGTTACATGTCTCTGTCACTGCATCTATCCATCTTCTTCTAGGTCTTCCTCTTGGTCTTTTCCCATGCATTCTCGAGAAGAACGCACTTGATGGTGATTGGTGAGGATTCATTCTGACCAGGTGGCCTAACAAGTACGTAATTAATGGACGACACAAATTTGAACAACATTTTGGCTCAATACGCTGTTAGCAAATAATAAAATGAGCCACACATAGCTAACTATAATAATGAAATATTTAAAACAAAATAATCTCAAACCAGAATGAGAAAAAAATGTCTTCCCTGTGAAACATGTAGAGATAAGGAGGCAAATGAATGGTATACGCTGGCTAGTCAGCACAGTATACCCGGTGTAGTTGATCAGCTAATGGAAGGACCATAATACAGGTGGAAAGGTTCTAAAAATATGGGGTGTATGTGTGTGTGCATGCGTGGGTGTGTTTTTAACACCTTTTTTCATGCATGTCAGCTAAATTAACAACTCAAACCAAGTGTTCAGAAAACACAATCGGAATATATATATATATATATATCATCATGTGCCATACTGGTTGGCGTAGGCGATCATGTCCTTCTATAATCTTCTATCCACAGTGCATCACATCAATTCTGTTGTTGACCATTTTCCATGCCATGACACCAAGCTATCTAGTATCTTCTCTCTTTGTTGTCCACGATCTCTCTTTCCCTGTATATTGCCTGTTGTAACCAAGTATTCCAACTTTCCTATTCTTATGATGTGCCTGAAAAATGTTGATCATTTTTATCTGATGTTTTTTAGGAGCTCCCTTTGTGAGTTTGCCTTTGAGAATGTCCTCATTGGTCTCTTTAGCTGTCCATGGAACTTTCATCATTCATATGAGAAATCCCATCTCTGTGGCCTCTAATAATCTTTTCATTTGTATGTTTACTGTCCATGATTCGCTTCCATAGGTCATAATTGGCTCTATTTAGCACCGATGAACTCTCTTTCCCACATCTACTGACATAAACTTGTTACATAAGACGTTTTAAATTTTCTGAAATGCTATTTAGGCCTGAGCTATTCTGCTTTTTATTTAGGTGGTGCTTCTTCCATCTGATGTTAATATTATATATATATATATATATATATATATATATATATATATATATATATATATATATATATATATATATATATATACACATATATACACATATATTTATGGCCTTTGGCGTCTTGACAGTTGGTTGGTAGCAAGAATTCATGATAAGTCAGTAGTTTGGTAAAGCATTAGTGTCTCATACTGGGTGCTGCTTTACTGAACATCTTTTCTCATGGCTGAATTTGCCAATCCTGGACAGACAGATCCATCCACAGAACGAACAAAGTGTACACGTGGTACCCGGCCTTGTCACCTTTCTCTTGCACCTTTTGTCTTCTGAATTTGGCAACAGCACTGTCTCGAAAGTTGCTGTGCCATTTTTTATGTTTGCTCTCCATGTGCTATGATCTGCAGCCACCTTTTCCCAGTTCCTTTCACTTATAGAAACATTCCCTCAAGCAAGCCCTGCAAACATTCTTATATCCCAGCACTGGTCTGCCATTTGGTCTCTTTCTGTCCTTAAGTTCGCCATACAATATTTGTTTGGGAATACGATTGTTTGCTATTCTTCTTACATGACCCAGCCACCTTAGTCTACGACTCCTAAGTGTTGCCATGATCGATGGGAGTTTGGCTCATTGTAAGATATTATATATATATATATATATATTATATTCATCACCATTGAGTGCCGTCTCCGCATCAAAAAGGTTGGCTACCATGGATCGCCATTCCCCTCTGTCTCTTGCTTTGATGGTGCAGATTGTCATAGGCTGACTTGTCCATCTTTTGATGTTACTCGTCCATGTTAGGCTTGGTCTGCCTCTTTTACCTTGTATTTTCCCTTCCAATATTACTTTTATTAGACTGTTGTGTCTTTTAACATGACCCCAAAATTTCATTTGTCTTGTTCTAATTGTGTTTAGTAGTTCTCTTTTCATTTTTAGTTGTTTTTAAAACTTCCTCATTTGTTTTCTTTTCTTTCCATCCAATTCTACTTATTCTTCTATAAATCCTCATTTCAAAGACTTCAATTTTCTGTTCTGTTTTCTGGTCTAATGTCCATGTTTCTGCACCATACAGGAATATTGAGAAGATGTAACATTTTGCTATTATTAGTTTCAGCTCTGGTGTTATTTGTTTTGATGTTAGTATATTTTTCATGGCATTGAAATTACTTTTTTGCCATACCTATTCTTTTATTTATTTCAGTTGTACATTTTCCATCACTGGTTATAGTATGTCCCAGGTAGTTGTAGTTCTGAACTGTCTCTAGATGTATTCCTTCAAATTTGATATTTAATTGTAGGTCTTGAGAATTTTCTTTGTTTATGATCATAGTTTTAGTCTTTTTGATATTCATATCTAGTCCATATTTTTTGCTTGTCATGTTTATTACATTAAGTAATTGTTGTAGATCTTTAGGATTTTCTGCTAGTAGAACAGTATCATAAGCATATCTTAGGTTATTGATTATCTTCCCATTAATGTTTAGGCCTGGCATCTCAGTCATGTTTTTAAAGATTTGCTCAGTGTATAAATTGAACAAGCTTGGTATATATATTATTATTATTAATATATATATATATATATATATATATATATATATATATATATATATATATATATATATATATATATATATATATATAAATATAATATATATCTATCTATCTATTGTCCTTTCGAGCCGAAGTCGGAACATAGAGCAGAAGCACAAGCTAAAACAGAAACCTTGCTTGCCAAAATGGCACATATTGCAGAGATCACTGCTTCTTAAATATATGGCTCTATTTCCATAACAATACTATATATAGGAAAGGAAAACCTCATACAAGCGTGGATGGGAAAATTCATTAGTCTGGTAAGACTATTTTTCTAGAAGAGACAACTCTGACTACAATCACGTTCTCTCCTAGCAGGCAAGTCATGGAAAACCAAAGACAAGAGAAGCAGTCTTGAACAAATGTGTACTCCAGGCAAATGCTTGGACCGCAATGTTCAAAACACAATACAAGACAACCTACTAATAAGCAAGAAATGAAGATAACACGTAAATATCTTATTTAATAATTTATGTAACTATGTAATTCACTTGAAGCTTATAAAACTACCAACAAAAGTTGTGACACAAAAGGATTACCATCCTGTACTTTTCAATCCCATCAACAGAAGCAATGTACACTGGTTGAACATAAACACGTTCTGGTAGCAAAGCTGAAAAATATTGCAGAGAACGAACACATGAAGTTATTACTTAAATTTGCCACTGGCATTTTTTAATAGCCAAATAGAAAAAAAAAATTCATTGTAAAGTTTTAAATTTTATTTCAGTCTACATTCAGTGTTTTTATGTTTTATTCACTATACAAACACAATCCATTTATTCATAAACTTGTTTAATAAATAATAAAATTAAAAATAATTTCCTTCAGCATGATTTGTCAATTTCGATTTAATTTCATGTTGTGCAGTGCTTTATTTGGCTCTTAAAGAACAACTCAGGGTGGTAAATGACAGCAAAAAGAAACTACAGAAATAGATTAAAGATGCAGTAAACCCTGTCACACCATTGGAAATTTGACACATTTATTGCCAAAAAGAGCACATTACAACAAAATCTTCATTCTAATTTTGTGAGATCAATGTCAGAATTGGATCGAGATTCTAGAACAAATCAACCTGATAAATACCAGTGAAATGTCAAACTTGGATGTAGATTCTAGAACAAATCAATCAGATAAATACCAGTGAAATGTCAAACTTGGATGCTAGATTCTTGAACAAAATCAATCAGATAAATACCAGTGAAATGTCAAACTTGGATGCTAGATTCTTGAACAAATCAATTAGGTAAATACCAGTGAAATGTCAAACTTGGATGTTTTATTTTAGAACAAAATCAATCAGATAAATACCAGTGAAATGTCAAACTTGGATGCTAGATTCTAGAACAAAATCAATCAGATAAATACCAGTGAAATGTCAAACTTGGATGCTAGATTCTAGAACAAAATCAATTAGATAAATACCAGTGAAATGTCAAACTTGGATGCTAGATTCTTGAACAAATCAATTAGATAAATACAAGTGAAATGTCAAACTTGGATGTTTTATTTTAGAACAAAATCAATCAGATAAATACCAGTGAAATGTCAAACTTGGATGCTAGATTCTTGAACAAATCAATTAGATAAATACCAGTGAAATGTCAAACTTGGATGTAGATTCTAGAACAAAATCAATCAGATAAATACCAGTGAAATGTCAAACTTGGATGCTAGATTCTGGAACAAATCAATCAGATAAATACCAGTGAAATGTCAAACTTGGATGCTAGATTCTGGAACAAATCAATCAGATAAATACCAGTGAAATGTCAAACTTGGATGCTAGATTCTTGAACAAATCAATTAGATAAATACAAGTGAAATGTCAAACTTGGATGTTTTATTCTAGAACAAAATCAATCAGATAAATACCAATGAAATGTCAAACTTGATGCTAGATTCTGGAACAAATCAATTAGATAAATACCAGTGAAATGTCAAACTTGGATGTAGATTCTAGAACAAAATCAATCAGATAAATACCAGTGAAATGTCAAACTTGGATGCTAGATTCTGGAACAAATCAATCAGATAAATACCAGTGAAATGTCAAACTTGGATGCTAGATTCTGGAACAAATCAATCAGATAAATACCAGTGAAATGTCAAACTTGGATGTTTTATTTTAGAACAAAATCAATCAGATAAATACCAGTGAAATGTCAAACTTGGATGCTAGATTCTAGAACAAAATCAATCAGATAAATCATCATCATCGAGTGCCGTCTCCGCAACGAAGGTTGGCTACCATGGAGCGTCATTCCGCTCTGTTTCTTGCTTTGATGGTGCAGGTTGTCTTAGGCTGATTTGTCCATCTTTTGATGTTACTCGTCCATGTTAGTCTTGGTCTGCCTCTGCCTCTTTTACCTTGTATTTTCCCCTCCAGGATTACTTTTAGTAGGCTGTTGTGTCTTTTAACATCGCCTAAAAATCGCATTTGTCTTGTTTGAATTGTGCTTAGTAGTTCTCTTTTCATTTTTAGTTGTTTTAAGACTTCCTCATTTGTTTTCTTTTCCTTCCATCCAATTCTACCTATTCTTCTATATATCCACATTTCAAAGGCTTCAATTCTCTGTTCTGTTTTCTTGTCTAATGCCCATGTTTCTGCACCATATAGGAATTTTGAGAAGATGTAACATTTTGCTATTCTTAGTTTTAGCTCTGGTGTTATTTGTTTTGATGTTAGTATGTTCTTCATGACATTAAAATTACTTTTTGCCATTCCTATTCTTTTGTTTATTTCAGTTGCACATTTTCCATCACTGGTTATAGTATGTCCAAGGTAATCAGATAAATACCAGTGAAAATGTCAAACTTGGATGCTAGATTCTAGAACAAATCAACCAGATAAATACCAGTGAAATGTCAAACTTGAATGCTAGATTCTATAACAAATCAGTTAGATAAATACCAGTGAAATGTCAAACTTGGATGCTAGATTCTAGAACAAATCAATCAGATAAATACCAGAGAAATGAAATACGTCAGACTTGATGAAAGTTAGTGTGGTAGTTGTAGTCAGCAGCAAAGAATTAAATGGCAGTTAGGAATCACTCTATCAGTAGAATGTATAAAGAAATAATTAAAATTAATAGTTTGGTCACCAACAAAGCAACAATAGCTAAACACAATTCACACAGCTATCAACAAATGCTCTAAAAACAAAAGACCGAAATGGCATCATTAAAACACGATGGATGGATCTATATATTGTCCTGTCGAGTCAAAGATGGCATATAGAGCAGAACTTCCAGACTCTCTACGATCTTTGCTATTAAGCATCAGAATTTGCACAGGACTAATATTGCATCTAAACACTTGTCCCTGCTCTGGGCGAACTTCTCAATCTCAACAAAGGAGTTGATGCCTGTTGTTGCTGCTTCATGCCTCAGTGTTCTTTTCAGTGTTTCTCTAGGTCAGCCTTTTTTTTTCTTTTGCACTGTTTCACATTTGAGGAAATGCTTTGAGATTCTCTTGTCTCTTTTATATCACAAGATCAACATATGACCATCTTCTTTTCTTGTTTGTAGATGATGATTGTTGGATGCATGTTTATTTCTCTTACTTCTACACTAGTCTTGAACTCATTCCATGGTATATGAAGTATTTTCCTAAGGCATTTGTTTTCAAATGCATTTAATTTATTTTCTCGATTTTTAAAAAAAGTTGTTTTCCAGCTTCTGCATGCAAAAGTAAGGGTAGATAATACATTGTATTTGGAAATCCTAAGCTTTGATTTTTGTGCTTAGTAATTTTGATTTCAACTTTCTCTCAAGACTTCTGAAAGCCATGGAAGCCTTTGCTTTTCTGATTATATTTTTGTTTTTTTGTGTCTCCTTGATCTATGCAGCTTCCAAGCTATGCAAAGTGATCTACTTCATCCACTGCTATTTCTTCTAGATATAATCTTTCTCTTGGATGAATTTGATTTTTAATTTCTTTTGTTCGTCTCTTGATTGATTTTAAGTTCTATTTTGCTAGCCATTGATGAGAGAGCATTTGTTTTTTTTCTTGCATTATAAGCACTGTGCTACTGATAAGGATATATATATATATATTGTCTGCATAATCAAGGTCCTCTTATTGAGACCTAAGTGTCTATTCAATGGTTTTGTTACCTATACAGGATTTCTGCATTATGAAGCCGATGGCAATTCCAAATAACAAGGGAGATAAAATACATTGTTGATTCACTCTAGTTTCAATCTGGGAGTATTTGCTCAGCCCTGCCTCCACATGAACTTCACATGAGAAGCCACAATACAGATCTTTGAAGATTATGATTTTGGTGGTATTCCATTTTGTATCAGGATGTTCCACAGTCTATCTCTCTATGTATGCTGTCAAAAGCCTTTTTCAATGAAGTTTATTACAAATGGTTTCTGCTTTTCTATATATTTATTTACTAAAATTCTTAGGATCAAAGTATGATCAAAACGTGTCCATTTTCTAAATCCTGCATGTTCTTCATGCATAACACTGTCTAACTTTAATTCTGTTCATGATCTTACAGAATGCCTTAGCGGCAACTGATTGAAAAGTCATACCTTTCTAATTATTGTAATACTTAAGATCACCATTTAAAAAAAAATTGACAATTATTTTTTTTCCACTGTGTGGGTACCTTTTCCACCATGCATATTGTATTGAGTCCGACCTAGAGAAATGCTGAAATGAACACTGAAGCAAGAGGCAAAAACAGGTAAGCATCAGCTCTCTTGCCAAGATTAAACAACTCGTCCATAACAAAGTTGTGTGGTAGGATACAATGCAGGCCCTCTGCAAGGTCTGATGTTTGATAACAAAGATTGTCTGAGACAAAGATTGTCTGAGACAAAGATTCTAGAATTTCTAACCTGTGTGCCATCTTTGTTTTCAAAGGATAATGGATGGATGGATGGATGGATGGATGGATGGATGGATGGATGGACGGACAGATGGACAGACAGGCAGACAGACAGATGGACAGGTAGGGAGGTAGGTTGATGGGTGGATGGATGGACAGATGAACAGGTAGGTAGGTAGATGGGTGGATGGACGGATGGATCTCTATGAGTGGAGTACAATTGTTTATTTTTCTTCAATAGTTTCTAAAGTCCCATTCAATGATTGTTGGCGTCATGTTGCTACAGAAGGCCAAAGCTCCAGTAACTGACTCAGTTTTCATACAATGTTTACTCACCGAAGAACATTAATGTTTACTTACTCTCATATTCTGGGGTCCCCTGTAAAACAAACAATACATCAAATCAAGTTTTGATTCAATTTTAATAACATGATATACTACTTTACAATACAGTTTAATATAAGTTAAACATTTTTTTTTATCTGTCTTTTTCTAAATTTTAGGACTTAAACCACCTGCTGTTACAAATTCTGTAAGTAATTAAAAACTGTGGTTTTCTGGCTTAGATTCAATAACCCAGCAATTATACATGGCCTTTGGCGTCTTGACAGATGGTTGGTAGCAAGCAATCATGATAAGTTGGTAGTTTGGTAAAATACTAGTGGCATATGCTGTTTTACTGAACAGCTTCCCTTGTGACTAAATCTGCCAATATTGGATAAACAGATTTGACCGCAGATTGAACAAGATGTATTTGTGGTATCTGGCCTCATCTTCATTCTCCTGCGCTTTTGTCTTCTGATTTTAAACATCAACACTTCCTTGAAAGTTTCTGTACCGTTTTTTTCAATTTTGATTCATCATTGATATGATCTGGAGCCAGATTTTCTCAGTTTCTTTCACTGACAGAGAACTCCCTCAAGGGAGCCCTACAATCATCCTGATATCTCAGTACTTATCTGCCCTTTGGTCTCTTCCCATCCCTAACTTCGCCATACAATAATTGTTTGGGAATACAATTATTTTACATTCCTCTCACATGACCCTACCACCTTAGTCTCCTATCCCTAAATTTTGCCATGATGGATGGCAGTTTGTCTCATTGCAAGACTTTTAGAGTTGGTTACATTTTATTTTCCTGCCATTTGATGTTCATTATCTTGTGGAGGCAATGCACAGGAAAGCTATTTAACCTTTTCTCCTGACCTGCATAGGTAGTCCAAGTTTCTGATCCATATAAAAGTGTATTAAGAATACTACTTTGGTAACGTAGAATCTTATAATTGTGGGTATGGCTACACCCTGTTGGAGTACCACAGTCTTCTGATTAGAGTCTCAGCTATCTTAAATTTTGACCTCAAATGTGCTAGATAATAAAAAGCCATCACATTTTATGGTTATGGTTATTCGAAGTTCCCGGTATCACTGCAGGCGAACTAAAATCCATAATTGCTCAATCGCCTGTGCCAGTGGAATCATCAAAAAAAAAATCATCTCATTGAAGGATGCAAACAAAGAAAGGCAGTTGCAGCCCCCATCATAGCAGCTGCAGCATGCACTAAAAGACACAATATCAAGTGGCACTGAAGTGAATGCAGCTGAATTGCCCTTTATATGATATCATCATTCATTGTAAGCAATCAAAATAACGAAACACAATCTTGATGAAACACACAGCTCATGGTGTGCACAGAGCACTAAACTCAGTAGCTCCAGCAAGCCGGACTTGGAATATGAAAATTTTGTCAAATTTGTTCAGATGAACATGTCTCCAGAGACAGCTTCAAAAGTATTGTATTGAAGGGCAGTGAAAAAGATTACGAATACGGTAGAGACAAGGACATATTCCTGTTTGACTCCACAATTCATCTCAAAGAGTTGGAATGATCTGTGGTAGAAGTGAACAGTGGCAGACATATTGTGAAATGACTTGATTATCTTGAGTAATTTAAGTGATGACCCTGCAATTACTGTAGTTATAATTACCAATAGTAAATAGTAAAAATGTAAAGAGCCCCCATCACACCAAGTGGCCTATAGTGAACATGGTGTAGTGACCATAAATTTTACAGACTTCAGAAAATGATTATTTTTGGGTAATGTGGTCGGTATTACGCATGTGCCGCTTTACTTTCCCAGAAAAAATACGGTACCCATTTAAGGCTGGGTGAACCTAGAAGTCGTCGGTTGGGATCGAAACCTCCTCTTGTCCTTTGTAGTCCAGTTCACTAGCCACTGAGCTATCATGGCTCCAAATTACCAATAGTAATGGTGACACATTTGTAATGAAGGTAAATCACTGTACTCAATGGCTGATACAATTTAAATGACAGAAGAAAATGAGGCTAGACACACAAAAAACATATGATGTCGAGAAAAACATACCTTATAAAGAAAACCATAATGACATCTAGAAAAAGAAACATGCTTTGTAGAAGAAAAAACATACCTTGTTGAAAAAAAAAACATTCCTTGTAGAGAGAAACATACCTTGTAGAGAAAAACATACCTTGTAGAGAAAAACACACCTTGTAGAAAGAAACATACCTTGTACAGAAAAACAGACCTTGTAGAAAAAAAAACATTCCTTGTAGAGAAAAACATACCTTGTTGAGAAAAACATACCTTGTAGAGAAAAACATACCTTGTAGAGAAAAACACACCTTGTAGAAAAAAAAAATATACCTTGTAGAGAAAAACATACCTTGTAGAAAAAAATGCTTTATAAAGAAAACTCATACTTTGTAGATACAAATACATCTTTTAAAGAAAAAAACATACCTTGTAGAGAAAAACATATCTTCTAAAGAAAACAGCACCTTATAGAGAAAACCATACCTTGTAGAAAAAACCATTTGCATACCATGTAGAGAAAACCATACCTAGTGAAGAAAACCATACTTTGTAAAGAAAACCTTATCTTGTAAAGAAAACAATACCTTATAGAGCAACCCATACCTTGTACAAAAAACCATACCCATACCAGGTAGAGAAAACCATACCTTGTAAAGAAAACCATACTTTGTAAAGAAAACCTTATCTTGTAAAGAAAACAATATCTTATAGAGCAACCCATACCTTGTACAAAAAACCATACCCATACCAGGTAGAGAAAACCATACCTTGTAAAGAAAATCATAACTTGTAAAGAAAACCATGCCCTTTTGTGAAAATTTTAACTTTTAGAGAAAGTTATACCTTTTAGAGAAAACTATACCTTTTAGAGAAAACTATACCTTTTAGAGAAAGCTATACCTTTTAGAGAAAGCTATACCTTTTAGAGAAAACTATACCTTTTAGAGAAAACTATACCTTTTAGAGAAAGTTATACCTTTTAGAGAAAACTATACCTTTTAGAGAAAACTATACCTTTTAGAGAAAACTATACCTTTTAGAGAAAACTATACCTTTTAGAAAAAACTATACCTTTTAGAGAAAGCTATACCTTTTAGAGAAAACTATTCCTTTTAGAGAAAACTATACCTTTTAGAGAAAACTATACCTTTTAGAGAAAACTATACCATTAGAGAAAACTATACCTTTTAGAGAAAACTATACCTTGTAGAGAAAAACTTACCTTGCCAAAGCTTGTTGACGGTTCCCTATTGTATCCTGAAGCTGTTTCTATAAAGCTTGGATAGGTTGGTTTTTTAACTGCATTGATGCCTGAAATATTATATTGGTCTCATTATAAAATAGTACACTAAAGATTCATCTCATGTTTTCTATTTGTCATTATTTCTATTCCACTTTCTCATGTCTGTTATGTGCATATGCTACATATGTTCATAATTTAATGACTATGAAAAAAAAAATCCTCCCTATCTCACTGTACCATGGGAGTAGAATGGTAATACCATCCATGTTAATTTAGTGGATTTGAATATCCCAACTTTTTACTTAACTTAGTGGAGTTGAATATCCCAACCTTTAACTTAGTGGAGTTGAATATCCCAACATTTTACTTAGTAGAGTTGAGTATCCCAACATTTTAAAGGGAACAGACATTCCACAGCTGTTTATTTTCATCTTAAAGTGGCACTTTAGTTCAAATCTAGGACATTTAGCAACAATTATGGATGAAGATGTCTTGAGCTTAGTACATTCCTCTCATTCTCAATATTTATATTTTATGGAAGTGGTTTTAACTGGTGATAACCAACACAAAATGTAATATTTTTTTAACTAAAGTCTATATTTATGTATGAATGATATTTTTGTAGCTAATGCTCGTAACAAAAATATCAAGGTTTGGCAAATCTGATAGCATCCAGACTGCAATATTCAATTTTTAAGCATTCATTGTTTACAATTTTAAGATACAGTTTATTCTAGTCACTTTGAATAAACAATAGAAAAAGCATGTGTATTTTATATTCAAGGAAAGGCACATATTAACAAATCAACTAAAGTAACAAAGACAAACAACTGTGAATAAGCATAATCCATGTCAACTAAACATGTGGAGCAGCAGCAAATACAACAATTGGGGTACAGGTATATTTATATCACACCTTGACATTTATCATCATTAAGGGTCATTCTGAGAGGTGTAGGCGATCATGTCCTTCCACAATTTTCTGTCCACAGTGCATCATGTGACTGTTGCCATGGCACCAATCTCTGTATTTTGCCAGTTGCAACAAAGTATTCCAAATTTCCTCAGCTCATGATGTGCCTGAAAAGTGTTGATTGTATTTTCTGATGCTTTTTAAGAGCTCCCTTTTTGTGTTGGCCTCTTCGAGATTGTCCTCATTGATCTTTTTAGCTATTTAGGGAACTCTCAACATCTGGGAATCTTCACCACAGTAATAAAGAGAGAAAATACCTGCCTACAAAATCATTCTGCTCAAACTATATAGAAGTTAGAGCACAGAACAAGCTATCAATATGATCTATACCACCAGCTCAGACTGCAAACAAGAAGTCATCTTTACTGATACATATATATTCTACAGGCTCACAAAAGTGATAAATTGAGATAAATAAACTAAACAGGTTTGCTTAAAAAAAATGAACAATGCAGTGAAAACTGTCAGTGTGGAATATTATGAAATAAAGAAAAAGATGTAAATATTTAAAGGGGAGGAGAATGTGAGTGGATAAGCAATGAAACCACATACTCTGATATAAGGTGAATTATCATGGCCAGTAACAGAGAACAGAATTATTCCCATGATTAGTACCATGTACTTGACTGACTGGAACTGACTTTGGTCTCAAGGCTTAGAATGGATTAAAACAAAGTGGATAATAGATTATAATAAACCGGATAATGGATTATAACAAACTGGATAAACAAATGCATAAACTTTGACTAGAAAATATACCTCTGTGCACATGTGGGATAACTGGTCAATTGCAAAACTGTCCTCAACTACCCAACTAAGGAGGATACAGTCCTATACTTCCCTAGCTATGGTTACATTAGCCAATACTTCCCTAGCTAAGGATACATTGGCCAATACTTCCCCAGCTAAGGATACATTGGCCAATACTTCCCCAGCTAAGGATACATTGGCCAATACTTCCCTAGCTAAGGATATATTGGCTCATACTTCCCCAGCTAAGAATACATTGGCTCATACTTCCCCAGCTAAGGATACATTGGCCCATACTTCCCTAGATAAGGATTCATTGGGTCATACTTCCCCAGCTAAGGATACATTGGCTCATACTTCCCTAGCTAAGGATATATTGGCTCATACTTCCCCAGCTAAGGATACATTGGCCCATACTTCCCCAGCTAAGGATACATTGGCCCATACTTCCCAAGCTAAGGATATATTGGCTCATACTTCCCTAGCTAAGGATATATTGGCTCATACTTCCCCAGCTAAGAATACATTGGCTCATACTTCCCCAGCTAAGGATACATTGGCCCATACTTCCCTAGATAAGGATTCATTGGGTCATACTTCCCCAGCTAAGGATACATTGGCTCATACTTCTCTAGCTAAGGATATATTGGCTCATACTTCCCCAGCTAAGGATACATTGGCCCATACTTCCCCAGCTAAGGATACATTGGCCCATACTTCCCTAGCTAAGGATATATTGGCTCATACTTCCCTAGCTAAGGATATATTGGCTCATACTTCCCCAGCTAAGGATACATTGGCCCATACTTCCCCAGCTAAGGATACATTGACCCATACTTCCCCAGCTAAGAATACATTGGCCCATACTTCCCTAGCTAATGATACATTGACTCATACTTCCCCAGCTAAGGATACATTGGCTCATACTTCCCCAGCTAATGATACATCTGCCCATACTTCCGTAGCTAAGGATACATTGGCTCATACTTCCCCAGCTAATGATACATTGACTCATACTTCCCTAGCTAAGGATACATTGGCTCATACTTCCCCAGCTAATGATACATTGACTCATACTTCCCTAGCTAAGGATACATTGGCTCATACTTCCCCAGCTAATGATACATTTGCCCATACTTCCCCAGCTAATGATACATTTGCCCATACTTCCCTAGCTAAGGATACATTGGCTCATACTTCCTTAGCTAAGAAAGATATGATGGCCAAAGACTGAAAATAAAAATGAAAGCTGTATGGAGCTAAAAATAAAATCATCATTTGTCTGATGGTGTAAACATCAAAAGATGAAATAGAAAAAAATGAAAAAGAAAATATATCTCAGATCTTCAATTTGATACTTTTATGTGTCTCTGACGTAAGTAAATACTATTTTGATTTTTGTTTACTGACATAAAGCCATGTGTGTATTTCTCAGGTACTCCCGTATACTTAAAGGAGTGAAATAAATAACACACTAATAACAAAGTACTGACCATTGGCCAATCTAGATAAGAATGCCTTAAGTGTCGCTATGTCAGGCCGATCTTTTGGATTAAAGGACACACACCAGCAAATTACATCATTTGCTTCCTTCGTGATGCACAATTCAGGAAAAAGATTAATGTTTCTTTCTTTAATCTGAAAATAAAGAAATACTAGAAAACAATCTAACCATCCCATTTTTTAAATGGAAAATTTAAATCTTTGAAAACTGTAAGAAAAAGAATAAAGAAAGTAACTCATCATTCCTCAAAAGTAAATTAGTTCCTCTCAAACCAAAGGGTGCCACACAAGGCCTAGTCATAACTTTCCATGTCCATCGATTCACTGCTAGGTCATGTTTTGTTCCCATAACTGAACATTTCTCTGTCAAATATTCTATGCTCAAGTGTGTCATGTAAGAAAGTTGGTACTAGTCAATATTTTTGTTACCACCAATGATATATTTTTGGGAAGTATGTTCAACATGATGTCAGACAGTCCTTCTTTCCCAGAGATATAATACCTGTACCCATTTACAGCAGAATTGACCTAGAAAACAGTAGCCCAATGAAATTGATCTCTGTCCATGACAAGCAAGTTTATTAACTAAAAAGAAGTTATTGAATGAAATTATCAAAAACAGTGATTCTCAAACTGTGGTCCATGGGTCTCCCCTCCCCTTTTCCTTGAGGTTGGGGGGTGTCACAATGTCCCCAAAAAGGGTCCACAAAAGCTTGAAGAAACACGTGTTTTTTTGCAGTTAAAATGGAAATAAAATGCATGAAAGCAAGAAAGAAAAGGATACAACAAAATCTTAAAGTCCCCTCTTGAGTAAAACATGGCTTTTCTAACCCACAATTTCTGTTTAAAACAAACAATAGTTGAATAAACAAAAAAAATCGGTCATTAGCATAATTATTTGATAACAAAATATTTTATCTCATGTCGTAGATTATGGAAGAAAGTAGCACAGAGAGTGTTGATAATAGATCAGTCCACAATATGTGTATTTTCCATCATGTGCAATAACACCAGTTATTTACCACTAGATAACAAGACACACTAGTTACTTACCACTAGATAACAAGAGACACACCAGTTACATACCACTAGATAACAAAAGACACACCAGTCATGCCTCAATGGTCATGACCCAAATCATTAACAGGAAGGAGACAGTTTAGTGTGTAGCACGGAGATGAATGTGTGAGTGCAGATAGGCGATAATAAATAAGGGACTAGATGATCAGGCCAGAAGTAAAGTATAAAAGGATAAAAGATACAGCTAAAAGAATAGTTTAAAATTTATATTAGTCCCTTACATTGGTGCTATACCAGTTTTCCTGTACATTTGGTACCATTTCTATACTTGTACATCTTCTCAAATGCATTTGGTGATTAATGAGGTACACTATTGCATGAATTTATTCATGGTATTTTCTATCTTTAATTTCCAAGTGACTTCTTGCACTTCTTGAGGTCCATAAAATTTCTGTTTCTTCAGAAAGAATTGAGGATAACAATTACTGCTATTACTTTTTAAAATTACTTTTAAAAAACTGTAATTCAAATAAAAATTTGGTACAGGTGTGTGTGCTTATTTCTCAATTATTTACAAATTTGAAAACCTTCATGAGAAACTTTCAATAAATATTTCATGCACATTAGGGTCTTCAATCTTGAGTTGAGTCTTGGGGGTCAAGGTTACATATGATAGGTAAAGTAGGTCTGTGGTAAAGAGAAGTTTAAGAACCACTGATCTAAAATAAAATCATCATTATATATCATTAAATTATATATTGGGAGCCACGATAGCACAGTGGTTAGTGAACTGGACTACAAAGGACAAGGGGTAGGGTTTGATCCCAACTGAAGGCTTCCAGGTTCACCCAGCCTTAAATGGGTACCAAATTTTTTCTGGGAAAGTAAAGCGGCATGGGCATAATACCGACCACATTACCCCAAAAATCATGTGCTGAAGGTCTGTAAAATTTATGGTCATTAACACCATATTCCCTATATGCCACTTAGCGTGACTGGAGCTCTTTACTTTTTTACTTTTAACTATTGGTAATTAATTGCTGGAAAACAACAAGAGATATAGAAACAAAGTTGAACGCATTCGAAAATAAATGTCTAAGGAAAATACTTGGTATAGCATGGAATGAATTCAAAACAAATGAGGAAATTAGAGAAATCGCCAATCAACCACTAATATCTTCAGTAATAAAGAAAAGACGATGGTCATACGTTGGACATGTGATGAGAAGAGATAATAACCGAATAGCAAAGCAAGCCCTCATATGGGAAACAACAGGTAAAAGAAAAAGAGGAAGACCCAGGGAGACACTGAGAAGAACATTGATGAGAGAGGCAAGAGCAGCAGGAGTCGGCTCCCTCAATGAGATAGAACTGCTTGCACAGAACAGAGACAGATGGCGAGATTTGATAAAATATCTTTAAAAGAAAACTGCTAGAACAAAAAATCCATATAGGAGAAGGTGTATCTTGGTCTACGCCCTATGGGCCGGTTGCGGCTCGAAAGGTCAATAGAATTATAATTACAGTAATTGCAGGGTCATCACCTAAATTACTCAATAACCAAATAAAATTAGGAGAAATACCTCTACTAGGCGTACAATCTTACATATATCTGGATAGTAATATAAATAACGAGGGAGGAACAGAAAAATAATACAAAATAAGGATATCAAAAGCAAGAGGAGCTTTTGTTGCACTGGGAAACATATGGAAGTCCAAAGAAATTAGGTTAAATACAACAATAAAAATTTTCAACTCCAATATTAAGTCGGTCCTATTATATAGCTATATATATATATATAAAGATGTGAAATATTTACAATTGACATTGACTCAATAGCGTTATTGCAGCAATGTTGTTACCCACCAGATTGACAAAGTTTTGTGGTGACAGGTTCATGTGGGAGTAGGGGAGAGCACCATGTGTAAGGATCTCGTGCATCAAATGACCATACATGCTGATATCTGATGCCTTGGAATACTTCATTTTGCAAAGTGATTCTGCTGCACTCCATCTTGTTGGAATTTGAGAACTTCCATTGACTAAATATACAAAAAATACATATTTAATGAAAGTGCACAATTGTGAATTTGTTAAATGCCTTTTTTTAATGTCTTCTTTTCAAATTATGGTTTTAAAATTTGAAATAAGAATTTATGTGCTTCACAATTATATATAAATTAAAGTGTTTCATCGTCATCATCAAGTGCCTTCTCCACAACGAAGGTTGGCTACCATGGATCGCCATTCTACTCTGTTTCTTGCTTTGATGGTGCAGGCTGTCATAGATTGACTTGTCCATATTTTGATGTTACTCGTCCATGTTAGTCTTGGTCTGCCTCTTTTACCTTGTATTTTCCCTTCCAATATTACTTTTAGTAGGCTGTTGTGTCTTTTAATGTGCCCCAAAAATTTCATTTGTCTTGTCTTAATTGTATTTAGTAGTTCTCTTTTTATTTTAAGTTGTTTTAAAACTTCATTGTTTGTTTCATTTTCTTTCCATCCAATTCTGCCTATTCTTCTATAAATCCACATTTCAGAGGCTTCAATTTTCTGTTCTGTTTTCTGGTCTAATGTCCATGTTTCTGCACCACACAGGAATATTGTGAAGATGTAACATTTTGCCATTCTTAGTTTCAGCCCTGCTGATATTTGTTTTGTTGTTAGTATATTTTTCATGGCATTAAAATTATTTTTTGCCATACCTATTCTTTTGTTTATTTCAATTTTACATTTTCCATCATTGGTTATAGTATGTCTCAGGTAGTTGTAGCTCTGGACTGTCTCCAGATGTATTTCCTCAACTGTGATATTTAATTGTAGGTCTTGAGAATTTTCTTTGTTTATAATCATAGTTTTTAGTCTTTTTTATATTCATATTTAGTGCATATTTTTTGCTCGTTATGTTTATCACATTAAGCAATTGTTGTAGGTCTTTAGGATTTTCTGCTAGCAGAACAGTATCATCAGCATATCTTAGGTTATTGATTATCTTTCCATTAATGTTTAGGCCTGGCATCTCTGAGATGTTTTAGAAGATTTCCTCAGTGTATAGATTGAACAAGCTTGGTGATAGGATGCATCCTTGTCTTACTCCTCTTTTTATGTCCATGAGTGTAGAATTCTCCTTTTTATATTTTATTATTGCTGTTTGCTCCAAGTACAAATTACATATTAGTCGTATGTCTGTGTCGTCTAGATTTATATCCTTTAGGCAGTCTATAAGTTGATTATTGTGTATTCTATCAAAAGCGTTGGTGTAGTCTACGAAGCAGGCATATATTGGTTTGTTTACTTCTATGTACTTTTCAATCAATGTTCTCATGCTAAATATGGCTTCTTTTGTGCCACTGTTTTTCCTGAATCCAAATTGTTGCTCATCTAATTCAGTATTGATTTTATTCTGAATCCTTCCTTGTATAACTTTTAGTAAAATGTGTTACCTGGCTCATTAGACTTATTGTTCTGAAATCACTGCATTCAACGGCACCATTCTTTTTAGGCAATGCAATGAAAGTTGATGTTTTTAGTTCGTTTGGTATGTATCCTGTATGGTATATGTCATTGCATATATCTGTGATCACTTTGATGCCAAATCTTCTAGAGCCTGTATCATCTCTATCTGTATATTGTCAGGTCCTGCTGCCTTTCCCTTTTTCATTGTTTTTATAGCTTTTTCTACTTCAGATTTCAGGATTTTATAGTTGTATGTACATTTTATGAATGGCTTTTTGTCCGTTTCATCACGAAATAATTCTGTTATATATTCCTGCCACCTATTTATTATATCTTTGTTGTTTGTTAACATTCTTCCCTCTTTGTTTGCAATACATCCGTTTCCTGCAGCTTTTTTGTCTTTATTAGTCATTTTCTTTATTTCTGTGTGCATCTCTCTTAAGTTTTGTTTACTTTCCATAGTTTCGATTTCTAGACATCCTTGGTTGAGCCAGTCTTCTTTTGCCTTTTTGCGCATTCTCCGTATTTCATTGTCAATATCCTTGTATCTGGCAGTGTTTTTCGCTTGTCTTCTTTCTTCCATTTTTTCTAAGATTTTGTCAGTTATCCATTTTTGTTTTTTGTTACTTTCCTTTTTGGGCAAGGTGTTGCAGGATTCTTGCATGCTGTTTTTTATGCGTTGCCATTTGGTTGTGACTTTTTCTTCAGGATTTTCTCTTCTGTTCTGCTCAATCCCCTCTTCTAGCAGCTTCTGATATGTGTTCTTTACTTGTACAGTATAAGTTTCTTTTACATCTTTCTAATTTTAAAGTGTTTAAAAGAGATTATTACATGTTTCTCACATATTGTATGTCTCTTTAACATAACTTTTCCCAAGTGGATTTTTTAATGTGTTTTCTGCACCCTGTCACCCCCTCCCCATCTCCTGTAGTATTGACACTGTCTTGCTGCTTGATCTAGAGGTGCATGGATAAGAGATTAAGGATTGACATTGCACAACTCTCCCTAACTAAAATCCACTTCATACACAAGTCTTTGAAACAAGTCTTTGAATAGTCTTTGAAACATGTATTTGAATAGTCTTTGAAACATGTATTTGAATAGTCTTTGAAACAAGTCTTTGAAACAAGTCTTTGAATAGTCTTTAAAACAAGTCTTTGAAACAAGTCTTTGAAACAAGTCTTTGAATAGTCTTTGAAACAAGTCTTTGAAACAAGTCTTTGAAACAAGTCTTTGAATAGTCTTTGAAACAAGTCTTTGAATAGTCTTTGAAACAAGTCTTTGAAACAAGTCTTTGAAACAAGTCTTTGAATAGTCTTTAAAACAAGTCTTTGAAAAATGTATTTGAATAGTCTTTGAAACAAGTCTTTGAAACAAGTCTTTGAATAGTCTTTGAAACAAGTCTTTGAAACAAGTCTTTGAATAGTCTTTGAATAGTCTTTGAAACAAGTCTTTGAAACAAGTCTTTGAATAGTCTTTGAAATAAGTCTTTGAATAGTCTTTGAAACAAGTCTTTGAAACAAGTATTTAAAAAGTCTTTGAAACAAGTCTTTGAAACAAGTCTTTGAACAGTCTTTGAAACAAGTCTTTGAAACAAGTCTTTGAACAGTCTTTGAAACATGTCTTTGAATTGTCTTTGAAACATGTATTTGAATAATCTTTGAATAGTCTTTGAAAGAAGTCTTTGAAACAAGTCTTTGAATAGTCCTTGAAACAAGTCTTTAACATTGAATAAACTCACATCTCACTGAATAAACTCACAATTTACCAGTATAGACCCAAAAAGTGTTACGCAAATCATTGCTGCAGATGGTCTGACATGTGGTCTGCGTGTAAGAAGATATTCTAAAGAAACTTTTTTACGATACACTACAAAAAAATGAAATGATTATATGGTGGACAACAAAAATGACACAAGGACACATTAAATATGCCACAAAAGCACTGTATGTAGAATGAAACATAATGTTCAAGAGAATATTGCGGCGATAAACTCAGCATGTCAAGAACATATTTTTAAGGGTGTGGTAATTTCTGAGAAAAAAATGAATGAAAATATCCTGAGGCAATCATTTTATCAAGCCATCGTCCTCCTCAATTAGTACATTCAACAAATACTTGTTACTGCTACTTACTACCGCTACCGAAACCAAACAAGGACCATTCTCAGATCAGTGCCTACAGAATCATCACAATGCAGAACACTGTGGGCAAGCTGCTGGAGAAAATAGTTGCCCGTGTCCTCACCTGTCGCCTTGAACAGAAACGCGTATTCCCTTCCACACTCGGAGGTTATAGATATAACAAAGAGACATGGCTCAATGCGGCAGTATTTGCCTATGATGTCTTCGAAGGCTTCCACAGACGAGAGGAGACATGTGCTGCTGCTATAGATCTGGAGGATGCATACAACAGGGTACCATTTGAATATCTCATGCATATGCTTCTCAAACTGGCGGTGAACCCCTTCCTCATTAGATGGACGCGCGGCACTGTTTCAGAGGAAGGTGATACTCAGATGTGGAAGTTGGTCTTCCGAGCCAACATCCATTGTCCTGGGCTGCCACAAGGCTCACCATTGTCACCAGTTCTATTTAACGTGTACACAATAACGATCACGGCCCAACAGCTGGATGGGAGGGGAAGAACTATGACTTTTGCTGATATTCTGGTATATCGACAGGGAAGAACAGACGGGAATCGCCTCCACAATGCAAGACGAACTCGATCGCATTTCATCCTGGTGTGGGGTTTCAGTGCCTTGGTTAATCCTAATAAAGCATCAGTTTCATGGTTCTCCCTTAACAATCATATCGTTAATACAACCACACCGGTAATACGAATGGGAGCTGATGAGGTGACCAGGGACAAGTTGATGACATACCTCGGAGTTAAGTTTGATCGCAGCCTGTGTTTTCGGGACCACGTCGACCATGTGATAACAAAATCCCGCAAAGGATTAGCCGCCTTGAAGGTCATGGCAGCTGCCAACATCGAGCAGAGGCTACTTATTCTTCTGTTCCAGGGATTAGTCCTCGCACAATCGAGTATGCCCTGGCCATTCTTACTGTCAGTACGACTCAAATTGATAGCTGGAGAAAATACAAATGAAGCCATGCGCATTATCCTGGGATGTACGAGGGACACTCCCTGTGTATCAATGAGGTATCTTCTTGACTTTCCAACCATGGATGACAGAATTAAGACTGGAGAGCACGAGCATACCTGAAGATTAGTACAGATACAGAGCATCCATTGCACCACGTGCTCAACACAGAGAAAGGTACCAGGCTAAAAAGAGGCAAATCATGGGTGGGCCGGGCAGAAGATGTCATCAAACAGGTCTGTGGGCTTACCAATATCAGCGTTGGTGAGGAGTGGATACCGGTGCTACGTCATTCAAGGGAACTTTCTCATGTATTGTCACACTCGACAGGAAAAGTAGGGAACAGAACCCGGTCGTGGTTAATGCTGAGGTCAACGGTCTCATCTGCGATAATACCGATGAGAAAGATGCAGTCATCTATACAGACGGATCTGTAAGACGACACGAAAGAAGTGCATGGGCATTTACAGCACGCTCAGCAGGCAGAATAGCCAAGGAAGACAGTGGTGCATACGCCATGACACGAGTAGCATGACAATGGAGGTGATGGCAGTGACCAAGGCATTCAAATGGTTAGAGTCACAAGACTACATCCACGCATGTATACTGAGTGATTCGATGAGCATGATAAAAAAAGTGGAGGCGGGCTATGTATGCATGCAATGGGTAGAGTCGTTGCAGAAATCCAAAATACGTAAGGTCACCTTGTCTATGTCCCTGGACTTGCGGGAGTACGGGGAAATGAGAGAGCGGACAGGTTGGCTAGCTGCGCTGTCGTTGAGGACGGGCAACCGATGGATCGGGCGGACATCATCAACGCCCTTCGAGATGTTGGAAGAGCACAGGACTTTGACAAACACAGATCAACGTCACTTCTTCGGATGATGGAAATGGGAGTTAAGATGGGCACGGCCAGAAATGAGAACTTGGTGGCCGTGTAAGAAGACTTATCAACCAACATAGAACTGGAGTCGTCAGTCGCTGGACACTGAGGGAATTGCTGAGGAGGGGATCTGAGCACCTATGGACATGTTCGGAGTGCAATGATGATGACCCGCAAATGACTCAATAATAATAATAATAATTCAACAAATACATGATGTCATTATTGCAGTAGACACTTCAGGGCTCCTCCCTCATCACCTACCCTCAAGCCACGCCAAGAGAAAATGATGACAGTGTTGTCTTTTATTTGGAGAACAATGTATTTTAAAAAAAATAAACTTAAATAATTGTATTTCCATACCTGTTGTATGTCAGTTTGGAATGTAACATTAATTTCTCAACATTAATTAATGATAATTTTTTGCTGTCCCTCTGAAGCAAGGGACGACAACAGTTAAAATAGAACAGATTGTTGTGTAATCAATGAAAATATAAACTCACATAAATGTACAAGCATGAATAGTAAAATAAATGCCTCTGGGCATTGGTGGTCATGTTCTTCCAAAGATTCCTGTTACTGTTGCTCTTATAGTCATACGTTTCATCTTTTTTCATGCCACACTGTTAAACTAGCATTTTAAGGAAATAAAGGAACGTGGGAAACAGAGAGAACTGATACCAGACAGTTTAAGAGAATGATTAGGTAGGAAGTCAACAATGTAATTAATAAACAGTGAAACGATAGAAAGTTATGGAGGAGCATCTTCACTATGCCTGTAGGCTTCACTTAACGGTGATGATTATATGTTCAGTTCAAGATTAATCCAGGCTTTTTGAGATGGCTCTGAAGAACAAGACTTTCAGCTCTTTAGCTTTGAATGACAAGATCTTCAGCTCTTTGAAGAAGCTGTGGACTAGATGAAGCATCTTGTTGAAATCAACAATGTCTGCTGAATTCCTCAAAGGATAGAGAAACAAATAATAATAAACCAAATTTATAAAATCTCAGAAAGGATGTTGAAGTCAATAATCAACTAAGGACACCAAATATCAGAAAGGGAGTTTTTGTTATGTCCAATAATTCAGCATAACAAAAAAAACTGCTTCATTCTGCTTTGGTTACAAGTTTCTTACTGAAGGTATCCTTTTTTAAAAGTATGATTATAATATTTCACAATAAATACTAAATAGGTGAATATTGTCATACTATTAAAAGATTCAACTGAAATTTTAAAAAACTGCAAGCCAAACAATTTTAAAAGAACACTTAAAGATTTATTAAATCCTTAGCTAACAAAACAGCTTTACTGATAACTTAAAGGCAAATAACATAATAAAACTGCAACCATTTCTTGCAAGAGTAATTCTTTAGTATTGCAAGGAGAGAGTCACTATGTGGTCTTTTTTTTTAAATCCCCAGGGGAGAAAAAATGGAAAGGCCAAAAAAGCTTGGAGAAGATGTGGAAGCAGAGATAAAGAAGATGAGGAAGACATGGAGTAGTCACCAAACAGGACAATTTAGGATGTGTCTTTTTGAAGACCATATCCACAGGGAGTTGAAAGGTAGAAGAAGATTGTGACCTTGTCCAAAGTGTGATGAGGATGACCAGTCAACTAAACTAAAGTAAATCAAGAAGAACAAGATCACTTGATGGTAAGCTGTTTGTGGCCTAATTTTCCAGAAAATACAAAAAAAAATTTAAGATCTTAAATTAAAAACAAATAGTGAAATATGCTATTTTTTTGTCCTGATTAATTCTTGGCATGAATATGATATAAGGTCATAATTTTGCAGTTTGATAGTTGTCTGTTTATAGTGTTTGTATTGCCTCATAGTTTCCTTGGACATGTATTTGATATTTTCAACATCTTCAACATCTTCTTGCTGGTCTTATTTAAAGAGTTCATGGAGAAGTGAAAGTCAGTGGTAAACATGCCCCATGACCACTTGCACAGCAATAAAAAGGCTCTGCAAAGTTAGTGATCATCCTTCACAGGGTGCTCCAAGTCTGGCATACATTGTTCGTGTGGGAGTGAAGACCATGTGAAGTCATGATATAGCTGATTTAGGTACAAGAAGATAACTAAACTGGATGTTTCCACTTTGTGGATGAGACAGGACTGAACAAACTAATGTTTGGATTAAAAAGTCATCAATGGGAAATAAATACAAAGGAAACAGATTGCAAATCTTAAGAATCAATAAAAAAAGTGAGTAGTCAAAGTAATGAAACTGGGACAAAGTCAAATGAAATGTTATCAAACGTTTTGGGCAACTCTAACTTGGATCATACCACACATGGAAAAAGTTTGCTAAATGGGCATAGCCCCTCAATCAGAGTACATAATAATCTTTGGCTATTGTGAGGAAATGGTTTGGCCAGATAACTCGATCGTCTGGTCTAGCAAACACCATTCCAGAAAGAACTGGGAAAGAAGGAAGAAGGAGAGGCAGACAGAGAGAGAGATGGGAAGAAAGCATACAAAAAATGGACAAGCTTCAACTTCTCAAGTTAAAGAATGACTCACTGTAGATCAATTGAGTAGGTTGATGAAGTCTGTGTCAGTAGTACCAAACTCACTGTAGATATAGATCAATTGAGTAGGTTGATGAAGTCTGTGTTAGTAGTACCCTAACAACCTCCAGGGTTAAGAGATGAAGAAGAAAAATCTTTGGTGTTAATTTAGTTTTCCTGTTCTCCACCAAATTGGCCTTGATATACTTTCTGTTTGCTTCTAGGGTCCAATGTAAGATGTGTTTTTTTTATGATTGTCTCTGGAACACTTTAGGAATACATAATCGATCCAGCAATATCTGCTTGTTTTTACTGCGTCTATTTTCATATTAGAATATTACATAAATAATTTAAGCACATCCTTTATTTACCTAATGCATAATGGCTGAAATATACAAAAATAGGACATTAAATTTCACAAGAAATTCTTGCTGAGAAAGTGTTTCCATCATCAATTTCACACATTTGCTAAGACAATTTTTGTAAAAGTGCAGATCACATGTTTATTACAGTATGATGATGTAGATGAATCAAACTTACCAAAGATCACTTCTTCTTGTCCTTTCACATTGATTGCCAGATTGAAACCACCAAGTTTCACATTACCATCTCCAACAAAGAACAAGCTTTCAGCAGTGAGGTTTCTGTGAACAACGTCCTTGCTGTGACAGTATTCAAGAGCCTCTAAAGCACAAGACAGTGTTTTCATAAGGGTAAGTTGATCAAAGTAGTTCCTGTTGTCGTTCTTGTTCTTTAGAGCAATCTAAAAAAAAAATAAGTTCATTGAGAATTACAAATTTATGGGGGAGATAAAGTAAAATAACTGATAGTTGGAAATCTTAACTTGTAACAACAATCTAAAAATAAGTTCATTGAGAATTGCAAATTTATGGGGGAGATAAAGTAAAATAACTGATAGTTGGAAATCTTAACTTGTAACAACAATTTAAAAATAAATAAATAAATAAAAACACCCAATTAAAATAAAATAGTATTGAAATTATTTCTTAGAGAAAGCTGAAAATATAATGAATTAAAATATGTGTGCACATTTCATGGGGAAAAAGCTGTGATGGGAAATTTCTTTTAATGTGAGTGTCTAGTGATCATAGTGGTCCAGGTTGCTCCCAAACATCTTCTCTGAGAAATTAAGACAGCTTGTTCTGACCACCTAACACATAATTGCACATACAAAATAATTGGATTCTAATTCCATATTCTTAATAAATGCCACTAATACTCAAGGGAATGCTTGCAGACATCATGGGGAAGAAACACTTTTTGGAAAATTCAAAACATGAAAGAAAAAATTTAATGAAAGGATAGAGAGAGTGTGATATTAAGAGAGAAGAGGAGGAGAGAGAAAAAAAAGTGAGAAATAACAAGAGTATCATGACATAGAGAATGTTATTCTATTTTGAAATGATACTTGAGGGCACAAAATAGACTTGTATGTTAATGGGGAAGATGTTCTACATTGTATAAGCAACTAACAAATAAAATAAGGAAAAATTCCAAAACTGCATCATAAATGTAATGCCAACTAAGATTAAATAGAAAAAAAAAATGTACATTGACTTACACTTGAAAAGAAATGTCAAAAAAATAAGACAAAAGGAAGTAAAAGAAGGCAGAGAGAAAAGATTTTGGACAAAACAGCTTGTTTTTCAAGTATGTCTTTCCATTGATCACTCAAGTACCGTGCCACCTGGCATAGGAGATCATGTCTCTCCACAACTTTCGATCAAAACAGTTATTTATCATTTCTGTTGTTGATCCTCTGCCAATCCATTCTCTTAAGCTGTCTGCTATCTTTTCTTTTTGCTTCCCTCTATCTCTTCATCCCACAATTTTCCAAGTTGTTACAATATATTCCAGCTGTTCCCTTTCATTACATGGCCAAAAAATGATAATTTTTTTCCCTAATGTTGGATATTAGCTCTCTTTTTGTTTTGGCCTCTTTCAGAACGTTTTCATTGCTCCTCTTAGCTGTCCATGGTATTCTCAACATTCCTCTGTAAAACCACATTTCTACAGACTCCAGTGATTTTCTTGTCTGTTGTCCTATTGTCCCTGATTCTCATTCATATGTTAAGACTGGCTCTACATAACATTTAAGAAGTCTTTTTCTTGTTTCTATTATCAAAAATGGATTGCATAGAATCTTCCTCATTTTTGGAAAGCTGCTTTTATCTGAGCCATTCTGCATCTCATCTCTGCTGTACCTCTACCATCTGAGGTTAACATTATTCCCAGATATTTAAATTCATTTACCTGTTTTAATATTGTTCCACTTGTCTTTATTTTGCACCGAGGTGATGTCTTTTTCTTTGTTGTTACCATTACTTCTGTCTTTTTGCTATTGAGGCTGTCCTTTATATTGCTTTCTTTCACTATAATGTCCAACATTTCTTGTAACTCATTTTCACTCTTAGCAATTAAGACTGTTTCATTAGCATACCTTAGATTATTTATATTATGACCTCCAATTGTTATTCCAGGCATGCCCCTTATGGATGTTAAAATAATCTCACTATACATATTAAACAAATCTGGTGACAGCACACAACCTTCCCTAACATAATATAATTATGTTGAAATGTTAATTTGTTGAAATATTCGCAATTGATTTCCAGTTCTTATGGCTGCTGTTTGTTGCCAGTACATGTCCTTTATTATTCTTAGATCTTTGCTGTCTACGTTTATGCTTTCTAAAATTTTGATTATTTCTCATTGCTCTTTACTTTAGAATATATGTGGCCAGCATATGAACCTTCCCATCGTCATGAAGCCGTGGGTGTACCAGGTTTATCCAGTGTGACTTGAACATATTCTGATTGCTATAAAATTTCTACATTTACTAATCAACACATTAAAACCTGAAACAAGAACTGTTTCTATAATACAACAATAAACTCTCAAACTAAACAACTGAAGGATAATTATCTCTTGAACACAAAGTGATCTTGATGGTAAAAATCAAGGTTTACCTGTAGGTTGTTAGTGAAGTCTTCCAGGACATAAAACTGTGGCATACAAGTGGTCTGGTAGGCAAACAACGTAATGATACGATGATGTGTCAGGGTCAACAGTTTTTTTACTTGATTTATGTGCATGGTATCAGTAAAGTTTATGAATTGTGTCTCACTCTTGTCCCAGTGGTCATTCGTTTTAGGTTTGTGAAACAAGACAACCACAGGTTGCTGGCTGAATGAGCCTTGGGTTAACAGCCAGTCAGTATTTTTGTAACTGATCTAAAAATATAAATTTTAAAAGTAAATTGCAAAATTACAGAACAAAGTACAAGAGATAGCTATACAAGTAAAAAAATGTGTTGGACAATTTTTATCACCTTTTTCTTTTTTTTTTTTAATTTGCAACATTCATTGGCTGAAACAAATAAAGTAAACTAATTTTTGTTATTTCCAAGTAATTTAAATTGGAATTTTGCATAATTTTCAAACTTTAATGATGAAAGCATGAACAGAGCCCAATTAAAAACCTTACAAGCAAAATAAATGACACAGATGCATGCTTTGTAACACTTTGTTATAAATTATGTATATATAAAATAGTTGCTCTATCCAAACTGAGCTGAGTAGGCCTACTCTAAGCCTATATAAAGGTACAAAAGTAAAGAGCTCCATCACTCCAAGTAGGCTATATGGTGTTAGTGACCATCATTTTTATAGACCTTCGGCACGTGATTTTTGGGGTAATGGGGTCGGGATTAAGATCGTGCCGCTTTACTTTTCCAGAAAAAATCCGGTACCCATTTAAGGCTGGGTGAACCCGGAAGCCGTTGATCAGTATCTAACCCGACATCGTGCCCTTTGTAGTCCAGTTCACTAACCACTGAGCTTTTATGATATTTATAAATGTTTACTCGTAACTCTGGTCAATCCAACAAACACCTTCATTAATTAAAAGCTCTTAAATAAATTATCAGAAATATGTTATTTCAAAATTATTATAAAACATACACATTTCGTGGGATCAAGACTCAGAAAAGGACACAACAGCCGAGTTATTTCTGTCAGCATAAGCTGTTCAAATTCATCGAAGTATTTGTTGCTTGACATCAAGTACTCAATTATTCCTTTTCTTATCACAGGCGTCTTGACAAAGATCAGCTTCTTCAGCATATGATTTGTCTGGGAACACAAAAACCAATTGACTTGACTATTAAAAGATGAACGTGATTCAACACGATACATGATAAGCAATAATTAAATGAGAGGTTCAATCAATGACATCCACTACTAAATCCGAGAGGCGTTTTAACCAATCGAGTGTCAATAAACTCAAGTATCTAGGAACGATAATAACTTCAGATGATAGACGAATAGTACAGTTGAGGCGCAGAATTTCTCAGGCAAATACAATATTTTAAAAAAAATTATGCAACCGAACTCTGTCAAATGGAAATCAGAAAAGAAATCGAATTTGTGTGTGCGTTATTTTCAGCAATTTTAAAGCGAATGAAGTAAGTCATGGATGAATGAACATCAGACACGACACATCTTTCGATGGCACAATGTTGTTGTACAAGAGAATGTTGAGAATACCATAGACTAAAACCTTAAACCTGAGTTATCAAAGAGACCAAGCGAGAGCAGAAAAAAATTAATACCAACATCAGGAGAAAACAATAATTACCTTGGTAACAAAATCTTAGAAAAAATGGAAGAAAGAAGACACGCGAAAAACACTGCCAGATACAAGGATATAGACAATGAAATACGGAGAATGTGCAAAAAGGCAAAAGAAGACTGGCTCAACCAAAGATGTCTAGGAGACGAAACTATGGAAAGTAAACAAAACTTAGAGAGATGCACACAGAAATAAAGAAAATGACTAATAAAGACAAAAAAGCTGCAGGAAACGGATGTATTGCAAACAAAGAGGGAAGAATGCTAACAGACAGCAAAGATATAATAGATAGATGGCAGGAATATATAACAGAATTATTTCATGACGAAAGGGACAAAAATCCCTCATAAAATGTACATACAACTACAAAATCCAGAAATCTGAAGTAGAAAAAGCTATAAAACAGTGAAAAAGGGAAAGGCAGCAGGACCTGACAATATACAGATAGAGATGATACAGGCTCTACAAGATTTTGGCATCGAAGTGATCACAGACATATGCAATGACATATACCATACAGGATACATACCAAACGAACTAAAAACATCAACTTTCATTGCATTGCCTAAAAAGAATGGCGCAGTTGAATGCAGTGATTTAAGAACAATAAGCCTAATGAGCCAGGTAACAAAAATGTTTACTAAAAGTTATACAGGGAAGGATTAGAATAAAATCAATACTGAATTAGATGAGCAACAATTTGGATTCAGAAAAACAGTGGCACAAAAGAAGCCATAATTGGCATGAGAACATTGATTGAAAAGTACATAGAAGTAAACAAACCAATATATGCCTGCTTCGTAGACTACACCAACGCTTTTGATAGAATACACAATAATCAACTATAGACTGCCTAAAGGATATAAATCTAGACGACACAGACATACGACTAATATGTAATTTGTACTGGGAGCAAACAGCAATAATAAAATATAACAAAGAGAATTCTACACTCATGGACATAAAAAGAGGAGTAAGACAAGGATGCATCCTATCACCAAGCTTGTTCAATCTATGCACTGATCAAATCTTTAAAAACATCACAGAGATGCCAGGCCTAAACATTAATGGAAAGATAACAATAACCTAAGATATGCTGATGATACTGTTCTACTAGCACAAAATCCTAAAGACCTACAACACCACGCGACCACGTCGCGAGAAGAAAACAGCTACATATATAATTTGCTGTAACAACAGCAACAATTGAAGGAAGAAGATATAGCGGGAAATATAAACAAAAATTGATCACTTAAGATTAAAAGCTTGGTATGGTAGAAAACCAACAGCAGAATTCCTAAACAGCAGTTGAATAAGTATAGGAAGAAGTTGTGGAAGGATATGATCATTTACTCCAGCGTACATGGTACTTGATGGTGATCATGCTGAAAATGGTGGTGGATGACTGAGACGTGCAAGATGTGAGTCTTTAAATGGCATGTTTATTGGATAATTATGTACGTGTTTTAACAATAAAGAAGGAAACACATTTATATCAATATATCAGGGGACAGAAACATGTAAATAATCATTACCAGAAATCTGTCCTCACTTGTCACATTTCTTTTCATGATCGCACAGAGGACACCCGTAACTGAAGTGCATAGTTCTTGGATGTCTGTGTCAAGAGCTGTTCCTGAGTAAATACAAAAAAAAATAAACATAACTTTGACATACCTAACGTCATCAATGTAAACTAAATTCTTGTTCCAAAGTGACCACAATCTTTAACAAAAACGTGTCTGAACTTTGAAATAAAAACACTGATCAGATATGGTCCACGTAAAAACTTCGGTAAAATAATCAAATTTACAGCAAGAAAAAATATTAGCATGGCACCAATTTTAATGTTAAAATATTGTCTCTACACATTCTTCATGTAGTATTTCTGTCTCGGTGTTGACATCATCAGACAAGTACTTCTAATAAAGGTGAATGTATCAGGAGCTTGTCCTTAGTTCTATACAATTTTGGTTACAAACAAGAGTCATTCCATCCTTCGTAGATAGTCAAATGGGGATAGTATATGTTTTACAGTTCGATTATTTAGTGCCCCCCCCACCCCATTCCTAATTCAAGCGAGTCGGGATTAAAGATGAAATGTAACTGATATACAAAGAGGTCCATCTAACAGCCGGAAACCAGGAAGATGGCAGCAATGCTCGCCGACCATTTTAGAGAGTGTTATAGCTAAAACAGGTTTTCTGTGTTTTGACAGATTTTAATGTACTTTTCTCCGATTTATTCCAGTGAATGTGTGCTGGAAGTGACTGTTGTTACTATCTTTTCGGTGATGTTTGAAATTGTCGCCCACGCAGATGACTGGCTTGCACTGGGGTTAGACCTAGCGAATGGCATCAAATACAAAATGGCTGCATGTAGCCCTGTTTTTTTCTTCAGACTATCTATCTATCTATTGACCTTTCGAGCCGTAACCGGCCCATAGGGCGTAGACCAAGATACACCTTCTCCTATATGAATTTTTGTTCTAGCAGTTTTCTTTTAAAGATATTTTATCAAATCTCGCCATCTGTCTCTGTTCTGTGCAAGCAGTTCTATCTCATTGAGGGAGCCGATTCCTGCTGCTCTTGCCTCTCTCATCAATGTTCTTCTCAGTGTCTCCCTGGGTCTTCCTCTTTTTCTTTTACCTGTTGTTTCCCATATGAGGGCTTGCTTTGCTATTCGATTATTATCTCTTCTCATCACATGTCCAACGTATGACCATCGTCTTTTCTTTATTACTGAAGATATTAGTGGTTGATTGGCGATTTCTCTAATTTCCTCGTGTTGTTTTGAATTCGTTCCATTCTATACCAAGTATTTTCCTTAGACATTTATTTTCGAATGCGTTCAACTTTGTGTTTCTATATCTCTTGTTGTTTTCCAGCTTTCACACGCATACGTAAGGGTTGATAGTACATTTGATTTGAATAGCCTAAGTTTTGTGTTTGTGCTAATGAGTTTTGATTTCCACAACTTTTCAAGGCTTCTGAAAGACATTGCTGCTTTAGCCAGTCTGATTCTAATTTCTTTGCTCGTATCCCCTTCTCGATCAATGTGACTTCCAAGATAGATGAAGTGATCGATCTCTTCTACTGGTTTGTTTTCCATGTATATTTTGTCACTTGTTGGAATTAAACTTTTCATGACTTTAGTCTTTTCATGATTGACCTCAAGCCCAATTTTGCTGGCTATTGATGATAGTTCATTTGTGTTTTCCTGCATCGTTTTTATCTGATTGCTGATGAGAACTATGTCATCAGCAAAGTCCAGGTCCTCCAAATGGTCTCCTTGTATCCATTCGATGCCTTTATTACCAGTGCAGCATTTCTTCATTATGAAGTCCATAACAATTCCAAATAACAAGGGCGATAAAATACATCCTTGTTTAACCCCAGTTTCTATTGGGAAACTTCGCTCAGTCCTTCCTCTGTTCGAACTGCACATGTGTAACCATCATACATGTCTTTGATAATATTTATGATTTTTGATGGTAAGCCATATTGCTTCAGAATTTTCCACAAAGAATCTCTATGAATACTATCAAATGCTTTTTTGAAGTCGATGAAGTTAAGTACAAAGGTTTTTGCTTTTCAATGTGTTCCTCCAATATAAGTCGTAGAGTGAAAATGTTGGTCAAGACAGCTTCTCCCTTTTCTAAACCCAGCCTGTTCTTCACGCATTACTGTATCTATTGAATCCTTTATTCTATTTAGGATGATTTTTACAGAATAATTTTGAGGCAACTGACAAAAGTGTCACGCCTCTCCAATTGTTACAATCTCTAAGATTGCCCTTTTTTGGGATCTTAACAATGATTCCTTTTTTCCATTTATGAGGCGTCTTCTCTGTTTTCCAAATGATGTTGAACATTTTTTGGAGATGTATTAAATTATGGCTATCAACTGCCTTGAGGATCTCAGCTGTTAACTTATCCTCTCCAGCAGCCTTGTTATTGGTCATTAGCTTTAAGGTGGTTTCTATTTCACTCAAGGTGAAGTCATCTAAATTTACATCTAATTCTGCTGCTGGTGTTTCAGCTTCAAAATCTATTAAACTGTGAGGTAGTGGACGGTTATCTTCAGACTAGCAAAGTCTTTTAAACCGTTTTGGTTGCTTTGTTTATTTTAATTGTGTGTTTTCGATGAAACTAGTGTAAGGAAGTGATTGTGCACTCTCTAGTGCTAATGGAAGTCGCTTATAATAATCGACTGTGCACTCTCTAGTGCTAATGAAAGTCGCTTGTAATCCTGACTGTGCACTCTCTAGTGCTAATGAAAGTCGCTTGTAATCCCCGACTGTGCACTCTCTAGTGTTAATGAAAGTCGCTTGTAATCCCCGACTGTGCACTCTCTAGTGCTAATGAAAGTCGCTTGTAATCCCTGACTGTGCACTCTCTAGTGCTAATGAAAGTCGCTTGTAATCCCCGACTGTGCACTCTCTAGTGCTAATGAAAGTCGCTTGTAATCCCCGACTGTGCACTCTCTAGTGCTAATGAAAGTCGCTTGTAATCCCCGACTTGCCCGATGATTAGGGCTGGATGGTTGTTGACCTTGTCATCAGAATTCATCAAACACTTTATAAGGAGCTGTGAAATGAATTGAGCGGATATGGGGAATTCTCGACTGCAGCGAAACTATATGCATTTGCTTTTTGAGTTTATGTGTGACCTCTTCTAATCTGAAAATAGTTATTTGTTTTTGACTGCCATACTCGTTTGTGTTCGTCCTCATCAGGACTATTGTAAACTTTTATCTTGAACTAAATGTTACTCTTTTTATCAGAGTCTGGGGTTTGATTATATTTACATTCTCATCACTTTGTGGCAAGTATATCTGCGCTTTCATTCTCTTGCAGCGCAAATGTGCGAGTATAACATGGTTCACTTTCTGGGAACACATTTCTTGCATTCATTCTTCCTCTTTCTTATCCCCTTTTTTGCAATTTAGCTTTGAGGGGAGCTATATGTGTTGGAACATTCTCTCTTATCTTTGAGGGGAGATATAGTGTGGTGGAACATTCTCTCTTATCTTCGAGGGGAGATATAGTGTGGTGGAACATTCTCTCTTATCTTCGAGGGGAGATATAGTGTGGTGGAACATTCTCTCTTATCTTCAAGGGGAGATATAGTGTGGTGGAACATTCTCTCTTATCTTCGAGGGGAGATATAGTGTGGTGGAACATTCTCTCTTATCTTCGAGGGGAGATATAGTGTGGTGGAACATTCTCTCTTATCTCGTGGCCAAACCATTTTATCTGTTGTTTATATTTTCAATGGCGGGTATTATTCCTATTTAGATTTTTTCTGAGTTTTTCATTTCTAATTTTATCTGTCAGGTTGTTCCTTATATGCATATAACACATGAGATGGTGTCGTTGGGCCATCAATAAACGACGTTAACACGCCAGCGGAACGCCTAGGAACGACGAAATAGTTCGACAAGATGGTAGCACCCATACAACAGTGTAGCAAGAAAAGCGAAGTTTTGTGAGATTCTTGTTTAGCGAAGATGTGATTTATTATCTGATGAAAATTAAGAGCGATGACAGCTGTCTGAGTCGTACACAAGTAAATAACTAGACTAAGACTCGCACATAAATAAAAGAAAAAAAATAGTCTCAGACTCGTACACGAATACATAATTAGTCTAATACGTGTACAAATAGTATATAAATTAGACTAAGACTCATACACAAATAAATAATAAGTCTAAGACTCTCACAAGAGTAAATAATTAGACTACGACCTGTTCATAAGTAAATTAATTAGTCTAAGACTCACACACAAATAATAATTAGACCATGACTCACACAAGTAAATAATTAGACCATGACTCTCACACAAGTAAATAATTAGACCATGACTCACACACAAGTAAATAATTACACTAAGACTCGCACACAAGTAAATAAGTAGACTAAGACTCACACACAAGTAAATAATTAGACTAAGACTCACACACAAGTAAATAAATTAGACTAAGACTCACACACAAGTAAATAAATTAGACTAAGACTCACACCACAAGTAAATACTTAAACTAAGACTCGCACACAAGTAAATAATTTAGACTAAGACTCGTACACATATAAATAATTAGACAAAGACTCGTACACAAAAAATAATTAGACAAAGACTCACACACAAGTAAATAATTAGACTATGACTCACACACAAGTAAATACTTAGACTAAGACACACACAAGTAAATAATTAGACTATGACTCACACACAAGTAAATAATTAGACTATGACTCACACACAAGTAAATAAATTAGACTATGACTCACACAAAAGTAAAAAATTAAACTATGACTCACACACAAGTAAAAAATATTAGACTAAGACTCCCACACAAGTAAATAATTAACTAAGACTCACACACAAGTAAATAATTAGACTAAGACTCACACACAAGTATATAATTAGACTATGACTCACACACAAGTAAATAATTAGACTAAGACTCACAAACATGTAAATAACTGGACTAAGACTCGCACACAAGTAAATAATTAGACTAAGACTCACACACAAGTAAATAATTAGACTAAGAACTCACACACAAGTCAATAAATTAGACTAAGACTCACACACAAGTAAATAAATTAGACTAAGACTCACACACAAGTAAATAAATTAGACTAAGACTCACACACAAGTAATACTTAGATTAAGACTCGCACACAAGTAAATAATTAGACTAAGACTCGTACACAATAAATAATTAGACAAATACTCGTACACAAATAAATAATTAGACAAAGACTCACACACAAGTAAATATTTAGGCCAAGACTCACACACAAGTAAATAATTAAACAAAGACTCACACACAAGTAAATAATTAGACCAAGACTCACACACAAGTAAATAATTAGACTATGACTCACACACAAGTAAATACTTAGACTAAGACTCCCACACAAGTAAATAATTAGACTATGACTCACACACAAGTAAATAATTAGACTATGACTCCATACAAGTCAATAAATTAGACCATGACTCACACAAAAGTAAATAATTAGACTATGACTCACACACAAGTAAATAAATTAGACTAAAAACTCACACACAAGTAAATAATTAGACTAAGACTCGCACACAAGTAAATAATTAGATAAGACTCACACACAAGTATATAATTAGACTATGACTCACACACAAGTAAATAATTAGATTAAGACTCACACACAAGTAAATAATTAGACTAAGACTCGCACACAAGTAATAATTAGACTAAGACTCGCACACAAGTAAATAATTAGACTAAGACTCGCACACAAGTAAATAATTAGACTAAGACTCGCACACAAGTAAATACTTAGACTAAGACTCACACACAAGTAAATAATTAAAGTAAGACTCACACACACAAGTAAATAACTAGACTAAGACTCGCACACAAGTAAAGAATTAGACTATGACTCACACACAAGTAAATACTTAGACTAAGACTCACACACAAGTAAATAATTAGACTATGACTCACACACAAGTAAATATCAGATTATGACTCACACACAGTAAATAAATTAGACTAAGACTCACACAAATTAAATATTAGACTATGGCTCACACACAAGTAAATAAATTAACTATGACTCACACACAGGTAAATAAATTAGACTAAGACTCGCACACAAGTAAATACTTAGACTAAGACTCACACACAAGTAATAATTAGACTAAGACTCGTACACAAATAAATAATTAGACAAAGACTCGTACACAAATAAATAATTAGACAAAGACTAACACACATAAATAATTAGACTAAGACTCACACACAAGTAAATAATTAGACTATGACTCACACACAAGTATATAATTAGACTATGACTCACACACAAGTAAATAATTAGACTAAGACTCACACACAAGTAAATAACTGGACTAAGACTCGCACACAAGTAAATAATTAGGCTAAGACTCACACACAAGTAAATAATTAGACTAAGACTCGCACACAAATAAATAATTAGACTAAGACTCACACATAAGTAAATAATTAGACTAAACTCGCACACAAGTAAATAATTAGACTAAGACTCGCACACAAGTAAATAACTAGACTGAGACTCACACACAAGTAAATAATTAGACTAAGACTCGCACACAAGTAAGTAATTAGACTAAGACTCGCACACAAGTAAATAATTAGACTAAGACTCGCACACAAGTAAATAATTAGACTAAGACTAGCACACAAGTAAATAATTAGACTAAGACTCGCACACAAGTAAATAATTAGACTAAGACTCGCACACAAGTAAATAATTAGACTAAGACTCGCACACAAGTAAATACTTAGACTAAGACTCACACACAAGTAAATAACTAGACTAAGACTCACACACAAGTAAATAACTAGACTAGACTACACCACACAAGTAAATAATTAGACCATGACTCACACAAAACTAAATAATTAGACTAAAACTCGCACACAAATAAATAAATTAGACTAAGACTCACACAGAAGTAAATAACTAGACGATGACTCGCACACAAGTAAATAATTAGACCATGACTCACACACAAGTAAATAATTAGACTAAGACTCGCACACAAGTAAATAAATTAGACTAAGACTCAACAAAAGTAAATAACTAGACGATGACTCGCACACAAGTAAATAATTAGACTAAGACTCGCACACAAGTAAATAATTAGACCATGACTCACACACAAGTAAATAATTAGACTAAGACTCGCACACATGTAAATAAATTAGACTAAGACTCACACACAAGTAAATAACTAGACTAAGACTCACACACACAGTAAATAAATAACTAGACTAAGACTCACACACAAGTAATAATTAGACCATGACTCACACATAAGTAAATAACTAGACTAAGACTCACACACAAGTAAATAATTAGACCATGACTCACACACAATAAATAACTAGACTAAGACTCACACACAAGTAAATAATTAGACCATGACTCACCACAAGTAAATAACTAGACTAAGACTCACACACAAGTAAATACTAGACTAAGACTCACACACAAGTAAATAATTAGACCATGACTCACACACAAGTAAATAATTAGACCATGACTCACACACAAGTAAATAACTAGACTAAGACTCGCACACAAGTAATAATTAGACCATGACTCACACACAAGAAATAACTAGACTAAGACTCACACACAAGTAAATAATTAGACTATGACTCACACACAAGTAATAACTAGATTAAGACTCGCACACAAGTAAATAATTAGACCATGACTCACACACAAGTAAATAACTAGACTAAGACTCGCACACAAGTAAATAATTAGACTATGACTCACACAAAAGTAAATAATTAGACCATGACTCACACAAAGTAATATTTAGACCATGACTCACACAAAACTAATAATTAGACCATGACTCACACACAAGTAAATAATTAGACTGAACAATTCAAGATGGACGTCATTAGTATTGGATTAGCCATGACCATTCATGGCAAACTGAAATTCCAAAGGTGTGCAAGATGGTACTCAAGCAAAGGTGCATGAATATCTGCAAACCTGTTCGAAAGTACTATTTTCTTTCAATATCTATGTACTTGTCAAAGGCTGGAATTAGTTCAGTGATGTAGAGGAGAGCTACGTTGAACGGTGTATTGTTATTATTTCATTGTTTGCAGTAGATACTTTGTCAACAAAGTAAATGTTTTTCCATTGACTTTGTAATCCTCGCTGCCCCCTCTCGCATCCCCACGAAAGAACTTGAAGTTATCGAGGTACTTACTTAACCCATGGCACAGGAAGAGAGTCAGCGCGTGTGTTATCATGGTCAAGCATTCATCGCTGGCACTTTTATTGTTGACGATATACACTCTCAGGAACACCACCAATGACACGCTTTTTGTAGAGAATATCTGCGATATTGACTCATGAACTTTATATATGTATATATATAAATAAACTATTACAAATTATTATTAGAATTTTATTCATTAACTATCAACTGACTCCACTGTTGAAACAACCAAAATATTTCAAGGACAGCTAAGAGACAAATGATAAATACCATCTTCACATCAACATTATACTACCAATGTCAAACAGGGACATTGAACAAATCCCAAAACGAAAATCACGACATCCGAAATGAGGTGCGTGAGAAAAATTACAAACAACACAAGGGCAGATAGAACACCAAATGTTAAAATCAGAGAAGAAATAAAAATTAAAGCATATCTGGGATATACATACGAACTACAAATAAAATAGTATGAGTAATGAGAATGAAACTAGACCAAATGTCATCAAGAGCATTCGATCTAAAACAACAAAACAGAGGGTAAAAGGAAAATATTTTTCTTCCTGCTTTCCTTCCTTATTTGCCTTTCAGCCTCGAGGGAAGATATAATTTGCGGTCTTTTGCTCATTTGTTCGCCTCTGCTGCTGTTATGTTTCATAGTGCTTCTAATATTCTATACATTCATCTTTTTCGTGGTCGACCCTTGGTCTGGTATTCTCACAACGTTTGCTGAAGGCTTGTTGTGTTGTGTTTTGATTTTTCTGCCTTGTCAAGTGGCTAAACTTTTATTTTTTTTTTGTTTCTTTATATATCTTTGACGGGGGCTATTCCTAGCTTTTTTCTCAGTTCTTCATTTCTGATCTTATCTCTCAGACTGTTTCCTGTCATTTGTCTAACACATTTCATCTCTCTGTAGAGGTTATTTTTTCTTATTGTTCTTGCATCTAGGGTCCAGGTCTGGCATTTGGTAGCAAAGATTGATTGATGGAATAAAAGACATATGCAAAGACCAAAACATTTCCTTTTTAACAGCAACAGATACGTCAAAGAAAAAAAATGTTGTATTTTATGAAATGAAGGATCAAACAAGCAACCAATAATAAGAGACAACCATGTATACAGACAACAATCTCCTTTCTCTGCGATACTTAAAGGCATCGGCAGCAAAATAACGAAAAGAAGGAAGAAATACAAAAATGACAATAAATAAATAGTATGGAATTAAATATCTTATAATATATACAACTACATGAATTAAATATCTTAATATTATATACAAATACATGAATTAAGTTATCACCATCCTTTCGACCAATAAGGTGGTCATGTGCATATTTTTCAATGACCAGGACACATTTGATGGATGACGTGGCCAGTATCACGCCAGGTCGTCTGACTTTCCCACACATGCCATTTTATGAAGATTCGAGAAGCATTTTATGACTGTTCTTTGTTTGGTTTTGAGATGGTGTGTCGAATTGTGTGTGGTTTGATGACTCCGTTAGCTCGCTTTGTTGTTACCGCCCCTAGTCTGTTAATTCTTGCCGTTTGAATGTGTAACCATTGTTTTGTGACAAATAACGAAGACATTTGAACCTAATGCTGTAACTTTCCCTTGAAATTGTTTCTTATTAAAAAAAAAAGTTCGACACCTATTCTTGTTTTGAATCGTTTCTTATCTGTTCCTTTGAAATCTATTCTTTTCAGCTTATATTTGACATCCTACGAAGGCATTTGTTTTCAAAGACACATAGGACACAGACTGGTGTTAAATTGACCTTTTTCAAATACTCGTAAATGACTTTCATCTGTATGGGCTCGCTCCGATCAACGAGTTTCTTCACCACCCCATAGTGGTAACTTCTGCAACTGATTCTCCCATCTCACAGAACTCAGTGATGATTTTCTTTAATTGTTTGGCCCCTTTCTTATATAATGCCTCTTTGATGTAGTCGGGCGTACTTTTCTTAGGCGACCAGGAAATCCTAAGAAGACAAAAACATAAAAGATGAACAATACAAGAGCTCATTGTTATCTCATCAGCTACAATGTATAATTGGACAAATGTAACGTTTTAACTCGTTGAATGGTTGAAGAATAGTAGAGAACGAGACCAGAGCAGGCAAAGTTTCATCAGTACAGCAGAGACAGAACATCTTCATATTGAGTTATTTGCGGGTCATCATCATTGCACTCCGAACATGTCCATAGGTGCTCAGATCCCTTCCTCAGCAAGTCCCGCAGTGTCCAGCGACTGACGACTCCAGTTCTGTGTTGGTTGATAAGTCTTCTTACACGGCCACTAAGTTTCTCATTTCTGGCTGTGCCCATCTTAACTCCCATTTCCATCATCCGAAGAAGTGATGTGGATCTGTGTTTGTCGAAGTCCTGTGCTCTTCCCACATCTCGGAGGGCATTGATGATGTCCGCCCGATCCATTGGTGCCCGTCGCCAACGACAGCGCAGCTAGCCAACCTGTCCGCTCTTTCATTTCCCCGTACTCCCGCATGTCTAGGGACATAGACAAAGGTGACCTTAAGTATTTTGGATTTCTGCAACGACTCTACCCATTGCTTGCGTACAGAGCCCGCCTCCACTTTTTTTTATCATGCTCATCGAATCACTCAGTATACATGCGTGGGTGTAGTCTTGTAACTCTAACCATTTGAATGCCTTGGTCACTGCCATCGCCTCCATTGTCATGCTACTCGTGGTCATGACGTATGCACTACTGTCTTCCTTGACTATTCTGCCTGCCGAGCGTGCTGTAAATGCCCATGCATCTATGGTGTCGTATTACAGATCCGTCTGTATAGATGACTGCATCTTTCTCATCGGTGTTATCGCAGATGAGACGGTTGACCTCAGCATTAACCACGACCGGGTTCTGGTCCCTACTTTACCATGTCTCTATGTTATATCTATAACCTCCGAGTGTGGGTGGAATACGCGTTTCTGTTCAAGGTGACAGGTGAGGACACGGGCAACTATTTTCTCCAGCAGCTTGCCCGCAGTGTTCTGCATTGTGATGATTCTGTAGGCACTGATCTGAGAATGGTCCTTGTTTGGCTTCGGTAGCGGTAGTAAGTAGCTGTGTAGCCACTTCTCCTTAATCTGGCCACTCCAAATACTGGCATTAAACTCATTGGCCAGTGTTGTCAAGTCGTCATCAGCTAAATCGCCTATGTCATCATACCGAACACCATCTGGACCAGGAGCAGTATTGTGTGACCTTTTAAGTGTCATGCGAATGGTATTAGTTGTGATTGTGAGATCTTCTTCCAGCACTATATCTTTACACAATTTTGACAGCGATCTCTGTATCCTCATTCTTACAGCCTCATTTCTTTGGTCCGTCTGCTCAATGAAGCTTAATGTAATCTTTAAATAAATTGTGCAAGTACTGCCCTCTCAGTAGCTATACACACTACACTCATTGATATGTCCTCTCAGTAGCTTTGCACACTACACTCTTTAAAATGTCCTCTGAGTAGTTATACACACTACACTCTTTGATATTCCTCTGAGTAGTTATACACACTACACTCTTTGATATGTCCTCTCACTAACTATACACACTACACACTTTGATATGTCCTCTCAATAGCTATACATTTAACTAGATAACGTTAACGTAAGCTGTTCTAACGTTACTAGATATCACCTACATGAGCTGTTCTAACGTAACTAGATATCACCTACATGAGCTACTCTAACGTTACTAGATATCACTTACATGAGCTGTTCTAACGTTACTAGATATCACCTACATGAGCTACTCTAACGTTACTAGATATCACCTACATGAGCTGTTCTAACGTTACTAGATATCACCTACACGAGCTGTTCTAACGTTACTAGATATCACTTACATCAGCTACTCTAACGTTAATAGATATCACCTACATGAGCTACTCTAATGTTACTAGATATCACCTACATGAGCAGTTCAAACGTTACTAGATATCACTTACATGAGCTGTTCTAACGTTACTAGATATCACATACATGAGCTGTTCTAGTGTTACTAGATATCATCTACATGAGCTGTTCTAACATTACTAGATATCACTTACATGAGTTGTTCTATCGTTACTAGATATCACATACATCAGCTACTCTAACGTCACTAGATATCACCTTCATGAACAGTTCTAACGTTACTAGATATTACCTACATGAGCTGTTCGAACTTTACTAAATATCACCTACATGAGCTGTTCTAACGTTACTAGATATCATCTACATGAGCTGTTCTAACGTTACTAGATATCACCTACATGAGCTGTTCTTACATTACTAGATATCATCTACATGAGCTGTTTTAACGTTACTAGATATTACCTACATGAGCTGTTCGAACTTTACTAGATATCACTTAAATGAGCTGTTCTAACGTTACTAGATATCACTTACATGAGCTACTGTAGAGTTATTAGATATCAGTTACATGAGCTACTCTAACGTTACTAGATATCACCTACATGAGCTGTTCTAATGTTACTAGATATCACCTACATAAGCTGTTCTAACTTTACTAAATATCACCTACATGAGCTGTTCTAACTTTACTAAATATCACCTACATGAGCTGTTCTAACGTTACTAGATATCACCTACATGAACAGTTCTAACGTTACTAGATATCACCTACATGGGTTGTTCTAACGTTACTAGATATCACCTACATCAGCTACTCTAACGTTACTAGATATCACTTCCATGAACAGTTCTAACGTTACTAGATATCACCTACATGAGCTGTTCTAACTTTACTAAATATCACCTACATGAGCTGTTCTAACGTTACTAGATATCACCTACATGAGCTACTCTAACGTTACTAGATATCACTTACATGAGCTGTTCTAACATTACTAGATATCACCTACACGAGCTGTTCTAACTTTACTAAATATCACTTACATGAGCTGTTCTAACTTTACTAAATATCACCTACATGAGCTGTTCTAACTTTACTAAATATCACCTACATGAGCTGTTCTAACGTTACTAGATATCACCTACATGAACTGTTCTAACGTTACTAGATATCACCTACATGAACAGTTCTAACATTGCTAGGCATCACCTACATGAGCTACTCTAACGTTACTAGACATCACCTACATGAGCTGTTCTAACGTTACTAGATATCACCTATATGAGCTGTTCTAACTTTACTAGATATCACCAACATGAGCTACTCGAACGTTAATAGATATCACATACATGAGCTGTTCTAACGTTACTAGATAACACCTACATGAGCTGTTTTATCGTTACTAGATATCACTTACATGAGCTGTTCTAACTTTAATAGATATCACCTACATGAGCTGTTCTTACGTTACTAGATATCACCTACATGAGCTGTTCTAATTTTACTAAATATCACCTACATAAGGTGTTCTAATTTTACTAAATATCACCTACATGAGCTGTTCTAACTTTACTAAATATCACCTACATGAGCTGTTCTAACGTTACTAGATATCACCTACATGAACAGTTCTAACGTTACTAGATATCACCTACATGAGCTGTTCTAGCGTTACTAGATATCACCTACATGAGCTACTCTAACGTTACTAGATATCACCCACATGAGCTGTTCTAACGTTACTAGATATCATCTAAATGAGCTACTCTAACGTTACTAGATATTACCAACATGACCTACTCTAACGTTACTAGATATCACCTACATGAGCTGTTCTAACGTTACTTGATAACACCTACATGAGCTGTTCTATCGTTACTAGATATCACCTACATAAGCTGTTCTAACATTACTAGATATCACCTACATGAGCTGTTCTAATTTTACTAAATATCACCTACGTCAGCTGTTCTAACTTTACTAAACATCACCTACATGAGCTGTTCTAACTTTACTAAATATCACCTACATTAGCTGTTCTAACTTTACTAAATATCACCTACATGAGCTGTTCTAACGTTACTAGATATCACCTACATGGGTTGTTGTAACGTTACTAGATATCACCTACATCAGCTACTCTAACGTTACTAGATATCACCTTCATAAACAGTTCTAACGTTACTAGATATCACCTACATGAGCTGTTCTAACGTTACTAGATATCACCTACATGAGCTGTTCTACCGTTACTAGATATCATCTACAAGAGCTGTTCTAACGTTACTAGATATCACCTACATGAGCTGTTCTAATTTTACTAAATATCACCTACATAAGGTGTTCTAATTTTACTAAATATCACCTACATGAGCTGTTCTAACTTTACTAAATATCACCTACATGAGCTGTTCTAACATTACTAGATATCACCTACATGAACAGTTCTAACGTTACTAGATATCACTTACATGAGCTACTCAAGCGTTACTAGATATCACCTAAATGAGCTGTTCTAACGTTACTAGATATCACCTACATGAGCTACTCTAACGTTACTAGATATCACCTACATGAGCTGTTCTAACGTTACTAGATAACACCTACATGAGCTGTTCTATCGTTACTAGATATCACCTACATAAGCTGTTCTAACATTACTAGATATCACCTACATGAGCTGTTCTAATTTTACTAAATATCACCTACGTCAGCTGTTCTAACTTTACTAAATATCACCTACATGAGCTGTTCTAAATTTACTAAATATCACCTACATTAGCTGTTCTAACTTTACTAAATATCACCTACATGAGCTGTTCTAACGTTACTAGATATCACCTACATGGGTTGTTCTAACGTTACTAGATATCACCTACATCAGCTACTCTAACGTTACTAGATATCACCTTCATAAACAGTTCTAACGTTACTAGATATCACCTACATGAGCTGTTCTAACGTTACTAGATATCACCTACATGAGCTGTTCTACCGTTACTAGATATCATCTACAAGAGCTGTTCTAACGTTACTAGATATCACCTACATGAGCTGTTCTAACGTTACTAGGTATCACCTACATGAGCTGTTCTAACGTTACTAGATATCACCTAGATGAGCTGTTCTAACGTTACTAGATATCACATACATGAGCTGTTCTAACGTTACTAGATATCACCTACATGAGCTGTTCTAACGTTACTAGATATCACCTAAATGAGCTACTCTAACGTTACTAGATATTACCAACATGACCTACTCTAACGTTACTTGATAACACCTACATGAGCTGTTCTATCGTTACTAGATATCACCTTCATAAGCTGTTCTAACATTACTAGATATCACCTACATGAGCTGTTCTAATTTTACTAAATATCACCTACGTCAGCTGTTCTAACTTTACTAAACATCACCTACATGAGCTGTTCTAACTTTACTAAATATCACCTACATTAGCTGTTCTAACTTTACTAAATATCACCTACATGAGCTGTTCTAACGTTACTAGATATCACCTACATGGGTTGTTGTAACGTTACTAGATATCACCTACATCAGCTACTCTAACGTTACTAGATATCACCTTCATAAACCGTTCTAACGTTACTAGATATCACCTACATGAGCTGTTCTAACGTTACTAGATATCACCTACATGAGCTGTTCTACCGTTACTAGATATCATCTACAAGAGCTGTTCTAACGTTACTAGATATCACCTACATGAGCTGTTCTAATTTTACTAAATATCACCTGCATAAGGTGTTCTAATTTTACTAAATATCACCTACATGAGCTGTTCTAACTTTACTAAATATCACCTACATGAGCTGTTCTAACATTACTAGATATCACCTACATGAACAGTTCTAACGTTACTAGATATCACTTACATGAGCTACTCAAGCGTTACTAGATATCACCTAAATGAGCTGTTCTAACGTTACTAGATATCACCTACATGAGCTACTCTAACGTTACTAGATATCACCTACATGAGCTGTTCTAACGTTACTAGATAACACCTACATGAGCTGTTCTATCGTTACTAGATATCACCTACATAAGCTGTTCTAACATTACTAGATATCACCTACATGAGCTGTTCTAATTTTACTAAATATCACCTACGTCAGCTGTTCTAACTTTACTAAATATCACCTACATGAGCTGTTCTAACTTTACTAAATATCACCTACATTAGCTGTTCTAACTTTACTAAATATCACCTACATGAGCTGTTCTAACGTTACTAGATATCACCTACATGGGTTGTTCTAACGTTACTAGATATCACCTACATCAGCTACTCTAACGTTACTAGATATCACCTTCATAAACAGTTCTAACGTTACTAGATATCACCTACATGAGCTGTTCTAACGTTACTAGATATCACCTACATGAGCTGTTCTACCGTTACTAGATATCATCTACAAGAGCTGTTCTAACGTTACTAGATATCACCTACATGAGCTGTTCTAACGTTACTAGGTATCACCTACATGAGCTGTTCTAACGTTACTAGATATCACCTAGATGAGCTGTTCTAACGTTACTAGATATCACATACATGAGCTGTTCTAACGTTACTAGATATCACCTACATGAGCTGTTCTAACGTTACTAGATATCACCTACATGAGCTGTTCTAACGTTACTAGATATCATCTACATGAACTGTTCTAACGTTACTAGATATCACCTACATGAGATGTTCTAACGTTACTAGATATCACCTACATGAGCTGTTCTAACATTACTAGATATCACCTACATGAGCTGTTCTAACGTTACTAGCTATCACCTACATGGGTTGTTCTAACGTTACTAGATATCACCTACATCAGCTACTCTAACGTTACTAGATATCACCTTCATAAACAGTTCTAACGTTACTAGATATCACCTACATGAGCTGTTCTAACGTTACTAGATATCACCTACATGAGCTGTTCTACCGTTACTAGATATCATCTACAAGAGCTGTTCTAACGTTACTAGATATCACCTACATGAGCTGTTCTAACGTTACTAGGTATCACCTACATGAGCTGTTCTAACGTTACTAGATATCACCTAGATGAGCTGTTCTAACGTTACTAGATATCACATACATGAGCTGTTCTAATGTTACTAGATATCACCTACATGAGCTGTTCTAACGTTACTAGATATCACCTACATGAGCTGTTCTAACGTTACTAGATATCATCTACATGAACTGTTCTAACGTTACTAGATATCACCTACATGAGATGTTCTAACGTTACTAGATATCACCTACATGAGCTGTTCTAACATTACTAGATATCACCTACATGAGCTGTTCTAACGTTACTAGCTATCACATACATAAGTTGTTCTAACGTTACTAGAAATCACCTACATTAGCTGTTCTAACTTTACTAGATATCACCTACATGAGCTGTTCTAACGTTACTTTATATCCCCTACATTAGCTGTTCTAACCATTCTAGATCTATATCAGTAGTGACCACCATCGCGAAGGAAACAATCTTGTAGAAAAACAAAAAAAAAAAAAAAAAAAAAAAAAAAAAAAAAAAAAAAAAAAAGCTCGGAGTGCTGCTGATTATTTCAAATCCATAATCTCTTTCTCCTTCTACCTTTTTAGCTCCCAGTGGAACATAGGTCTTCAACAAACACTTTCCATGTCATTCTGTTTTTTGCCATTCATTTAATATCATTCCATGTCTTCCCCATCATCTTCATCTCTGCTTCTATCTGTCTTGTCCAAGAATTCCTTGGTCTTTCTCTTTGTCATTTCCTCTGGGGATTCCAAAAAAGGGCCTGTTGTGTAATACTCTCTTTTGGCTGCCGTAGTGTGTGTCCTATCCAGCGCCATCGTCTTCGTTGTATTTCTTTATCCACTTGTATTTAACTGGTACATTTCCATAATTCTATATTAGTGATTGTTGTTTTGAGTTACTTTCAGAATCCAATCTATGGTCAGTAGAAAGAGAAATGGAGACAGAAGGCATATATCCATATTTCTTGATATAAAAATAAAAAGACACTTTAGTTTACATATTAATATATATTTTAAAAAAAACAGTACCACTAGTCTAAAATATGCACACATAGGTTGTTTTATATAATTATATTATCTGTATATAGTGACATAAAACGAACACTTGATCAAATAAAACAGAGATATTAGGGTTATGTATTTTCTTCTCTCTACCATTACGGTGTTGTCGACATTAGGTAGTCAGCTGATTAGAAAACCAGCAGAAATAAGCCCCTGGATGTGTGAGAATACGCTGTTAGCGCCCATAACTTTATGACCGTCGTTATGTTGTTTTTTTCTCTTCTCCCCCTTCCCCACCCCCCCCCCCCCCCAAAAAAAAAAGAGAGAAGAAAATACAGTTCCCATTTAAGGCTGGGCGAACCTAGAAGTCGTTCATTGGGAATGAACCCAACCTCTTGATTTCACTGGACTAGTTCACAGCTTTACTGCTGATCCCTGCATGGTCATTGAGTAAAATGTAACTTTCATAATGATTTACCGAATTCCTCTGCTTGTTCTTTGTTGATCGTTATCTGTAGGACTTTGAGGAGCCAGCTCACAACACAACATATTGAGAAAGTTGCCCAGTCTTTGAACTGGCAATGAGACGTTTTCTGGCTTGCTAAAACAACACATATCATTAAGAAGATAAAATCTTAAAATGAATATGTAACAACAGAGTTAATGTTAAAGTGAATATGTAACAAGAGAGTTGATGTTAAAATGAATATGTAACAAGAGAGTTGATGTTAAAATGAATATGTAACAAAAGAGTTAATGTTAAAATGAATATGTAACAAAAGAGTTGATGTTAAAGTGAATATGTAACAAAAGAGTTGATGTTAAAATGAATATGTAACAAAAGAGTTAATGTTAATGTGAATATGTAACAAAAGAGTTAATGTTAAAATGAATATGTAACAAGAGAGTTAATGTTAAAATGAATATGTAACAAGAGAGTTAATGTTAAAGGGAATATGTAACAAAAGAGTTAATGTTAAAATGAATATGTAACAAGAGAGTTAATGTTAAAATGAATATGTAACAAGAGAGTTAATGTTAAAATGAATATGTAACAAGAGAGTTAATGTTAAAATGAATATGTAACAAGAGAGTTCATGTTAAAATGAATATGTAACAAAAGAGTTAATGTTAAAATGAATATGTAACAAGAGAGTTAATGTTAAAATGAATATGTAACAAAAGAGTTAATGTTAAAATGAATATGCAAAAAAGGAGTTAATGTTAAAGTGAATATGTAACAAAAGAGTTAATGTTAAAATGAATATGTAACAAGAGAGTTAATGTTAAAATGAATATGTAACAAGAGAGTTGATGTTAAAATGAATATGTAACAAAAGAGTTAATGTTAAAGTGAATATGTAACAAAAGAGTTAATGTTAAAGTGAATATGTAACAAAAGAATTAATGTTAAAGTGAATATGTAACAAGAGAGTTGATGTTAAAATGAATATGTAACAAAAGAGTTAATGTTAAAATGAATATGTAACAAAAGAGTTAATGTTAAAATGAATATGTAACAAGAGAGTTAATGTTAAAATGAATATGTAACAAAAGAGTTAATGTTAAAATGAATATGTAACAAAAGAGTTAATGTTAAAATGAATATGTAACAAGAGAGTTAATGTTAAAATGAATATGTAACAAGAGAGTTAATGTTAAAATGAATATGTAACAAAAGAGTTAATGTTAAAAGCATGCATGATGATATAACCGCTTCTAGCTGCTAGTTTATAGCTCTTGATAGCCTATAATAACCTCTTGTACAAAGGTTGATTTGTTCGTTAGTTGTGTTGCTGTTGAGTGTTGCTGTTGAGTGTGTTGGTTAATGTAGGGTGTTTCAGAGGGAGTTGCCGTCACAGATTTGATTAAGCTGAGGGCAGTGTTGTAATTGGTGTTCAGTCGCTGCCATATTAGTTTTGTGCCTGCAGTCTTTTTCTTATGGGCGGTCCAGTTTGGTTAGATATTTGTTCACATAAGCATGACCTGTTCTCATGATCATTTCTCATGATCAGTCCTTATTACCTATTCTCATGACTTGTTCTCATTACCTGTCCTTCTTAGCTGTTCTGATGATCAGCTCTCATGACCTGTCCTCATTACCTGTTCTCATGATCATTTCTCATGACCTGTCATCATTACCTGTTCTCATGATCAGTTCTCATGACCTGTCCTCATTACCTGTTCTCATGATCATTTCTCATGACCTGTCCTCATGACCTGTCCTCATTACCTGTTCTCATGATCATTTCTCATGACCTGTCCTCATTACCTGTTCTCATGATCATTTCTCATGACCTGTCCTCATTACCTGTTCTCATGATCAGTTCTCATTACCTGTCCTCATGATCATTTCTCATGACCTGTCCTCATTACCTGTTCTCATGATCATTTCTCATGACAGCTGTCCTCATTACCTGTTCTCATGATCATTTCTCATGACCTGTCCTCATTACCTGTTTTCATGATCATTTCTCATGACCTGTCCTCATTACCTGTTCTCATGATCATTTCTCATGACCTGTCCTCATTACCTGTTCTCATGATCATTTCTCATGACCTGTCCTCATTACCTGTTCTCATGATCATTTCTCATGACCTGTCCTCATTACCTGTTCTCATGATCATTTCTCATGACCTATCTATACACGGGGACTGTTCATTTTGTACACGGCCTTTCTTAATTAGTTCGTTGACATAAGACGCTTGTATTGAAAGGGAGGATTGCCCTGGAGAGAGTGCTGGCGCTCGTTGAAAGTGCTTCTCACGGTTACAGAAGCGTCTCGATTCGTACACGGACAGTACTTGAAACTGGGGTGTACTGACCGCTGGATAATACCGCCCCTATAACGTGGTAGATGGAATGACTGATACACTGATCTTGGCACCGTGTAAAGAAAATACGCAGTTCTGTGCTCTTTTGGTATCAATCTAGCCCCTCGTGAGTGGCACACTACTGGACTGTGTACGGCGCTCTTTCCTGTATTTCTGGCCGTGGACTGTCTTGTCTTTAATTTCTGCAACAACTCTAATGTTCGGTCCACCGCGTGTACTTTCAGTTGTCAAGGTGGTCTTGCACTGTCTTGCCTATTTCGCGTTTTCCTAGAACTGTTACTTAGACTCAGCCGTCATACACACAAACCTGAGTAACTACTGGAAGACATAAGTCTCATTTTGAATAAACACTAAGAAACGCTTTATTCACACAAAGTCCTACATGAAACTTCTGTGACACATTATGCCCAGCAGTGTAAACATTCTCTCTCTCTTTCTGCGTTGAGGACTCAATCAGAGTAAGGATTCCAGACTCTCACATGAAGTCAGCTGTCAGGCTAAGTGTGTTGATCGCCCCCACAGACAGAACATCACAATCAGAGTCTGTCAGATCCACTCTGACTGAACACCCGTTAATACGTTGCACTGTGTTCTGCGCCAGTGGCCCAGTGCATCCGATTTCAGCCAGCATTTTATTCGGGTTTGCTTTCCCTAGCCTTTGATTGTCCCCAATCTTCCTGCAAGGCAGCAGATTGTCTTTTCTGTAGGGGGATTCTGCCCTTAGATGGTAGGCCCTCCCAGGTTTACGAGCACCATCTGCCCGAGTCACTAGAGGTGACTAACACAGAATGTGGGAATCACAAGTTTCGTTAAACAGTTGTCCGGAGATTTGAGAGCGCAGTCTGACCCATAGAACGTTCTCTTGCATGTACAGATTCCCGATCGACTGTTGACAGGTGTCGTTGAAACAGTTGTCCGGACATTTGAGAGTACATATGATGTCACAGCCATCAGAACACATCTGTTCGCACTGTAGCCCAAAATTACCATCGGGACAAGTGTCATAATAATAGGTGTCTGTAAATGTTTGCACCTCATATACCGTCAGTGCACTGTCGGCCTGCGAAATGGTCGGTGAGAACTCAATCTTAATGTGTGCCATTGACTTTTGTGTTTTGACTACAATAGTGTTCACAGATAAATTAGGGTATGATATATCAATATAAGGTTCCGTAACAGCGTAAAGAAAGCCAAAACCTACCCAGGAGCAGATATTAATTCTGATCACAATCCTGTAATGATTAAAATGAAAATCAAACTAAAGAGAAACAAGCAAAAATCTGATTCATCAACAAACCCACTCGACATAACAGCTTTAAATCAAAAAGATATTAAAGATACCTATACAATACAAGTAAAGAACACATACCAGAAGCTGCTAGAGGAAGGAATTGAACAATACAGAAGAGAAAATCCTGATGAAAAAGTAACAACCAAATGGCAATGCATAAAGAAAAGCATACAAAAAGCCTGCGACACCTTACCCAAAAGAGAAAAGAACAAAAAACAAAAATGGATAACTAACACCATCTTAGAAAAAATGGAAGAAAGGAGACAAGCGAAGAACACTGCCCAATACAATAAAATAGATAATGAGATACGCAAAATGTGCAAAAAGGCAAAAGAAGACTGGCTCAGCCAAAAATGTAGAGAAATAGAAACTATGGAAAGCAAACAAGACCTAAGAGGAATGCACACAGAAATAAAGAGAATGACTAAAAAAAATAAAAAAGCCACAGAAGGTGGATGCATTGCAGACAAAAAAGGAAAAATGCTAACAGACAATAAGGATATCATAGATAGATGGCAGGAATATATAACAGAACTATTTCATGATCAAAGGGACAAGAAACCAGTTATAAAATGTACATCAGGCTATAAAATCTTAAAATCTGAGGTGGAAAAAGCTATAAAAACAATGAAAAGGGGAAAAGCAGCAGGACCTGAAAGCATACAGATAGAGATGATACAGGCACTTGAAGATTTTGGCATTGAAGTGATTACAGACATATGCAACGACATATACCACACAGGATACATACCAAATGAACTAAAAACATCAACTTTCATTGCATTGCCTAAAAAGAATGGTGCAGTTGAATGCAGTGACTTTAGAACAATAAGCCTAATGAGCCATGTTACAAAAATCTTGCTAAAAGTTATACAAGGAAGGATTCAGAATAAAATCAATACTGAATTAGATGAGCAGCAATTTGGATTTAGGAAAAATAGCGGGACAAAAGAAGCCATATTCTGCATGAGAACATTAATCGAAAAATACACAGAAGTAAACAAACCAATATATGCCTGCTTCATAGACTACACCAAAGCTTTTGATAGAGTACACCACAAACAACTTATAGAATGCCTAAAAGAGATACATCTAGATGACATGGATATACGACTAATATGCAATCTATACTGGGAGCAAACAGCAATAATAAAATATAACAAAGAGTTCTCTACACCCATTGATATAAAAAGAGGAGTAAGACAAGGATGCATCCTATCACCAAGCTTGTTCAATCTATACACTGAGCAAATCTTTAAAAACATCATAGAGATGCCAGGCCTACAAATTAAGGGAAAGATAATCAATAACCTAAGATATGCTGACGATACTGTACTACTAGCAGAAAATCCTAAAGACCTACAACAATTACTTAATGAAATAAACACGACAAGCAAAAATATGGACTAGATATGAATATCAAAAAGACTAAAACTATGATCATAAACAAAGAAAATACTCAAAACCCACAAGTGGATATCAAAGTTGAAGGAATAGACCTGGAGACAGTTCAGAACTACAACTACCTTGGACATACTATAACCAGTGATGGAAAATGTACAACTGAAATAAACAAAAGAATAGGAATGGCAAAAAGTAATTTTAATGTCATGAAGGACATACTAACATCAAAACAAATAACACCAGAGCTAAAACTAAGAATAGCAAAATGTTACATCTTCTCAATATTCCTATATGGTGCTGAAACATGGACATTAGACAAGAAAACAGAACAGAGAATTGAAGCCTTTGAAATGTGGATATATAGAAGAATAGGTAGAATTGGATGGAAGGAAAAGAAAACAAATGACAAAGTCTTAAAACAACTAAAAATGAAAAGAGAACTTCTGAACACAATTAGAACAAGACAAATGCGATTCTTAGGCCATGTTAAAAGACACAACAGCCTACTGAAAGTGATCCTGGAGGGGAAAATACAAGGTAAAAGAGGCAGAGGCAGACCAAGATTAACATGGACGAGTAACATCAAAAGATGGAAAAATCAACCGATGACAACCTGCACCATCAAAGCAAGAGATAGAGCAAAATGGCGCTCCATGGTAGCCAACCTTCGTTGCGGAGACGGCACTCAATGATGATGATGATGATATCAATATACTGGAACACTACTCCGCCACTGTCAGAGAAAGCCTTTAGAGTGGCATTCTTTACCCGAACCATAGTGCTAGCTTGATGATAGATTCGAATGATGTGAGTCTTTTGGGGCGTTGCAAAGTTCATATACCAGTAAACAGAATTGGTTCCACTTCTCCATTGTGTGTGTGTGTGCAGTCATTATCATAGAGATTGGTCTTTGTTTTGCTATTAACTGCGGCCTCTGGTCCACATCCGTCTCCTGTATAACAAGCATCAAATTTGTCAGTCTGGTTTGTGATCTGTTTGAGAGCCACTTTCCGACCCCCGCCAATGTAGATGGAGCAGATATTTGCAACTATCGCCCTTTCAATCCGTAACTTGTTGATCAGACCAGCCCCAGAGCAGAAGGCATCAATCTCGTGCGGACTAACTACAAACCTTGATACATTGTTACATGAGGCAGAACCATTCAGTTTTACCGTGAAACTGTCCGGATATTTTAAGTCATTCGCATAAATCCTAAACCAGGATCACGGCAAAGATTGATTGAGAGTTGCCTCACCTGATGTAGAATCTGTGTCCGGATTAAATGAGGTGTCGTTGTTATCAAACAGGAAAGTAGGTTCAGATTTTTTTAAATATTTGCAAATGAAATCCAAGTACTGACACTGGGGTCCGAAAATTTTGTGCTGACAACTGTCATTGTTTGGGCATGTCCCTGTAGTTTTGTCACAAGCTAAGCCATTATAGCAGAGACATTGTAACATACAATTTGCCCCAAACCAACCGTCGGCACAAGTAAGGTCATTAGCGTTCTTGGTTGCTAACGAAGCCAGCGAATAAAGACTTGATCTACACCGATGGTTAACGAACTGTGTACACACGTTTATTATCAAACACGTAATTACATTTAAAACAAATCCGCCATCTCACTGTGGTAACAGATAGCGTGAAATTCTGTAATAGAATTAGATAAACCATTGGAGACAAGGAAAGTTAACATTGTTTACATGGCTTGGACACAAGAAGTGACATTCCTGCTCAGGCAACAACGTACAACTAATACTTCAACTCCGGCACTTCCTCTCACTACACACCAGTGTCCGCTGTGTCTATAAGTCTCACCTATGATCTGACTAGTCTCTGAGACGTTTCGTCTAACTAGTACCAACTATTTACAAAAAACAATGTCCCTCATTTAAAGCTAATTGAACATTCCACCTACTAGTGTATCTATCACAGAGCTGGTGCTCATAGTTCTAAGTTCGGACACTTCACTTACTGGTGCTAGCTATCTATTGAGCGTATGTTCCCTCCTGGCAAGCGGGTCTTATGACCTCAAGACGTAGCCACAGTGCTGACACGTTAGTTTCTACGTTTGATCTCCTGTCTCGGACCCTTTACAGTCCTTTATGCATCTCCCCTTCCATCCAATCAACAGCTACTTCCTGACTTTCCCATCCAATGGGTTTCCTTCACGTCATCCTACCTATCTGACCTTCACCTTAACCCCTACCTAACTCACTCTATCCGTGTTTCTCACTTGTCTTCCAAACCACGTGATTCCCTTAGACCACAGTTCACTCCACTATCTCGTGCTCGACACTACTTCATACATCCGGTGTTTGTCACATTCTCTCCAAACCGTTCCCACACCTTACATTTCCCCACGCTCTCACATTCACTGCTGCACAATTTCACCTCCGCTGTTACATATCCTCATTACCTGCCCTCATGACCTGTCCTCATGACCTGTCCTCATTACCTGTTCGCATGACCTGTCCTCATGACATGTCCTCATTACCTGTTCGCATGACCTGTCCTCATGACCTGTCCTCATTACCTGTTCGCATGACCTGTCCTCATGACATGTCCTCATTACCTGTTCTCAATACCTGTTCGCATGACGTGTTCTCATAACTGTTCTCAAGACCTGTTCTCAACTGGAAAATCAGTCTTTTGTCTTTACAGTTTATTTGTCTAATTTTAGACTTGAGAGCAAAAGCTTACTTGTCTGAAGTGTGCTCACCCAGTTTTGGCTGTAGCCCAGTGGTTCAGTCATTCTTCTCGATAGTTGTTTCTCGTGTTACGTTGGCAGGTGTTTACAAGTTGTGCTTGAGGAAATCTGGGCATTGATCTTCCTGCTGGGGACAATCTATTTGCTTGTTCATTGCCCGGGAGTACAACATGACCATGAATCCACTGAAATGTGGTTTATGAAACATAGGTTTGGAGCAACAACAGGTTTGTTAGTTCTTGAATGCTGGAGATATCGCGTACACACATATTTTCTGCAGCTTCAAAAGCTGAGTTAGAGCAAGAGAATATCATAACTTCCGGTGGAACGGACCATTTATAAAAACCAATATTTGGTCTACAACTTTTTCTGTTGCTATTAGTTTCAGTTTTCAGTTAGTTTGAGAGTACAGTTCTTACTGAGTAGTAGTTTGTTGACTAGAGGGTGAGAGTGCAGTCCTTACTGAGTTGTAGTTTGTTGACTAGAGGGTGAGAGTGCAGTCCTTCCTGAGTTGTAGTTTGTTGACTAGAGTGTGAGAGTGCAGTCCTTACTGAGTATTAGTTTGTTGACTAGAGGGTGAGAGTGCAGTCCTTACTGAGTTGTAGTTTGTTGACTAGAGGGTGAGAGTGCAGTCCTTACTGAGTTGTAGTTTGTTGACTAGAGGGTGAGAGTGCAGTCCTTACTGAGTTGTAGTTTGTTGACTAGAGGGTGAGAGTGCAGTCCTTACTGAGTATTAGTTTGTTGACTAGAGGGTGAGAGTGCAGTCCTTACTGAGTAGTAGTTTGTTGACTAGAGGGTGAAAGTGCAGTCCTTACTGAGTTGTAGTTTGTTGACTAGAGGGTGAGAGTGCAGGCCTTACTGAGTTGTAGTTTGTTGACTATAGGGTGAGAGTGCAGGCCTTACTGAGTTGTAGTTTGTTGACTTTAGGGTGAGAGTGCAGTCCTTACTGAGTAGTAGTTTGTTGACTATAAGGTGAGAGTGCAGTCCTTACTGAGTAGTAGTTTGTTGACTAGAGGGTGAGAGTGCAGTCCTTACTGAGTAGTAGTTTGTTGACTATAAGGTGAGAGTGCAGTCCTTACTGAGTAGTAGTTTGTTGACTATAAGGTGAGAGTGCAGTCCTTACTGAGTAGTAGTTTGTTGACTATAAGGTGAGAGTGCAGTCCTTACTGAGTAGTAGTTTGTTGACTAGAGGGTGAGAGTGCAGTCCTTACTGAGTAGTAGTTTGTTGACTAGAGGGTGAGAGTGCAGTCCTTACTGAGTTGTAGTTTGTTGACTAGAGGGTGAAAGTGCAGTCCTTACTGAGTTGTATTTTGTTGACTAGAGGATGAGAGTGCAGTCCTTACTGAGTTGTAGTTTGTTGACTAGTGGGTGAGAGTGCAGTCCTTACTGAGTAGTAGTTTGTTGACTATAGGGTGAGAGTGCAGTCCTTACTGAGTAGTAGTTTGTTCACTAGAGGGTTAAAGTGCAGTCCTTACTGAGTAGTAGTTTGTTGACTAGAGGATGAGAGTGCAGTCCTTACTGAGTAGTAGTTTGTTGACTAGAGGATGAGAGTGCAGTCCTTACTGAGTAGTAGTTTGTTGACTAGAGGGTGAAAGTGCAGTCCTTACTGAGTAGTAGTTTGTTGACTAGAGGGTGAAAGTGTAGTCCTTACTGAGTAGTAGTTTGTTGACTAGAGGATGAGAGTACAGTCCTTACTGAGTAGTAGTTTGTTGACTATAGGGTGAGAGTGCAGGCCTTACTGAGTTGTAGTTTGTTGACTATAGGGTGAGAGTGCAGTCCTTATTGAAATGTAGTTTGTTGACTATAGGATGAGAGTGCAGTCCTTACTGAGTAGTAGTTTGTTGACCAGAGGGTGCAGTCCTTACTGAATAGTAGTTTGTTGACTAGAGGGTGAGAGTGAAGTCATTACTGAGTAGTAGTTTGTTGACTATATAGTGAGAGTGTAGTCCTTACTGAGTTGTAGTTTGTTGACTATAGGGTGAAAGTGCAGTCCTTTCTGAGTAGTAGTTTGTTGACTAGAGGGTGAGAGTGCAGTCCTTACTGAGTTGTAGTTTGTTGACTAGAGGGTGAGAGTGCAGTCCTTACTGAGTAGTAGTTTGTTGACTAGAGGGTGAGAGTGCAGTCCTTACTGAGTAGTAGTTTGTTGACTAGAGGGTGAGAGTGCAGTCCTTACTGAGTTGTAGTTTGTTGACTAGAGGGTGAAAGTGCAGTCCTTACTGAGTAGTAGTTTGTTGACTAAAGGGTGAGAGTGCAGTCCTTACTGAGTAGTAGTTTGTTGACTAGAGGGTGAGAGTGCAGTCCTTACTGAGTTGTAGTTTGTTGACTAAAGGGTGAGAGTGCAGTCCTTACTGAGTAGTAGTTTGTTGACTAGAGGGTGAGAGTGCAGTCCTTACTGAGTAGTAGTTTGTTGACTAGAGGGTGAGAGTGCAGTCCTTACTGAGTAGTAGTTTGTTGACTAGAGGGTGAAAGTGCAGTCCTTACTGTGTAGTAGTTTGTTGACTAGAGGGTGAAAGTGCAGTCCTTACTGAGTAGTTGTTTGTTGACTAGAGGGTGAAAGTGCAGTTCTTACTGAGTTGTAGTTTGTTGACTAGAAGATGAGGGTGCAGTCCTTACTGAGTTGTAGTTTGTTGACTAGAGGGTGAGAGTGCAGTCCTTACTGAGTAGTAGTTTGTTGACTATAGGGTGAGAGTGCAGTCCTTACTAAGTAGTAATTTGTTGACTATAGGGTGAGAGTGCAGTCCTTACTGAGTAGTAGTTTGTTGACCAGAGGGTGCAGTCCTTACTGAATAGTAGTTTGTTGACTAGAGGGTGAGAGTGCAGTCATTACTGAGTAGTAGTTTGTTGACTATATAGTGAGAGTGTAGTCCTTACTGAGTTGTAGTTTGTTGACTATAGGGTGAGAGTGCAGTCCTTACTGAGTAGTAGTTTGTTGACTAGAGGGTGAGAGTGCAGTCCTTACTGAGTTGTAGTTTGTTGACTAGAGGGTGAGAGTGCAGTCCTTACTGAGTGGTAGTTTGTTGACTAGAGGGTGAGAGTGCAGTCCTTACTGAGTAGTAGTTTGTTGACTAGAGGGTGAGAGTGCAGTCCTTACTGAGTTGTAGTTTGTTGACTAGAGGGTGAAAGTGCAGTCCTTACTGAGTAGTAGTTTGTTGACTAAAGGGTGAGAGTGCAGTCCTTACTGAGTAGTAGTTTGTTGACTAGAGGGTGAGAGTGCAGTCCTTACTGAGTTGTAGTTTGTTGACTAAAGGGTGAGAGTGCAGTCCTTACTGAGTAGTAGTTTGTTGACTAGAGGGTGAGAGTGCAGTCCTTACTGAGTAGTAGTTTGTTGACTAGAGGGTGAGAGTGCAGTCCTTACTGAGTAGTAGTTTGTTGACTAGAGGGTGAAAGTGCAGTCTTTACTGAGTAGTAGTTTTGTTGACTAAAGGGTGAGAGTGCAGTCCTTACTGAGTAGTAGTTTGTTGACTAGAGGGTGAAAGTGCAGTCCTTACTGAGTAGTAGTTTGTTGACTAGAGGGTGAAAGTGCAGTCCTTACTGAGTTGTAGTTTGTTGACTAGAGGGTGAAAGTGCAGTCCTTACTGTGTAGTAGTTTGTTGACTAGAGGGTGAAAGTGCAGTCCTTACTGTGTAGTAGTTTGTTGACTAGAGGGTGAAAGTGCAGTCCTTACTGAGTAGTTGTTTGTTGACTAGAGGGTGAAAGTGCAGTTCTTACTGAGTTGTAGTTTGTTGACTAGAAGATGAGGGTGCAGTCCTTACTGAGTAGTAGTTTGTTGACTAGAGGGTGAGAGTGCAGTCATTACTGAGTAGTAGTTTGTTGACTATATGGTGAGAGTGTAGTCCTTACTGAGTTGTAGTTTGTTGACTAGAGGGTGAAAGTGCAGTCCTTTCTGAGTAGTAGTTTGTTGACTAGAGGGTGAGAGTGCAGTCCTTACTGAGTAGTAGTTTGTTGACTATAGGGTAAGAGTGCAGTCCTTACTGAGTAGTAGTTTGTTGACTAGAGGGTGAGAGTGCAGTCCTTACTGAGTAGTAGTTTGTTGACTAGAGGGTGAGAGTGCAGTCCTTACTGAGTAGTAGTTTGTTGACTAGAGGGTGAGAGTGCAGTCCTTACTGAGTAGTAGTTTGTTGACTATAGGGTAAGAGTGCAGTCCTTACTGAGTAGTAGTATGTTGACTAGAGGGTGATCGTGCAGTCCTTACTGAGTAGTAGTTTGTTGACTATAGGGTGAGAGTGCAGTCCTTACTGAGTAGTAATTTGTTGACTATAGGGTGATAGTGCAGGCCTTACTGAATTGTAGTTTGTTGACTAGAGGGTGAGAGTGCAGTCCTTACTGAGTTGTAGTTTGTTGATTATAGGGTGAGAGTGCAGTCCTTACTGAGTTGTAGTTTGTTGACTATAGGGTGAGAGTGCAGGCCTTACTGAGTTGTAGTTTGTTGACTAGAGGGTGAGAATGCAGTCCTTACTGAGTTGTAGTTTGTTGTCTATAGGATGAGAGTGCAGTCCTTACTGAGTAGTAGTTTGTTGACTAGAGGGTGAGAGTGCAGTCCTTACTGAGTAGTAGTTTGTTGACTATAGGGTTTAAGACATTTCCTATGTTTGTGTTTTCTGCTCTGTCAGTGGGTAGGCGAGCGGACAAGAAAATGGGGGACTTGCCATATGCCTGCTTTTTACTGTTTTGTCAATGATGATGTCGATAGTCGGCTTTCTTTACAGTTTTAGCAAAGTATGTTTTATGTGTACGCTGTTGTTGGCAGCAGTTCTCTTTCATTGTCTGAACTCCTTTGATATGTCCATCCCTAGATATCTTTCATATGTTGGTGCTATAGTGAATTCTCTTCTAAGATTGAACAGTTCGCTGTTGCTATTTATTTTATAAGAACGTGAACGCAGGTGTATCCTCGCAGCGCCGCTTTTAAACGGCAGGATTTGATTGTAAACTTAAGTGAAGATTTTCTTACAATAGACTGTAGACGAAGAGACAAGTCCATACTGCTCTGAGGTCTTCTTTAATGAGATGTTGTAAAAGCTGCATATCATCACTTGATTTGCAAGAAGAATGATGTTTGATTAGACCTGAACACGCTTATTTATTCAGGCTATAAATATGTTGTTTCAGGTTATATCTTTGCTTACATTCCACACTGAGATATCTATAGAACCTCTCATAGTTTTGTTTATTTCCATCCAATCTAATGTCGATGTCTTACTAAATTATTCTATTATTGAAAGTAAAGAGACTCTACGTTTTCAAATATATGTTCCACTGTGATGTAGTATTGCTTCTCTTGACTTCTGTAATACTTCTTGTGATCTGCACACAAATGGGGCTATGGCCACTTCCTAAATAATTTGAGTGCTCTCATGGAGCATTGAGAATGGAAGACTGCAGCAAGTAGAGTAATATCGTGTGTGATCTGTGCTCCACCATTTCGATGGGAAAGTATTAGTCAGTTACTGCTATTTTGAAGCAGAATAAATGCTGTGGAAATTGTGAGATCTTTTATCTCTATAGACACCTACTGCATTTATCTTCTATACTTGACTACTAAAATGTGAAATAATGACAGAGAAATGCCCAAAATGTATGTGAATGCAAGTGTTACATAAACATAGTCAGCATATTGTGGGTAGAGAGAAGACAAACACAATAATGCCTATAATAGCCCATTACCTCTCGTACAAAGGTTGCTTTGTTCTTTGGACTTGCTCACAAGTTACCAAGATTGTTAGAAATATTTTTAACATGAATGAAAACGTCACGACAGTCTAGAGAAGACCATTATGGAGGGTATGATATCCAACAAACAAGAAAGGAAAACCAACAAGATGTTCGCAAAATATTACACATGAGCTACACGTAGACTAGCAGGCTGCGGACATCTGGGTTGATGCAGGGGAGACAAACCCAGTAACTGCCATGGGAGCCAAATTCCAAAAGAGACAGGCTAGATGATGATGTTGATGATGATGATATTGATGATATTGATGATGATGATGTTGATGATGTTGATATATATATCCTTTTAAATCTATCTTTTCAATCTACCTCTAAATCTATCTTCAGAAAGGATGTTTACCTTTTATTTTTCAAAGTCTCCGACAACAAAAGTTCCGCCTTTTTCTGTGAAAACGAAGAATACATAAATTATGTTTAACATTAACGATGTCTTTGGTTTAATTAAAAAAACAGTGGCAGGACAGATACACTTGTAAACATTACAATTGAGTCAACAGAAACATACAAGGAGTGTTTACTATTTTTAACAAGCGAAAAATAACGTAAAATGTGCTATTTTAATCAACATTTCGTTTAATTTCTATACCATCACCATGGCAACCACTGTAAATAACATCAGGTTCTAGTGTTTTTGCCGTTAAACTTCTGTATGGAAGGTGGGGTTTTTGTTAAAAGTGAATGAAATTCAATTTGTCGCTACGAATGGTATTTGATTTTGTGTACAATTTTACTACAGTGTGCAGAAATGGCAACAAAACGTACCAGAATGGCGTTGTCCACTTGACCTTCTAGAAGCAACAACTCCATCATAACAAAGGCTGCATCGCTAAGCAACGCTTGATTACACACAGCAACATATGTCAGGGCAACCATGTTTTTAGTCTTGTAAAACTCTGGAATCAGCTAACGAGAAAGATAAAATGATGATATTTAGAAAAAAATATTAGGCAAAAATGTGTGGAGGTTATAAAGGATAAAATTAAGTAGAGGTCTAGTTTAGTTTAGTTTAGTTTAGTTTAGTTTAGTTTCACTGCACAAAGGGCAACCACATAGTGCTCACATGCCCTCCTCAACATGTTTGCCATTATGAAGCACGCGTACCACACACCGGCGAAAGCTCTTACTATCACTTTGCCCAAGATGCACGAATTTCGTTGCAAAGGCGAAGACCTTGACCTCAGTGACCTAATGACATGTTTGGTAGGTGACTATGGCTTTACTATTCTCTCCCCTGACCGTGGTCACGGTCCCGGTAGTCATACGGGTGATGTGGATATCTAAACTGAAGAAATAAAATACATAATGTAATGATAATGTTAATGATAAAAGTAGTAAAATAGCACCGTCACGCCAAGTGGCGTATAGGGAATATGGTGTTAGTGACCATACATTTTTACAGACCTTCGGAACATGATTTTGGGGGTAATGTGGTCGGTATTACGCCCATGCCGCTTTACTATACCAGAAAAAATCCGGTACCCATTAAAGGCTGGGTGAACCCGAAAGCCGTCGATTGGGATCGAACCCTACCCCTTGTCCTTTGTAGTCCAGTTCATTAACCACTGAGCTATCGCGGCTCCCACATAACCTGAATAGGGCAATAACAAAACCTGCATTCAGACAAGCTTGCCCTAAGTTTAGCCAACAATGTTTTCCCCACCGTTCCCCGCCAGCAGTCTTTAGTCTCTCTTTCACACTTACCTCCCAGAAATCCGTCGGACAACAATTCTTCTAATAGCTTCTGGATCTTGAGCAGATGACTTCTCCATCTCCATCGTCTGCCTGTTTCGTGTATCTTTCCTTTATGTTTGCACATGTTGAGCAGATGACTTCTCCATCTCCATCGTCTGCCTGTTCCGTGTATCTTTCCTTTATGTTTGCACATGTTGAGCAGATGACTTCTCCATCTCCAGCGTCTGCCTGTTCCGTGTATCTTTCCTTTATGTTTGCACATGTTGAGCAGATGACTTCTCCATCTCCATCGTCTGCCTGTTCCGTGTATCTTTCCTTTATGTTTGCACATGTTGAGCAGATGACTTCTCCATCTCCAGCGTCTGCCTGTTCCGTGTATCTTTCCTTTATGTTTGCACATGTTGAGCAGATGACTTCTCCATCTCCAGCGTCTGCCTGTTCCGTGTGTCTTTTCTTTATGTTTGCACATCTTGAGCAGATGACTTCTCTATCTGCAGCCTTTGCCTGTTCCGTGTGTCTTTTCTTTATGTTTGCACATCTTGAGCAGATGACTTCTCTATCTGCAGCCTTTGCCTGTTCCGCGTGTCTTTTCTTTATGTTTGCACATGTTGAGCAGATGACTTCTCCATCTCCAGCGTCTGCCTGTTCCGTGTGTCTTTTCTTTATGTTTGCACATCTTGAGCAGATGACTTCTCTATCTGCAGCCTTTGCCTGTTCCGTGTGTCTTTTCTTTATGTTTGCACATCTTGAGCAGATGACTTCTCTATCTGCAGCCTTTGCCTGTTCCGCGTATCTTTTCTTTATGTTTGCACATGTTGAGCAGTTCAGTTGGTTGTTATGTTTGACCAAAACATTCTATAAGTTTTCTTCAGACAGGTCGCATGAACTGATCACGTACGTTATGCTTCACTGTTCCGCTGTACTCAGATTTATGTAAAAATGTCCGAAAGTACTCATCACTTATTTGTAAATGTTCTAGTTTGATTATATGTTCTAAATATTTATTTTAGTGTTTAATGAGAGCGTCAGAGGCGTCGTCATAACGTGATAGCTTGGCGTGGAAGTGAATGTGGGTTCAGCTTGACGCTCTTCAGTTCATCCACAGCTGAACAAGTATACCTGGTTGTATGAGTTGGAGAAGGTGAGCAAGGAAGAGCACCGGCCTCATCACTTCCTTGTGATCTTGTCTACTAGAGGGCAACGACCTCCTCACTTCCTTGTGATCTTGTACAGGGCACCGGCCTCTTCACCTCTGACTGATGTTGTCTAGTACAGGGCACTGGCCTCCTCACCTCCAAGTGATATTGTTTAGTACAGGGCACTGGCCTCCTCGCCTCCAAGTGATGTTGTCTAGTACAGGGCACTGGCCTCTTCACCTCCAATTGACGCTGTTTAGTACAGGGCACTGACCTCCCCGCCTCCAACTGATGTTGTCTAGTACAGGGCACTCGCCTCCTCACCTCCAAGTGATGTTGTCTAGTACAGGGGACTGGCCTCCTCGCCTCCAAGTGATGTTGTCTAGTACTGGGCACTGGCCTCCTCACCTCCAACTGATGTTGTCTAGTAGAGGGCAACTTGCTCGTTGTAGACCACGACATCAAAATATGGCACGGGACAACCCGTTCTTCAATTGTTTAATACTCGTATCTTGTAGTTCATAATTCCTAATTTGTTTAAATGTCTAGCCCTTGTTGGTTTTGTCAGAGGTTATTAAACAGCAGGATGATGTCCAGGGACATTTGTCTCAATAAAAACTGCTTCTTGTCTTTGTACAAACTTTGAAGTAGACCCAGATTGAACTTTATAAAATATAGGCAGTTAAGCCTGGAGACTTTCTGGCAAATTAACAACCACTAATCGAAATACCTGTTTGACGGGGATCAACTTCTGATGATCAGATTGCCTCATGTTGAGAAGCTCTGTATAACTATTTTCCTGTCATCATAGCTGAGTGATAGTTCTACTACTGTACAAGCATCTTAATGATGATCTTTTGATTTTAAAAGTAATGGCACTCATGTGTGCACAAAGGTCAGGGCTCCGTAAATACAATTTGTATAGAAGCTAGAGATATCATTCTTATCAAACAAAACAACATTTAAACTGACCTCATAGAAACAAGAGATATCATTCTTATCAAACAAAACAACATTTAAACTGACCTTATAGAAGCTAGAGATATCATTCTTATCAAACAAAACAACATTTAAACTGACCTTATAGAAGCTAGAGATATCATTCTTATCAAACAAAACAACATTTAAACTGACCTCATAGAAACAAGAGATATCATTCTTATCAAACAAAACAACATTTAAACTGACCTTTTTTAAGACAAAATGTTGAATTTCTAGAACTGTCTCCTGTGGGTGTTTGTTGAGAGAGTCCAAGCATCCTCTCAAATATTGAGATAGTTTAAAGGATACAACTACAAATGGATAAAACAACAACAGTTGATGTGAATGCTAATTGTGGTTATATACTGAACTGCGGTGCACAATTTTTCCATAAGGTTATAGATCTTTTAATTCAGAGACATTTAAGATTGCTTGAAATTGTTTCGTACTGAATTGTAAAGGTTGTAAGATTGGAGTTTATGTTTTTCAATTTCTAGAGACGGATTACACCACTTAAATTGACAGATACTACTGTTACAACGTTCAAGTCTCAAAAGCTCTAAAACGTCATCGTGCTACAATCTTTACGGGTGTACACATAATTGTAACCAATCTCTGCAGTTACTACATTATTCAATTCATTTAAATGTTTGCTGGATACTCCCGATTTTGCCAGGAAACTAACTCTACACAAGACCCTGCAAGTGAACATTTCTATGAAACTCTCACAGTAACTGAATCTCTATAACGGGAAATAAAACTTACGGAAAGATTGAAACTCTTGGCCAATGTGGAGGTTTTCATTTTAACATAGACCTCTTGTCCATTTGTCTGACCAAACATATCTGGGAAGATCGATACAGTTTGAGCGTATTCCCTCTCAGCTGTTGTATCATGATTTAGTAATTGTGCTACCACTTCTAGAATATCATTGTTGCTCTTTTTGTGATCAACATAAACAGTATTTCTCGTTTTGTATAAGTTCTCTCTATACTGTCTACAGTCGACTTCTAATGGTGCCAGCATTTGCTCTGCTTTAACCATATTTTCTGTCTTTAGTTCACTAACTCTCTTCAAAATTTGACTACCAGTTTCTTTTTCTAAAGCCTGTATAACATCGTCAACAAACTCTGTGTAGCTCGCATCGTCTGAGATGTTCGCTGGACTGAACTTGGCAAAAACTGCTGCACATTCTGCCATCCTATTGCGACACTCATCCGTCAGCTGATTGTCTGCGTCGCCATTACTTGAAAACTGTATACACATGATTTTTTTAGGAAAGTGGATGTTTACCAAATCAGAAAGATTATCCACAGTTGATAGCTGAAACGAAAATGAATAAAAACAAATAAATTATGTACATAATTTAAACTTACAGTAGCAAACAAAAAAAGAGAAATATTTATATTTAAACTAAACAGATAAACATCACAAAAATACTGGTAGAGAAAAAATTAAATAGAGGAAAACAAGAAATGGAAGCAGCGAAACAATGGTGTAGGCCATAGGCAAAGATAATTGTTGGGAGCCAGTACCATGCTGCTGCTACAATTGTAGTTTTTGTTGTATAATTTGTACAGAAAAATATTGACTTGTGTGTACGGAATTGTTTCCACAATTCTATATGGGTACTTGTGGTATAACTTGTATAGCAATCCATGGTGTTGTGTCTAGGCAACGGTTTCTATCTTGTGATATAAGTTGTATCGTAATATACACAGCCATGTAGAGCAGCAAGGTCAGTGGACAGACATAAATTATCTCAAATTTTTTGACGTTTTCAGCGGGGCTGGTTGTAGGTAGAATGACGTCAGTTCGAATAGCTAAAGACGTCACAATTTTTGGAGTTTTCTGGGATTTTCCTCTCCACTTCCCTTATAACTATAGATGGCTGTGGGCGACGTTTAAAATGACTATATCTTGGCAAGAGCAGCAGCATATACCAACTCAGATTGCGTGCAATAATTGAACCATGAAGTGAACTCACAAAGCAAACATTCGTATAATTACCTTCTTCCAAAGATGTGGGCAGATATGTACAATGGTGAAGTAGCACGTCCGAGTCTGGAGCTCAAAGTTCGTTTGGTAATGCCCAACTGTAGGAGAAAATAATCTATGATTATAAATATATATGTTAACCAGCGGCGGATATTAAGTGTAGGCAAAGGAGGCCACGACTCCTCTATTATTTGATGAGAATACATATCACAATCACATTCCAGCTGACTGAGTGTACAAGCAGGCACCGTATTCCCTAGTGTAGTCGTGATGTTGTTCAAATAACTCTAGTCGGTACTAATACATTGGTATAAATGCCTATTGGGGTCAAACTCACTACCACCGTACAACGGCATCTTGACCTTCCAATGTGTATGAGAACTAGTTAGGCCATTTCAGCAATCAGCTCCCGTTGCCATGTCAACGGAAGAACGGCTAATAAGATGACGTTCTATTTTTGTATCTAAACATAACGAAGTAGAGCCAATAGACGGCTGGCATATTTTGTGCCTCCTGTAAGAATCACTCTGTGCTACATCTATATATATATAATCGCTAAGAGTGAAAATGAGTTACAAAAAATATTAGACATTATAGTGAAAGAAAACAAAAATAAAGGACTCAGCCTTAATAGCAAAAAGACAGAAGTAATGGTAAAAAAAAAAAAAAGACATCACCTCAGAGCAAAATGAAGACAAGTGGAACAATATTAAAACAGGTAAATAGATTTAAATATTCCGGAACTTTGTTAACCTCAGACGGAAGATGTACAAAAGAGGTGAGATGTAGAATGGCTCAGGCAAAAGCAGCTTTCCAAAAAATGAGGAAGATACTATGCAATCCATTTATGACAATAGAAACAAGAAAAAGAGTTCTTAAATATTATGTAGAGCAAGTCTTAACATATGGATGTTAATCATCGACAATAGGACAACAGACAAGAAAATCACTGGAGTCTGGACTCCCAAATGATTCATTCATCGAGTGCCATCTCCACATCGAAGGTTGGCTACCATGGAGCGCCATTCTGCTCTGTCTGTTGCTTTGATGGTGCAGGTTGTCATAGGCTGGTTTGTCCATCTCCACATCGAAGGTTGGCTACCATGGAGCGCCATTCTGCTCTGTCTGTTGCTTTGATGGTGCAGGTTGTCATAGGCTGGTTTGTCCATCTCCACATCGAAGGTTGGCTACCATGGAGCGCCATTCTGCTCTCTCTGTTGCTTTGATGGTGCAGGTTGTCATAAGCTGGTTTGTCCATCTCCACATCGAAGGTTGGCTACCATGGAGCGCCATTCTGCTCTGTCTGTTGCTTTGATGGTGCAGGTTGTCATAGGCTGGTTTGTCCATCTCCACATCGAAGATTGGCTACCATGGAGCGCCATTCTGCTCTGTCTGTTGCTTTGATGGTGCAGGTTGTCATAGGCTGGTTTGTCCATCTCCACATCGAAGGTTGGCTACCATGGAGCGCCATTCTGCTCTGTCTGTTGCTTTGATGGTACAGGTTGTCATAAGCTGGTTTGTCCATCTCCACATCGAAGGTTGGCTACCATGGAGCGCCATTCTGCTCTGTCTGTTGCTTTGATGGTGCAGGTTGTCATAAGCTGGTTTGTCCATCTCCACATCGAAGGTTGGCTACCATAGAGCGCCATTCTCCTCTGTCTGTTGCTTTGATGGTGCAGGTTGTCATAGGCTGGTTTGTCCATCTCCACATCGAAGATTGGCTACCATGGAGCGCCATTCTGCTCTGTCTGTTGCTTTGATGGTACAGGTTGTCATAGGCTGGTTTGTCCATCTCCACATCGAAGGTTGGCTACCATGGAGCGCCATTCTGCTCTGTCTGTTGCTTTGATGGTGCAGGTTGTCATAAGCTGGTTTGTCCATCTCCACATCGAAGGTTGGCTACCATGGAGCGCCATTCTGCTCTGTCTGTTGCTTTGATGGTGCAGGTTGTCATAAGCTGGTTTGTCCATCTCCACATCGAAGGTTGGCTACCATAGAGCGCCATTCTGCTCTGTCTGTTGCTTTGATGGTGCAGGTTGTCATAAGCTGGTTTGTCCATCTCCACATCGAAGGTTGGCTACCATGGAGCGCCATTCTGCTCTGTCTCTTGCTTTGATGGTGCAGGTTGTCATAAGCTGGTTTGTCCATCTCCACATCGAAGGTTGGCTACCATGGAGCGCCATTCTGCTCTGTCTCTTGCTTTGATGGTGCAGGTTGTCATAGGCTGACTTGTCCATCTCCACATCGAAGGTTGGCTACCATGGAGCGCCATTCTGCTCTGTCTGTTGCTTTGATGGTGCAGGTTGTCATAAGCTGGTTTGTCCATCTCCACATCGAAGGTTGGCTACCATGGAGCGCCATTCTGCTCTGTCTGTTGCTTTGTTGGTGCAGGTTGTCATAAGCTGGTTTGTCCATCTCCACATCGAAGGTAGGCTACCATGGAGCGCCATTCTGCTCTGTCTGTTGCTTTGATGGTGCAGGTTGTCATAAGCTGGTTTGTCCATCTCCACATCGAAGGTTGGCTACCATGGAGCGCCATTCTGCTCTGTCTGTTGCTTTGATGGTGCAGGTTGTCATAAGCTGGTTTGTCCATCTTTCGATGTTACTCGTTCATGTTAGTCTTGGTCTGCCTCTGCCTCTTTTACCTTGTATTTTGCCCTCCAAGATTACTTTTTGTAGGCTGTTGTGTCTTTTAACATGGCCCAAAAATCGCATCTGTCTTTTTGAATTGTGTTTGGTAGTTCTCGTTTCATTTTTAGTTGTTTTAAGACTTCATCGTTTGTTTTATTTTCTTTCCATCCAATTCTACCTATTGCTCTATATATCCACATTTCAAAGGCTTCAATTCTCTGTTCTGTTTTCTTGTCTAATGTCCATGTTTCTGCACCATATAGGAATGTTGAGAAGACATAACATTTTGCTATTCTTAGTTTTAGTCCTGGTGTTATTTGTTTTGATGTTAGTATGTTCTTCATGATATTAAAATTACTTTTTGCCATTCCTATTCTTTTGTTTATTTAAGTTGTACATTTTCCATTACTGGTTATAGTATGTCCAAGGTAGTTGTAGTTCTGAACTGTCTCCAGGTCTATTCCTTCAATTTTGGTATCTACTTGTGGGTTTTGAATATTTTGTTTATGATCATAGTTTTAGTCTTTTTGATATTCATATCTAGTCCATATTTTTTGCTTGTCATGCTTATTTCATTAAGTAATTGTTGTAGGTCTTTAGGATTTTCTGCTAGTAGTACAGTATCGTCAGCATATCTTAGGTTATTGATTATCTTTCCATTAATATGTAGGCCTGGCATCTCTATGATGTTTTTAAAGATTTGCTCAGTGTGTAGATTGAACAAGCTTGGTGATAGGATGCATCCCTGTCTTACTCCTCTTTTTATACCAATGGGTGTAGAGTTCTCTTTGTAATATTTTATTATTACTGTTTGCTCCCAGTATAGATTACATATTAGCTGTATGTCCATGTCAAATAGATGTATCTCCTTTAGGCATTATATAAGTTGTTTGTGGTGTACTCTATCAAAAGCTTTGGTGTAGTCTATGAAGCAGGCATATATTGGTTTGTTTACTTCTGTGTACTTTTCGATTAGTGTTGTCATGCAGAATAGGGCTTCTTTTGTCCCACTATTTTTTTCTAAATCCAAATTGCTGCTCATCTAATTCAGTATTGATTTTATTCTGAATCCTTCCGTGTATAACTTTTAACAAGATTTTTGTAACATGGCTCATTAGGCTTATTGTTCTAAAGTTACTACATTCAACTGCACCATTCTTTTTAGGCAATGCAATGAAAGTTGATGTTTTTAGTTCATTTGGTATGTATCCTGTATGGTATATGTCGTTGCATATGTCTGTAATCACTTGAATGCCAATATTCTTCTAATGCCTGTATCATCTCTTTCTGTATGCTGTCAGGTCCTGCTGCTTTTCACTTTTTCATTGTTTTTATAGCTTTTTCCCATTCAGATTTTAAGATTTTATAGCCTGATGTACATTTTATAATTTGTTTCTTGTCCCTTTGATCCTGAAATAGTTATGTTATATATTCCTGTCATCTATCTATAATATATTTATTGCCCATATGATTAGGGGACACTATATGTTTACTAGATACCCTTCTATTTAAGTTCTATACTTGAACTCCCATATGATTAGGGAACACTATAAGTTACTAGATACCCTTCTATCAAAGCTCTATACTTGGACTCCCATATGATTAGGGAACACTATAAGTTACTAGATACCCTTCTATCAAAGCTCTATACTTGGACTCCCATATGATTAGGGAACACTATAAGTTACTAGATACCCTTTTATTTAAGTTCTATACTTGAACTCCCATATGATTAGGGGGCACTATAAGTTACTAGATACCCTTCTATCTAAGCTCTATACTTGAACTCCCATTTGATTAGGGGGCACTATAAGTTACTAGATACCCTTCTATCTAAGCTCTATACTTGGAATCCTATATGATTTGGAGACACTATATGTTACTAGATAACTTTCTATAAAGCTCCATACTTAAACTCGGAGCTAAATACTGTTACAAAGTTTAAATGACTAAATGTCCATATTTCTTCAAGTGCATCAAAACCGCACTGTCTTAAATCAACCGTGAAGCACAAGTAAATTATTACGGCCATCTTCTTTTCTGCTAAAATTAGACATTATGTAAAAATCGACGAATATATATATTTTTTAATACAGCATATTGCTTATTGACATATTTTGGTGCCGACCTGTAGGCCCTCACAGATTGCATGTTAAATCTCGACACTTCGCTCGGTTATGACGCAGTCGTGACACTTCAACTTTAACGAGTGTGAATGTTTGTTTATGTTGATCAGTTAGCGTTCACGTATAACCATCGAGCATTCAGGAACCATCAGAGCACAAACACTTTTCTACCTCCTGAAAATTGCATTACTATGTACGGGTTTTCCCGAACTGCTGTGATGTCAGCTCTAATACAGTTCTAGAAATAAACTGAGCTCACACAACTATATAGATTAGAGAATCATTTCAGGGTAAGAGGTATGTTTACAACACTCAGAAAACAAAAGCGTCTTTCACGCAGGTATGACTATACGATCACAATCGGGAATATCTGTATTTACCTATTAAGACACTTGTCTCCCGGATAGGGTAGGGCTAAATACTTACGTTGCAGACAAACAGTTACAGGACGAAACAGCACGAGTAGTAGTCTCCAAGTGGTTTAGACTGGTGACAAATCACAATAAATAAATATTATTATGAGGGGAAAGTACCGAGGCGATAAATCAACCAATCATTTGAGAGCAAGAGTTATTTTTACAACACTCAGTTTGGAGGGGGGGGGGGGAACACTCCAACTAGAGTAGGCTTTCCAGCTACAGGAACAATAGACGGCTGACGTCACTCTACCCACAACCACCCTGCTCGCAAAGCTGACGTCACAACGCGATGTTTCAGTTGTTTCCAATTTTATTTTCAGCCCGCGGGCCATACATATAGAGTTGTCTGTGTCTCAACCGTCTTGTGCACTGAACCGTGTCCTATATCGGTAGTTCCTTTGCTACTCTATTTTATTCATGGAATCAGTTTCACTGCATCCAAGCCATCCCCATATCCGCTCCACCACCCGTTCCAGCATTTCTCCAAGCGTAAGCAGACTAACTGTTCATGTAAGGTGTTGATTATAGATACATCAACTTTTTTCACTAAGCGCTCCGGATCGACCAGATCCCTTTTCCACCTTTACACTCCTCAGTCTCTCAATATATACTTCATTGTCCCACCCATTCTCTCTTCTCTTAAGGAATAAAGAATAAACTTGGCAATGTCCTTTTATCGAGAGTAAGGTCCCCACTATATTACTAGGGTTGTCAGCGAGCTTATCGGCTACTTCATTGCCATGTACACTAGCCTGCCCTGGACCACACATGCTAACACGTTCACTTTGGAGTCATCCAAGAGCTGCATCCACTCCTGTCGCAGACACTGCCTGTCAGTCTTCTGTAGCATACTTTGTGAACAGTCGCAAAGACTGCTTGGTCCACGTTCTGTGTAACCAACCATGATATCGCCGCCGTTCTGCTTCTATCACCATTCTCATGCCGGACACCGTAATGCCACACTTGCCAGACTCCCTATCATCTTCTCTGCCATGTTAGTATGCCACAAAACCCCAACCACTGCGCTGTCTCCGGGAGACAGAACCATCCGTGTAGATGATGGGGTTCCAATATCCTCTACGTCTAGAAAAGGAAAGTCTGAGATGCAAACAATGGGGTCAAAAGTGCCGTATCTTCACTTGTTTGCCTCGCTGTACGTTAACGACATATAGCGAAGGTCGCTTTTTCGCATGTCCCCATTATCAACTGCTGCTCTTTTCTACACCCCACATGCTGGGCACGGAAGATGTATACACCAAGTAGTTCTCTTCTACATCCTCCACGGCTCGAGATTCATATTAAAGCCTTAAAATTACATCAAATTCAGCTGATATGGCTCGGAAACGCGTGATTGGTTTTTAACGAGTTTCGTTTTTTTAAATCTCTTGAGAAATAAAGTTTTTCTTTCTGCAAAAGTTGTCAATTATCCATGGACTTTATATTTAAAATACTTCCTTTTATGCTCAAAGAAACAGCATTGATTACGTGTAATCCTGATCAAAATGTGTTAGAGACATCCCTAATGTGGTCACAAATATTTGGTTCTAATTTATCAAATTGTCTGAGGGTAGGCCCGACATAACATTCTATTATCATCTTGGTCGATTGAAGAGCAGGAAGGTGCCTTTGAAATCATGTTCACTTTATCGCCACGTTGCTTTTATCACTACACACACATACCGTCACTTTAGTACTATACCACATACCGTCACTTTAGTACTATACCACGTACGTCACTTTAGCACTATACCACGTACCGTCACTTTAGCACTATACCACATACCGTCACTTTAGCACTACACCACGTACCGTCACTTTAGCACTATACCACGTACCGTCACTTTAGCACTATACCACGTACCGTCACTTTAGCACTATACCACATACCGTCACTTTAGCACTATACCACATACCGTCACTTTAGCGCTATACCACGTACCGTCACTTTAGCACTATACTACGTACCGTCACTTTAGCACTACACCACGTACCGTCACTTAGCACTATACCACGTACCGTCACTTTAGCACTATACCACATACCGTCACTTTAGCACTATACCACATACCGTCACTTTAGCACTACACCACGTACCGTCACTTTAGCACTATACCACGTACCGTAACTTAGCACTATACCACATACCGTCACTTAGCACTATACCACGTACCGTCACTTTAGCACTATACACATACCGTCACTTTAGCACTATACCACGTACCGTCACTTTAGCACTATACCACGTACCGTCACTTTAGCACTATACCACGTACCGTCACTTTAGTACTATACCACGTACCGTCACTTTAGTACTATACCACGTACCGTCACTTTAGTACTATACCAGGTACCGTCACTTTAGTACTATACCACGTACCGTCACTTTAGCACTATACACATACCGTCACTTTAGTACTATACCACGTACCGTCACTTTAGTACTATACCACGTACCGTCACTTTAGTACTATACCACGTACCGTCACTTTAGTACTATACCACGTACCGTCACTTTAGCACTATACCACGTACCGTCACTTTAGCACTATACCACGTACCGTCACTTTAGTACTATACCACGTACCGTCACTTTAGCACTATACCGCGTACCGTCACTTTAGCACTATACCACGTACCGTCACTTTAGCACTATACCACATACCGTCACTTTAGCACTATACCACGTACAGTCACTTTAGCACTATACCACGTATCGTCACTTTAGCACTATACGTACCGTCACTTTAGCACTATACTACGTACCGTCACTTTAGTACTATACCACGTACCGTCACTTTAGCACTATACTACGTACCGTCACTTTAGTACTATACTACGTACCGTCACTTTAGTACTATACTACGTACCGTCACTTTAGTACTTTACCACGTACCGTCACTTTAGTACTATACCACGTACCGTCACTTTAGTACTATACCACGTACCGTCACTTTAGTACTATACCAGGTACCGTCACTTTAGTACTATACCACGTACCGTCACTTTAGCACTATACCACATACGTCACTTTAGTACTATACCACGTACCGTCACTTTAGTACTATACCACGTACCGTCACTTTAGTACTATACCACGTACCGTCACTTTAGTACTATACGACGTACCGTCACTTTAGCACTATACCACGTACCGTCACTTTAGCACTATACCACGTACCGTCACTTAGTACTATACCACGTACCGTCACTTTAGCACTATACCGCGTACCGTCACTTTAGCACTATACCACGTACCGTCACTTTAGCACTATACCACATACCGTCACTTTAGCACTATACCACGTACAGTCACTTTAGCACTATACCACGTATCGTCACTTTAGCACTATACTACGTACCGTCACTTTAGCACTATACTACGTACCGTCACTTTAGTACTATACCACGTACCGTCACTTTAGCACTATAACTACGTACCGTCACTTTAGTACTATACTACGTACCGTCACTTTAGTACTATACTACGTACCGTCACTTTAGTACTTTACCACGTACCGTCACTTTAGTACTATACCACGTACCGTCACTTTATTACTATACCACGTACCGTCACTTTAGCACTATACCACGTACCGTCACTTTAGCACTATACCACGTACCGTCACTTTAGCACTATACCACGTACAGTCACTTAGCACTATACCACGTACCGTCACTTTAGCACTATACCACGTACCGTCACTTTAGCACTATACCACGTACCGTCACTTTAGTACTATACTACGTACCGTCACTTTAGCACTATACCACGTACCGTCACTTTAGCACTATACTACGTACCGTCACTTTAGCACTATACTACGTACCGTCACTTTAGCACTATACTACGTACCGTCACTTTAGCACTATACCACGTACCGTCACTTTAGCACTATACCACGTACCGTCACTTAGCATATACCACGTACCGTCACTTTAGCACTATACCACGTACCGTCACTTTAGCACTATACTACGTACCGTCACTTTAGCACTATACTACGTACCGTCACTTTATGCCATTCTGGACTAGGACTATCTAGTCATAACTAGCGCAGTATTTTCAACTGAGTAGCCTACTTTGATGACGCACCGTGTCTCGTGATAACAGCCTTTTATTGACTATCGCTTTATTTGTTGAGCAAAGCGTTTTGCAAGTCACTTTATTTACGCAGGTTATTCATTTTCCTTGCTTCGCTAATCATTATCATTATCATCATCATCATCATCATCATCATCATCATCATCATCATCATGTGCCGTTCCGGTTGGCGTTTGGCGATCATGTCCTTCCACAATCTTCTATCCACAGTTCATCGTATCAGTTCTGTTGTTGACTGTTTTCCATGCCATGACACCAAGCTATCCAGTATTTTTCTCTTTGTCGTCCGCGATCTCTCTCTTTCTTTTTATTTTGCCAGTTGTAACCAGTATTCCAACTTTCCTCTTCTCATGATGTGCCCCAAAAATGTTGATGCTTCTTTCTGATGTTTTTTAAGAGCTCCCTTTTTGTGTTGGCTCTTTGAGAACTTCCTCATTGGTTTTTTAGCTGTCCAGAGAACTTTCAACATTCTTTTGAGAAATCCCATCTCTGTGGCTTCTAATCGTCTTTTAATTTGTTATACTCTTTATAATGTTTATTCATTCTCTATTATAGCATAATACAATGATTTCTACGTGATTTCAGTTATTCCACAAGTTTCGCATACCTTCAGCGGGACTCCAGTAAATTGATTAGGGCTGTTTGTGTTCTGCGACTCATAACTGACTATTTACGACAGGATCAGCTGTAACAACAACTGATCAATTCCCTTCTACACCTCCACGCCGTGCCTCCAAAAGTAAATTAACCAGTCTGGCAAACCGAGGAGGGATTGAAGAGGAAAGTGTTCAGCATCGGTAACCTTCTCAAGTCTATAGTGATCCACTTCTATTCCCATTCCACTGCATGCAACTTTCTTTGTATTGGGCATTTATCCTCCTAATTTATTTTTTTTTCTGCATTTATTTTCAGTCCTACTGTGTTAGCGAACTGATCTACTTTATCTGTTTTCTCACGTGTGTCTTGTTGATAGTGGGCAAGCAATCCAACATCGTCTTCAAAGCCAGTATCTTCAAGACGTCTAGTGAGACCCCCTGTCATCCTCTTGCTCTGTCACCAACAACAATTCGCATGATCCTGTTCATAACCACAAGGAAATACAAAATACACCCTTGTCTATCTCCGTTATGACTCTGAATCAAACTGTCGGTTGTCCTTCATGTCTTATACAGCACCGGTTGCCATCGGACATGTCCTTCATGTCTTTCAGAACACTAGTTGCCGTCGGGCGTGTCCTTCATGTCTTTCAGAAACACTAGTTGCCGTCGGACATGTCCTTCATGTCTTACACAACACTAGTTGCCGTCGGACATGTCCTTCATGTCTTTCACAGCACTAGTTGTCGTCGGGCGTGTCCTTCATGTCTTTCAGAACACTAGTTGCCGTCGGACATGTCCTTCATGTCTTACACAGCACCGGTTGCCGTCGGACATGTCCTTCATGTCTTACACAGCACCGGTTGCCGTCGGACATGTCCTTCATGTCTTACAAAGCACGGTTGCCGTCGGACATGTACTTCATGTCTTACATAGCACGGGTTGCCGTCGGACATGTCCTTCATGTCTTACATAGCACGGGTTGCCGTCGGACATGTCCTTCATGTCTTAAACAGCACTAGTTGCCGTTCGGACATGTCCTTCATGTCTTACACAGCACGGGTTGCCGTCGGACATGTCCTTCATGTCTTACATAGCACGGGTTGCCGTCGGACATGTCCTTCATGTCTTGCATAGCACGGGTTGCCGTGGGACATGTCCTTCATGTCTTACACAGCACCGGTTGCCGTCGGACATGTCCTTCATGTCTTGCATAGCACGGGTTGCCGTCGGACATGTCCTTCATGTCTTACACAGCACGGGTTGCCGTCGGACATGTCCTTCATGTCTTACACAACATGGTTGCCGTGGACGTCGTGTGTCCATTAGAATATTGACATTTTACCCGAGAATCCGTATGGATATAGCACTTCCTAAGTCATGGATGCTATCGAATGCTTTCTCAAAGTCAAAGAAGTTTAAATACGATGATAAATTCCATTTCAGTGACTGCTCTACAGTTGTTCGCAAGTGAAAGATTTGATCAATACATGATCTCCCACTTATAAACCTGTCTACTCTTCTCTGAACTTTCGTTTCACACTTTTCTTTTTATCTTTTGGTCGAAGTACTTGGCAAAATATCTTCCCAGGTACAGACAGCAGGTTTATTCCTCTCCATTTTCACAGGACGAAGGGTCCCCTTTCTTAGGTATTTTGACAATAATGCCCCTTTTCCATGCTTTTGGTACTTTTCATCATCCCATATTTTATTGAATAATTTCTCTAAGACTTGCTCTCTCAGTCCTGGATCTGTCTTTAACATGTCTGCAGGAATTATATCTTCACCAGGTGCTTTGTTACTTTTGGTCTGTTTGATGGCATTTTCAGTTTCGTGGCATGTAATCTTCCCTTTCTATATTTCAAGTGTTGTGTAGGTGGCGGGGAAATAGAACTTCACCCACTGGTTGTGGTCTGTTGAAAGGTGTTTCTTTCACATCGTTTCAGTTTTCCATTTTCTGTAACTAATGGTTCTCCATTTGTTACTTCACACAATGGTGGTAACATTTTTTAAAGCCACCGAAAGGCTCTTTGTTACCATGGTAAACAGTTCTGCTTTCCCCTTTATCTAATGCGTCCTGCAGTTGCCAGTCTCAATATACCTCTTGTACCTTTCCTCATGCCCTTCTTGACTAGTGTGTTCTCTGAATAATCCTCAATTAACTTGGCTTTACCATATCCCTACAATTTAGCATTAGTTGTTTGATAGTCTTTCTTTCTTGAACCAAGTCCATGACTCTTCTGTGATCCAATCATTCATTGCTTTAGGACGATGCTCAAGGACTTCCTGACTAGCATCTTCATATATATTGGTATATTTTGGAACTGTTTATCTACCTCTTCTTCTGGTATATCCAGAAAGGCTTAGAATCTGTTAGTGATGTCTACAATGTATTGGGCCTTGATTGTGTTATCAGTCCACGGTGTGAATCAAATATCTGTTTTGGGTTTTGTCTTCTGTATGTCTCTTTTTTAATTCTAACTTTATTTTGTACAGCAGCATATTGTGATCGCTTCCAGCATCTGTGCCTCTCATTGCGTTGAATCATGGAAAGATCTCATTTATTTTGTACAGCAGCATATTGTGATCGCTTCCAGCATCTGTGCCTTTCATTACGTTGACATCATGGAAAGATCTCATCTATTTTGTACAGCAGCATATTGTGATGGCTTCCAGCATCTGGCCTCTCATTACGTTGACATCATGGAAGATCTCATCTATTTTGTACAGCAGCATATTGTGATGGCTTCCAGCATCTGTGCCTCTCATTACGTTGACATCATGGAAAGATCTCATCTATTTTGTACAGCAGCATATTGTGATGGCTTCCAGCATCTGTGCCTCTCATTACGTTGGACATCATGGAAAGATCTCATCTATTTGTACAGCAGCATATTGTGATGGCTTCCAGCATCTGTGCCTCTCATTACGTTTGACATCATGGAAAGATCTCATCTATTTTGTACAGCAGCATATTGTGATCGCTTCCAGCATCTGTGCCTCTCATTACGTTGACATCATGGAAAGATCTCATCTATTTTGTACAGCAGCATATTGTGATGGTTTCCAGCATCTGTGCCTCTCATTACGTTGACATCATGAAAGATCTCATCTATTTGTACATCAGCATATTGTGATCGCTTCCATTATCTGTGCCTCTCATTACGTTGACATCATGGAAAGATCTCATCTATTTTGTACAGCAGCATATTGTGATGGCTTCCAGCATCTGTGCCTCTCATTGCGTTGACATCATGGAAAGATCTCATCTATTTTGTACATCAGCATATTGTGATCGCTTCCAGCATCTGTGCCTCTCATTGCGTTGACATCATGGAAAGATCTCATCTATTTTGTACAGCAGCATATTGTGAGGCTTCCAGCATATGTGCCTCTCATTACGTTGACATCATGGAAAGATCTCATCTATTTTGTACAGCAGCATATTGTGATCGCTTCCATTATCTGTGCCTCTCATTACGTTGAAATCATGGAAAGATCTCATCTATTTTGTACAGCAGCATATTGTGATGGCTTCCAGCATCTGTGCCTCTCATTACGTTGACATCATGGAAAGATCTCATCTATTTTGTACATCAGCATATTGTGATCGCTTCCATTATCTGTGCCTCTCATTACGTTGACATCATGGAAAGATCTCATCTATTTTGTACAGCAGCATATTGTGATGGCTTCCAGCATCTGTGCCTCTCATTGCGTTGACATCATGGAAAGATCTCATCTATTTTGTACATCAGATATTGTGATCGCTTCAGCATCTGTGCCTCTCATTGCGTTGACATCATGGAAAGATCTCATCTATTTTGTACAGCAGCATATTGTGATGGCTTCCAGCATCTGTGCCTCTCATTACGTTGACATCATGGAAAGATCTCATCTATTTGTACAGAAGCATATTGTGATCGCTTCCAGCATCTGTGCCTCTCATTACGTTGACATCATGGAAAGATCTCATCTATTTTGTACAGCAGCATATTATGATCGCTTCCAGCATCTGTGCCTCTCATTACGTTGACATCATGGAAAGATCTCATCTATTTTGTACAGCAGCATATTGTGATGGTTTCCAGCATCTGTGCCTCTCATTACGTTGACCATCATGGAAAGATCTCATCTATTTTGTACAGCAGCATATTGATCGCTTCAGCATCTGTGCCTCTCATTACGTTGACATCATGGAAAGATCTCATCTATTTTGTACAGCAGCATATTGTGATGGCTTCCAGCATCTGTGCCTCTCATTACGTTGACATCATGAAAGATCTCATCTATTTTGTACAGCAGCATATTGTGATCGCTTCCAGCATCTGTGCCTCTCATTACGTTGACATCATGGAAAGATCTCATCTATTTTGTACAACAGCATATGTGATCGCTTCCAGCATCTGTGCCTCTCATTACGTTGACATCATGGAAAGATCTCATCTATTTTGTACAGCAGCATATGTGTGATGGCTTCCAGCATCTGTGCCTCTCATTACGTTGACATCATGGAAAGATCTCATCTATTTGTACATCAGCATATTGTGATCGCTTCCAGCATCTGTGCCTCTCATTACGTTGACATCATGGAAAATCTCATCTATTTTGTACAGCAGCATATTGTGATGGCTTCCAGCATCTGTGCCTCTCATTACGTTGACATCATGGAAAGATCTCATCTATTTTGTACAGCAGCATATGTGATCGCTTCCAGCATCTGTGCCTCTCATTACGTTGACATCATGGAAAGATCTCATCTATTTTGTACAGCAGCATATTGTGATGGCTTCCAGCATCTGTGCCTCTCATTACGTTGACATCACGGAAAGATCTCATCTATTTTGTACAGCAGCATATTGTGATCGCTTCCAGCATCCGTGCCTCTCATTACGTTGACATCATGGAAAGATCTCATATATTTTCTTCCCAATGCTATGTGCTCTATTTGGTTGCTAGTTGTCTTCATCTGTTGATGTCAACGTTGTTTGTGAATTCGTTTATGTTGAAAAATAGTGCTCCCTATGATAAGTTATCTTTATAAATGAATAATCAGCCATACATTTTTTTAGTTCATATGGTCAGTATCACTCCAGACCGGCCTGTTTTCTCGGAAATTCTCCGATACCAATTTAACGTTTGTGTTAAGTCGAATGGATGTAGCCATATCTTGCCACTAGCAGCCCATTCACTAATCGCTGAGCTACCACGGGAAGCCAACAAAGAATTGTTACATATTTTGACGAAAACAGATAGGGGATGGATATAATGAAATATCAGTTTAGATAACCAGAGCTAGAGCGAAATAAAAAGGCCTATGCTACCTAGAATCTTTTAGCGTTAACAGGCTAGTAGAGCTCGGTTTAATGACGTAACCGTGTAAATGGGCTGTCCAGGGGTCGTTGTATGTACTTAACTACAGGCATTTATAGTATTATAAAGGCCCGCTGGCTGAAAGAGATCACCCAAATTTTGTGACGTTTCCAGTTTTGCGAACAGGGGCGTTGTGTGTAACTACTGTAACGATGTCCCCTGTCCATAGCTCACAAAAGACGTCACAAAGTTTGGATCTCGGGACATACAGACACGTATTTCACAAAACACTCAAGGGAGCGGTGCCTTCTCAAATATCTGTAATGCGAAACAGGTTTTTTGAAGTTCTCCAGGATCATGTGACAGACTATAGGCATCCATCAATTACAAAGGCTCGTGGGCAAAAAAAAAAAAACGGGAAAGCCCCCAACTAGCGAGCGTTTTCAGCTATAGACCGATGTCAATCCACCAACAAAACTCCCTTATGGCAAAGCTAAAATATCACTCTAGCTGGAGTTTGCCGGCATTCCTGTCAGCCCATAGTATTGTAAATCTATAGATGGACTGTGGACAGACAAAAACCACCATATTTATCAAGGAAGTCTGCAGAGGTCAATCATCTCAAGACATCACAAACAAGACGTTCTCGGGAAAATCCGTTCAGCCCGCAGCTTGGGGTATATCCGTGGCTGTGGGGACAAACCTCTCAATTTGGGTTACAAACTATTTCTAAACAACAAGCGGCATTACTCAGAACTGGAATATCCGAAGTTTATTAGACGGGCGGGAAACTTGATCTCACTTGTCAGTGAATTGAAACAGGACTAGACATTGGAATGTGGCGCAGATATATATGTAAATAAACTTTCTGTGGACATAACTGGCTCTGTTTATTATTTCCTTGTTATCATAAGTTATTATACTTTATTATAAGTTATTATAAAGTATTTTCTTAACAATTTAGATCAACCATGAGTTAGGAGGAACTAGTAGAGTTATCGATTATTGTTAATGACATTTATGTACAAATGCTTTGGGGGGGGGGGGGGGGGGGGAATAGAAGGGGACAATACAAGTGATGTGACAGCAGGTCCAGTCCTGTATTATTAACGTCTCTTGTATGTGCTGATGAATTGTAAACGTCCAAAAAGCTTGATAAACAACTGTGCTCTTATCTGTGCTCTTATCTGTGGTCTTATCTGTGGTCTTATCTGTGCTCTTATCTGTGCTCTTATCTGTGCTCTTATCTGTGCTCTTATCTGTGCTCTTGTGGTTGATTGTTCTGCCCTGTTTTGGCTTTACGTTTTCTTTGTAGTACTTTCGGCGCTCTCCGTGAAGCGGGTGCCTCAGGCGCCGTTATTAGGTACACAACATAATTGATTCGGTGTGGCGTTGTCTCTTTCGTTGTAGGACGAGCACTATTAGAGCAGAGTTTGAGAGCTGAGGACACAATCGCGGGGTTTCGAGTCCAGTTGACGACATTTAGGTTCACTTCAGCCTTAATGTGTGCCACTTTTTGAGAAAGAAAGACACCACTGGCGTAATGCTGACCATATTAGACATTCATGCGTCGTTGTTTTAATAAAAAAGTATGGGCACTAACCCTGCAAACTCTGAATATACGATAAGGCTTAGGCGTAACTGCGCTTTAATCTGTCCGTTATTGGATCGCATTCCTCACATCTTAAAACATTACTTTACCGTCACGATAACCATAAGATATCCGTCCTTGACCATGGCAAGAAACAACCAAAAATCACAGTCAGTAGTGCCACTGCCAGGACGCCACTGTTGACGTCAAATTTCCACAATACATTTCCTTGTCCATCAGTACAAACAATCGGAGATGTCTGGGTCGTATAGACCAGTGTTTCTAACTTTTTATCTATTTTTTTCCCTGCCAACCTTATTTTCTTTCCTGGACCCTCCTGTCTTTTCGTGAAAAAAGATCACTTTTATCAACTTTATTTTGTAAAGAGATGGCACAATATGCGCACAGTACAACTACACATGCTTAAAATATGACGGTTGTAATAACCATCAACTCGGCTGGTAAAATCAAGGAATACCCTATTTCGCGGTTTCCTTCTCATGCTGTCAGTTTGGATATTTCGTTATAAAGCGATTGAACTTTCTCATTTACATATGTAGACTGAAGAAACATCTTTTTCACCGCAGGTCTGTCTAGCTTCAAAGTTATCTAGCAAAACGTACAACTATTCTCGTTGTTTCATGTCTGTATCTTTTATAAGATGTTCAGGTCCACACTCACACGGTCTGATATTTTCATTGGAAAGTGTCATGTAAATAACTGAAGCAAATGAGTCTTATGTGATCTTGTAGTGAAGCGATTCGGCACAAACAATACTTGATGAATTTTGTCGACATTTCTTCTTGACCGAGGTAGCCATGATGTACTCAGTATATTATGTTTGTATTGGTGAACAAATTAGAAAAGAGATGGAGCCAATTTGTACACATGTTTGCAGCTTATACAATAATAAAGAACACTTTTTCTGAAACAAACCAGCATTAGAATTACCCAGACAATGACATATGAAAGATTGCACAATTAAAAAACATATACTATCTATTTATTTTAAATGTATGTTCTAAGGATTGCCCCCAGTACATAGAACTGAGAAGAGCACAAGTGGGTCCACACCTATCTCCCTGAAAGAGAAAACTAAATGGGGCAATCGAATCACCTAACAGACAGCGACTTCATGAGAGAGTCTGGAATCCTACTCTGATTGAGTCTTGATCGCAGAAAGAGAGAGAGAGAGAGAGAGAGGAGAGAGGAAGAGAGAGAAATGTATACTGTTATTAAAATGTTTTCTAAGTGTATATTGTATACATACACTTTCTTTCACTAAATATAGTGCCGCATATTTGTGTCATATTTACAAATAAAGGGTTACGTCGATTGTGAGCGATTTGAATGATGCTAAGAAATGAAGCAAGCGACAACAAAAGGACTGATAAAAGCTTCGTGCTTTGACAAACGTGAATGTCTATTTTTTACTCCTTCGAAGTTCGCCCACACACCTTGCCTAGACTTATAAGTAGAGGACTGCTAGGTTAGACAGTGGTCGAATGGGTGGTGGCAGATGTAGGACAATAAATCCATCCATCAAAGATGGTCAACTTTGAAATCTGCCAAACGTTCTGGTGTGCTATTCTCTTACTAACACCGCTAATGAAACAATCACTGAGTGGACAAAATGGTGCGTTGTAATCTACAAACATATGAACCCCTATGTTATCTGTGGGACACCCCCCACCACTACCAAACCGAAATACACAACACCGGTTAGAGGTTCAGGAGTCGGACGCTAGATGTGAAGGCACCCAATGTTCGATCCCCGCCACAGGCAGCAAGAACCTGAATTGGGGTCCCTAGTTTCATCTTGGCTTTGCCCTTCCCTTCTCTGGGTACTGGGACCTGATGTCTAGCCTCTCGAGAAGCGGCCAAATAGAAGAAATCCCGTGTGCGTTTGTGCAACTTTAAAAAAACGTTGGCATATGAAAAGCGAAAAAGGTAAGGCAAAAATGGTCGCATCTGGGCAAAATTGACATAAAAAATGTAGACTAAATGTCAAAACTGGTGACCATAAATAAATGAGGGTATCCTCGATGTCGGAGTTCAATGTCCTAAACAAAAAAACAGAAGGAAAAATATTCTCGGAGTGCACTGATAATGACCCGCAAAAATTAATCAATAAATCAATACCAATAACTCAGTCCTCGGAGTCGAAGAACATATGCATGTAAGGCGAGGGACACATGAGCACAGGGCCGTCAGTGTGAAACTGGGACAGTGATATTCACACAAAAAACAGCCCAGGACTGGCTGGAGAGATCAAGCTGACATTCACAAACAAACGAAACATTAACACTCAATATTTCCTGAATCTTGTTGACTTGGCAAAACAAACGATGAAGACCTAAAACAACTAAAAATGAAAAACGAACTTCCAAACACAAATTCAAACAAGACAAATGCGATTTTGGGACATGTCCTTCATGTATTACACAGCACCGGTTGCCGTCGGACATGTCCTTCATGTTAAAGACACGTTAAAAGACACAACATCCTACTAAAAGTAATCCTGGAGGGGGAAAATAGGAGGGTAAAGAGGATGGCAGTGGGAAATCAAGACTAACAGGAAAATACAGAAAGATCATCAATCAAGATGGACAAATCACCAATGGACAACCTGACAACCTGCACAATCAAAGCAAGAGACAGAGCAGAATGACGCTCCATGGTAGCCAACCGTCGTTGCGGAGACGGCACTCGATCATGATGATGATGTTGACTTGAACATACAGTCATGGCGGACATAATATATTAAAAGAGGCAGTTCCAAGAAATCTTCAGGCATAGGCTATTGTCTTCTACTTTCGTTGCTGCCTCTGCCTTATGGTAATTGTGTATGTGGTGTGTGGTGGATGCGTGTGAGTGTGTGTACCATAGATCCAGTGACCTTTGAGTTGACGTGCTTTGTTCCATATTGAAACTCATCCGTAAGATGTTCTTTAAAAGAAGTCCTTGTTAATATGTTTAGATCTATATATATAAACACATAAGGGGAACAAAATATGTCAGAAGGGAGACGTGAAGAAACATAATTGTTAACAAATCGCGTTTACGGTGGAAGGTATAGAACGTTAGAAACACAGTTACAAATTAATGACAAATGGTAATATTTACAGCGTTTACACAGATCCGTACAATTGTCTCGAAAGTTTACATTCGTAATGTTTTTAAAATTATTTATTATATAATTGAGTCTGTAGAAATGTGGTTTTACAGAAGAAGTTGAGAGTACCATGGACAGCTGAGAAGAGTAATGAAGATGTTATGAGAGAGGTCAAAGCAAAAAGAGAGCTAATTTTCAATATTAGGAAGAAACAATCATTCATTTTTTGGTCATGTAATGAGAGAAGAAGAACAACTGGAATATATTGTAACAACTGGAAAAATGAGGGACGAAGAGATAGAGGAAGCAACGAGAAAAAAAATAACAGACAGCTTATTAAGAGAATGGTTTGGCCGAAGGTCAACAACATAAATGATAAATAGCTGCCGAAATCGAAAGTTGTGGGAGAGACATGATCACCTACGCCAGCCGGCCCGGTACTTGATGATGATGATGATGATTGTCATAATTAAATTGAACATATGTGGCTCCATCTCGTGATACAGAAACATGAAATTAATATATATGGCTAACTAAATAATGTACACAAACATGAAGATAACATATGTGGCTAACTAAATAGTGTACAGAAACATGAAGATAACATATGTGGCTAACTAAATAGTGTACAGAAAAATAAAGATAGCATATGTGGCTAACAAAATGTAGTATAAATGCACGAAGAAACATATTAACTAGTTGAATAGCACCGATAAACTACCTTGATGCAGGATTATCACAAATTAAAAAAACAAACAAACCTGTACCAGGCATGGTGAAAAACCGTTAAAGGCCGTTAAAGGTGTGTGGGTTTATTTGAAGAAGGATGTAAACAGCTAGAAAGGTTAACGAGAATGTTCTGAAAGACTTGAAAGCGTAAAAGGAGGAATCATAATTGTTGGCCATGTGAAGTGAAGAGTAGCTCGAATACATTGCGACAAGTGGAACAATAGAAGGTTAATGAGAAAGAGGAAAACAGAGTGAGAGAAGATACCAGCAGTGTATTGTAACTGTTTGTTATGAAATAATAAATGATGTTGTTGTCGGCGGGTTAGTGCCACGAGTTGATACGAACAGAAACACGTTTGACTCATGTGTGTGTGGAGGCTCGTAATGGCTTTGTTGACACTGGGTACAAATAATAATACATAAATCATATATATGGGGAACTTCCGAGGCGATAATAGGGAAAATAGAACAAAGAAGTATGTGTTAGCACTCGGAAAATTGACAGACAAACAACAATAGAAAAAAACGAAGAACAATATATGGTCCGAAGTGGGATCGAACCCGTACTCAGTGGCACCGCGCCTTGCCACGAGAAGCCGAACGCTTGGCACACTGCCAACGCAGCCAACTAAAAAATTGGCTATTGCAGCAATGTCTTACACGATGACGTTCTCAAGACTATAGCATAGGGTTAACGATCACAGACCGGAAATAAATTGTATATTTGTACTTTCCTATTAATGCAAGTATCTCCCAGTAGGGCTGATACTAGTGTTGTAGACAAACATTTATTGGACGAAACAGCACGAATAGTAGTTCCCAGTGGTTATATATGGGTACAAATAATAATACATAAATATTATTATATGGGAACTTCCGAGGCGATAATAGGGAATAATAGAACAAAGAAGTATGTGTTAGCACTCGGAAAAATTGACAGACAAACAATTGTTGACACTCCTGGTTTTTTCTGTAGAAGGTGGACTTCGTTTAGTTCCAGGTTATGGCCTATACGTACTGTACATTATTTAGTTCAATATTGTATGACGAACGTTGTGACGGAAAGAGACCAAAGGCCAGACCAGTCCTGAAATATAAAGTTGTTGTGGGGCTTCCTTAAGTGAATTCTTTATTAGTGACAACAACTGGGAAGATCTGACTGCTGATCGTAGCACAAGGAAAACAACAATTTAAAAAAAAAAACGACTCATAAGAAAGGAGACGAGGCCACGCACCATGTATACATCTTGTTCGTTTGCAGTCAAATCTGTCTATTCAAATATTGGCAAATACAGTCACGAGAGAAGA